>VZRL01000255.1:542530-720852 GCA_013397895.1 Origma solitaria | reverse complement strand
AAGAAAAAAAAAAAAAAAAAAAAAAAGGAAGGGGCTCCAGAGCAGAAAGATTTACATCCTCAAAAGGAGACTATAGAGGTATAAAAAAGGCTGAACTGTGAAAGGGGACCAGTGTTCCTATTTCTAAGTTTTTTTTTTCTTGCGTGATACATCCTTCTCCCTTCCACCCTTACTTTTCTATTGTTTTTTTAGTCTCTCCATTTTCACAGTTTTACTATTTGTTATGATCAGTCGTAGCAATATCTGCAAAATAACTGCATAGCATTCCTGATTTAAAGCCTATGAACTGTAGACAAAATGCTGCTCAACTTTTTCTTGGTTGACCCAAAGCAGGAAGGGCTGTTCTCATTTGATTTGACTGGAACAAAGCAGATGGGACTAACACATCTCCACACCCTTTGCTTTTATCAACCATAGACTATAGAGGAGCTCCAGAACTCCTCATGTGGCCACTGTGGTGCAGGATGGTATAGTGTGAGGCTCATCTTATTCCTGTGCATGGCGTTATGTCCCAATGGGAAGTCTGCCCCACTGCATGGATGCCAGCTAAGGAGAGGTGTCTACCAAGGTCTCCTCTGCTACAAGCCTTAGCATAATGTGCCAGGAAATCGGAGCCTTTGGCTCTATTCACAAGGCAGTGCTGTGATTATTGCTTGTGGGGATGTCTAGCAGAATATGTGCTGTATGCAAAACCCTTAAAATCATATCTTCTTGACCTTTCTGGAAATTTTAAACATGCACATTAGTCTGTTCCAAAATTTGTGCTCCTAAGCCTTATAGTAGGTCTTTACCTCGGAACAAAGAAACATGGGTCCAAAGGGGGCCTGGCCAGCATGTATGCATGCTAAAAACAACAGATGTGAAAAACAGCTCTGTCTATGCTAGAATACACTCATGGTTTAAAACTGTACATCAATTGTCATTTAAATTAGTTCAAACATGCCCCGTTTGTGTCTGTCATAGTAGTCTGTGACAGCCATCACTGTAGTCGGTAATTCTGCCATCACTTTCATCTGCTTTAGTCATTCTACCTGTTTCTGAATTTTTGATCTGCATTTTGACAATCTAAGTAATTTTTTTTTTCCAGTGCTTTAATTAGCAGTCTTGCTTCCCAGTAAATTATTTGCTGACTGAATCATTAAATCCTTCACTTGACAGAAAGGGTGTAAACAAAGAGAATTTTTAGTAATGTCAAAACGGCAGCATTGGCTCCACAGCATAAAAACTAACTTCAAAGATAAGATGAAAAAACCCCATGATATAGGAGTTTCAGATATCACTGATGCTGTAGCTGGATCCCATGTCAATAAGCTATTCTCATTCTCTGTGGAAAGATAACATTTACCCTTAAATGCTTATTAAATAATCTTTTGTAATCCAGGGCTGCGTACTGTCAGAATTGTTAGATTACATTGCAGGTTGGGAATGCTGCTGCAGCATTCATGTGGCACACTCTTCTAACTTGCAGCACTTAACTCTGTGATAATTGGGTCACAGAAACTAAAATGGCCAATTTGCAGTCTAGAATAAAGTCACACTATTACCACACCAACTGCATTAGCACTAGAGCTGAATGGCCACACTATGCAGCACAGCAGCAACATCTAACAAAAACCTTCAGCCGCCACGAATTTTTCACATTACTGTGTTGTTGTTATCTTATATGATGTTTAAAAATTCAAATACATTGAGAAAAGTGTTTTCGGAGAGCTGTGTATTTTTGGGTTTTGGTACTCTTTAAACATATGTGTACATATTTGGTTGTTCTCTTCATCTCTGGAATTTAATTTTCTTTAGAGTTTGGTGTGAATTACTTCCATCTTCTGTCTGGAATAAGTAGCTTTATGGTCTAAATGATCAAATCTAATTGTGAAATGGCTATTTTAAGGATTATGCCAGTAATTTTGGGGGGATGTGTGAGATGTGCAAACAGAAAATTATATGGAAATAGAGTATCTATTATGTAGGATTTTACTGGCAAAATTTATTTATAAGTGTATTGCATAGCTTAATTTCATTTAATATAAAAATTCCAGCAGCAGACTTGATGAGGGAAAAGCGCCATTTTAAAAAACATGTTTATAGGCTGAGCTCAATCATTATTTTTCAATGTCAAAAATCACTAAGTACATGGAAATGGATTGAGTTATTCACTTCTGTTTGAAGTTGAGTTCATATTTGAGTGTCTTCCTGAACCAGAGGAATAAAAAAGAATTTTCCAATAAGGGCTTTTTTTTCAAATTAGAAATTAGAGTGGAGGGGGTTTATTTATTTATACATAAGGGCTTAGTTAGTTCAATAGGATTAGAAATAAGCTCAGAGCAGTATATGAAAATATTAAGTTATGGACCTGATGCACAGAAATATGATTTCCTCAAAGTTCAGAGCACCTCTGCTAAAGTATTACATTAAAAAATGCATACTTTTCTTCAATGGTTAAGATGATTTTATGCTTTGTTTTGCCCCAGCTGGAGAGAGCATGATGAATATGTTTGTTTTCCAGTGAAGACAGAATAATTTTCAATTAAAACCTGCTATTTAATAAATAAATAAATAAGAGAAAATAAACACATCTTTCTGTGAAGCATTCAAGGTCAAATATTGAAATAATCCATCTGATAGCTTACTATGTGAGTTTGAAATGAATTGAAACTAATTATGGAATCTGCCCACATATTCTTATTATACAAACAGAGTACAATTAAAAGGCTAAACAAAGAGCATATAAGATTAAAAAAAAATCATTTCAGTCATTATAAATTGTGTGAGTACAGAAAAGAAAATGTGCTCTGTTTACCTGGCAAGGTCCTTTGAATACCTTCAATAATAATGAATTCATTTGTTTGCCAGAAATGTGGGATGGCTCCAGTATGTGCTGTTAGGGTTTCCATATTAAACATCTGAGTTCAGTTAATGGATTATGGAGATCTACCTCTTTGATGCATCATAACTTTGCATTTTCATTCCTTGCAGAAGGGAATCCATACACCTGGTGGGTTGGAAAAGCCAATGAGAAGCACTACTATTGGGGCGGATCAGGACCTGGCATTCAAAAATGTGCTTGTGGCATCGAACGCAACTGTACTGATCCCAAGTACTACTGCAACTGTGATGCTGATTATAAGCAATGGTGAGTGCTTTACAAGAAGGCAGGGTGAGAATGACCAAATCTCTTAACTTTTACAACACTGCCATGACTTTGAATACATCTTTTTTCTATATTTTCTTTCCTACCAAAGAACAAAGGCAAAATATTTTATTTGTGATCCCTCCTGCAAAATGCCAACCCATACATTGATTTCCTTTTTATTCATGATATCTGTGAATGTCAAATATAAGGATTATATTTATGTTTTCAAACCCACTGAGCTATAGGAAAGAATGCTAAAATTGCAAAGGCAAGTCCTCATAGGAAAGGCGAGTATTTTGGCCACTCACACAATTTTGTCTCCATCAGATTCAGTTATAATGCAATACAGAATTAATTTTGTCTCTGCAATTTCGTGTTTTTCCCCAGAATTTATCCTTTGTAAGTGTTGCTGTTGCATTTGAATGTGATATGTATTGAATTCACTCACCTAGAACCTCCAACGCTCATTATCTCATTTCATGAGAAAAATACATTAAGAACTAGACTCAACGTATATTATGAAATGAGGCTCTGAATTTCAGAGAAAGTTGCTGGGCTTTGCATGTGATAATTAAGGCAGAAAAAATAAATAAACTTGCATATCTGATATTCCCCATAAACATGAACAGACTGCATAAAGCTCATCATCATTTCGTGTGAGACCCTCTCTGTGGTCTTAAAATGTTTTGTTTGTAAGCCTTAATCATTTGTGTCTCTTGCCATGACAAGCAGGATTATATTTTACATGGTATAGAATGTTCAGTGACTCATTGAAAGCATACTTTTATGAACATTTCTCCCATTAATAGCAACCTGTGAGTAATTGACTCATTACTGGCTCTTAAACCATCTGGGGTTAATTGAGAAATCCTACAGCTATTAATGAACGTACAGCTACAGAACTGTAGCGGTATGTCAGAGAATAAAATAGAAAAAAGAAAGAAAAAGAGTAGGGAGAATCACAGAATCACAGAATCACAGTATAGTGGTGGATGAAAGGGACCTCAGAGTTCCTCTAGTTCAACCTATCTGTTCAAGCAGGGTCACCTAGAAACAGTTGCCTATGACTTTTTCTGAACAGTTTTTTAATATATCCAAGCATGGAGACTCTGCAGCTTCCCTGTGCTCATTGTCTCTGGTCCTGGGACTGGGCACCATTGGAAAGAATCTGACTCCATCCTCTTTGCACCCCCTCATCAGGTATTTATAGACATTGAGAAGAGCCCCTGAACCTTCTCTTCTCCAAGATGAACAGTCCCAGCTGCCTCAGCTTCTTTTCATAGGAGATATGCCCCAGTCCCTGTGTCGTCTTAGTGGTTCTTCATCGGACTCCATCCAGTAATTCCACCTCTCTCTTGTATGGGGGAGCCCAAAACTGGACCCAGGACTGCAAGTGTGGCCTCACTAGTGCTGAGCAGAGGAGCGCTAGTGCTGAGCAGATGGCCTCCCTCAACCTGCTGGCCATACTTCGCCTAATGCGCGCCAGGATACCATTGGCCTTCTTGGCCTCAAGTGTACTTTGCTATCTCATGTCCAACTTGGCTTCCACCAGGACCCTCAGAGCCTTTTCTGCCAAAGTACTTCCCAGCTGGATGGCTCCCAGCATATCCTGGTGCCTGGGGTTGTTTCCCCAGGTGCAAGGCTTTACACCCTTCACTGTTCAACTTCATATTTCTGTGAACCCACTTCTCCAGTTAATGAAGATCCCTCTGGATGGCAGCAGGGCCCTGTTTGATCTGCAAGACTGAAATATGAAAAATACAAAAATAGAGTAATAAAGGAAATCTTCCAGGTCCTGCAGAAATGGTAGATTAGGATGTGGAAAATCAAATATTGCAGCAGACATTGCCACCCTAAGCTTTGACATTGTTAGGATAGTGTGCTATGATATGTGATGAACTGTGGAACACCACAGACAGGAGGAGTCAATTTTAGAGGCAGGGTCATCACACATGCTGCCAACCTTCAGAGACAGGATTATATAGAGAGAATGAAAACTGTAAAATCAGATGACTCCAACTCAATCATAGGCACTAGAGCAGTGTGGCAGGAGGGAGGTAGGTTTGGTTCTGTGTCAAAATGGTAACAATAAAAGGAAGACATTGTAATAATAATTACAATAATGGTGGAATTAGGAGCACTTACAGTTTTCATTGCCTGAGGCACTGGATGCATATCCATGAATAATAGGCTCTGTACCATATGTTGAGTGTTTTCTTTTACACCAGGGGAAATGTGTGGGGGAAATGGCACTGGCTTTTGATCACTTCTTGCAGATTCTCTAAGAATCACAGATGATAATTTAATAAGCACTGTTCGCTCTAAAATCTTTTTCTGTAATCTCTGCACCCCCTGTATACACTGAGATTATATGGATTCTACTACTAAATGGTTATTAGATTTCGATCTAAAATAGGCTTATTATCATAAAAGATATACAACTGTTTACTCAGAACTTCATACAAAAATATATTTATACAGTATTTCTCTAGATAAGTATCAGATTTTTTCCAGGACGACTACTATTTATTACAGGACTTTTAATGAAAAGCAATTATACAATGGGATATTATATATTAATCTGTGGCGTGTGTAAATCACAGGAAGAAGTGAAAGCTTTATTATAGTCTTTTAGGACATTTTGTTCAAGATGTATTTTTTCAGTTTGGTTTTGGGAGAATCTAGTCCTTTCCATAGTCATACCTTTTGGGTTTGGAAGTTATTTTGAGGACTCCTAGTCAGGAATTTTATTTAGCCAGGTTAATCAATACCTAAAAAGCAAGTGAGCTCCAGAGGATAGGAGACCTCAATGAGTTCAATCATCAGGGCCTCCGATACATCTGTGCTCAATTCTGGTGACAGCAAAACAGCTCCTGGTTTGGACCACAGAATCTGCAAGAGTTTATGATGAGCAGATAAGTCTCAGTTCATATATTAACAACATATCTTGGCACCATAGCTCACCAGCACAAATTATTTTAGAAGAATTTACCGTCCCTGAAAACAGAAATAATTGCTGAACTGTGGCTGAGAGTCCAGGTGGGACTTTTGCAGTAATTGCATATCTTGTCCATAGCTGGGAGCACAATATTTGGTTGTGATACGCCCACAATGATGTCCTGCTCCTGCCCAGGCAGTGTGGGAAAATTTGCTTAAGGGTTTTTTGGGTGGCTGCAGTGGGAAGATACAGTGGGGAGAAGGCAGTAACCAGAGCAATAACTATATTAGAAAAGGTAAGGAAGTAAAATGGGAAAAGAAGACTGTAGAAAATATGAGAATGAATGGTGAAAAAGAAGAGGAAGGTAGAGGAGAGAGATTTTTAAAGGAAATTGTGGAGCCAATGAAGAATAGGTCAGGCTGAAGCAGAATGATGTAGTGTAAGTATAATATTGTTCACAATTTTTATTGTAGAAGTTAGAAATTGTTTTAGAAATGAAGAAAGGAATTACAGTTTGGTGAATGATTTCCTAGCAAAGGCAGGAGAATGCCCCCCTGGGGAACTGGATTCTAACCCTACTTCTGGAACTACATTCCTGCATGATTCTTCCTCCTTTTCATGAACCATTTCTTCACAGAACAGTCATTAGTCTGATCCTAATTTTCTGGGTACCTAGTGGAAACCCAGAAGTCCACTTTGTGAAAATACCAAACATTCACAACTGCAACAACAAAAAAAAAAAATAAGCCTGTAGGCATCTCAGATTGAGCATTAAGTACGAGTGTTTTTAACCTTAATATATTTCAGCCTCAACATTCCACATCCAAACTGTGGAATGCAAATTATGCCAGATACTCCCTCATGGAGGTATTGCAAAGATAGGTAGATTTATAAAGCAATCATCTGCTCATCTGCTGTACTAATGAGCGCTATAAAAAAGCCAATGAGAAAATGAGATCTTTATAGAAAGATTTGAAATAAAATGCTAGATTTAAAATGAGATCCACATATTGAAGCATGAGAGTAAATTTGGAGAGTGGGCAATGTTATGCTAAATGAGTATTGTCTGCATCCTATACTGAATAATGCTGAACCCATCCAGAATAAATAATAACCAGTGACCAGTCAAGGATCATATCATGATGATAGGAACAGGGGACTAATTAAAGCTCTTTAAGCAGGCTGAAATGCTCTTTTGTCCAAATTTTGTGTTTGGTTTTGGCTTTTTTTCTTTTTTTAAACCAAGTATGTGAGTAATTCCGTGTAAGTACAGAACCAGCTGCATTAATTATGGACTCACAATATAACTTTTCCCAGGGATTAGTGTATACCATAGGCTTCGTATACGTTGCATCTGGATGGTTTTTCCATTAATGATTTTTAAAATTTCAAATTACACCTTTTCTATCTGAATAAAATAGTTATTGAACTATTTGACACATGCCTAATGTGTTGATTATCATGCCTGGATGGTAGATAAGACAAATGGTAGATATTTTCAGGGAATATGAAATATGGAATTCAGATTCATGTGTATTTGCACACATAGTCTAAAATATAATTGATTCTTAAGAGATCTCATGTTGTTGCTGCAATGTAAGTATTAAGTAATCATTTTTGTCATGATAAAGAAACAGAAACACAGGTGGAAGAGCTTCACCCAGAGTAATCCTGCCAAGATGATCCTTAGTCCCAAATTATCTATGGTTTGTGTCCAAAATGAAATTAAATCAGAGTTAAATGGATCCGTTTATGTAAAAAGGTTAGTTTTGCTTGCTAATAAAGATCCTTTTCTAAAAGTGTGTGTGGTTGACATTTAAAGACAGATTGCCTCAATCTTGAGAGAATAAACAGAGCTGTTATGAGTAGCAAGAAGTTCTCTGGATTACTGTTAAATAAAATTAAATTATTAATTTTATGTAAAATGTAAGACTTTTAGAAAAAAAAAATTATTTTAATAAAAACGTTATTATTACAATTTAGGCAGTTCCTTTAAAAAAATGTCTAGCATTGCAGAGATAGACATGCTGTACTAAAGTAGCAAATGTAAAGCTCTGCAAAGAAATTTTGATTCCTACTCTCACTTGACCCTAAAGTCAGCTAAACACTCAGATTGGCCAAAGTTTCTACACTACAGGCTCCTTGCTTTTTATTACATAGCAATCACAATAAGTCAGAAGACTTATATTATGATGCTGTTCAAGAATTTACTCAGAAAATGTGACATAAGCTTTTTCATTTAGCACTTCCTGATGTGAATGCACTTCAGGTTACAAAGTGGGTCATGGACTTCACTGCTGACTACTGATGTGTTTCCTAATCTTTCAAGATCTATTTGGTGGCCCAAAAGATGATCAAAAGGCTTTAAGCAGAATTTGCCAATAGAAGTGCTTTGGAGAAATGGAGAAAATCAGTGGAGGGAGCCTTAATGTCACAGTTTGGATATTAAAGTTTCTTTCTCCAGAGCCTGCCAAATTGCTTTATTTTTATGAGGTGTTTTACAGAACACTCTGCAGGATGCATCCCTCTTCCCTTCACAACTTTTCTCCTACAAAGGAAGTTTCAAAGGAAAGTTTCAGGTCATGGGAAAAGATGACTAAACGGAGCTCAGAATGGCATGAGTTATTTGAGTAACAGGAATATGGGTGGATGTTGAAATGCTGTCCTGAAGCTGTGGCGATGACAGGTAGGTCATTTGTAGCCAGATTTAACAGGATATTAAAGGCTCCTGGAGCTACAGGTAGATATCAAGGCTTAAGTTTAGTATGTACTAATTACAATTGAAATCATTGATATTTCAGTTCCTGACTCCCTCAGGCACTTTTGAAAATCCATCTGTCCTTTAACCTTGTGTGCTCTCAGTAACAGATCTGCAGGTGCAGAGACAGCTGGATAGTTACCAGACACTGGCTTCTCCTGTGCTTCATTAGAAGCTGCTAACAGTGTCTTTGGATATTTTTTTTCCATTACTTTCCCATCTAGGCAGCAACTAGAATTTCCACAGAGACGTTATATGATCAGAAGTGACTAGGCTGCACATTTTCAGTGAAAAACAAAAACCAAAACCAAACTGAGAACTTATAATTGGCTCAACTTGTCTACATTTTGTTTAAATGTAATTACTATTTCTGGCATTATGTAGAGAAATCTTAAAGAGGTAAAAGACATCAAATATAAATACACCTATAAAAGAATTTGAAAGACTATAAAATTGATTGTGAGGAACATACATGACTAGAAACACCCTGTAAAGAGATACTGATATACACAGGAAAAATATCCAGTATAACTAGACAGATTGACTGCATAAAAACTCAAGCGTTTTTAAATGGTGACCACATATTTAAACAGTAACTTGCAAAACAGACATTTTTGCTAAAATACAGAGGCCTGTGTTTAACAAGAAAACACATTGGTTTGTATTACATGAAACCAGGAAAAAAAAAAAAACTATCTAGTAAAGATTTGTGATGTTTTGCTTCACAGCTGCTGTTTTGCTTCACATCTTTATCAGATGATGAACCAAAATTTCCTAAAAACCGAGGAAACTTCGTAGAATTAGGCCACACCACTTTGAAAGCTGTAATTCCATATTTTTGCAGTACTTAAAGGCTATCTTTGAAATGACAGACCAGAAAACACAATTGGTAAATTTTTTTGTGTTGTAATTGTGTGCAGTAATTTCATCTCCTAACCAAATAAAACTTGAAATATCAAAACTTATTTTTTAGTTATGCTTAAGGAATAAATCTGTTTTGTGGATGAAGGAAGGGAAACTTAGCTGACAAATTGCACTGCCTCAGATGGTTGTTTTTCTTGTACTCTTTCAAATCCAGACAGGATTTTGTAGGTTTTTTGGGTTACCTTGCAGAGTTCCTTTGTACATTGACATTGGCACCTAATGTTAATATATTTCCAGTCAATCAAAATTTAGCATTTTGACAGTATGTAATGGCACAAAATAAAAATGTGCATGAAGAGGGACACTAAAGACAGAAAGTCAAGCATTCGAACCTTAGGAAATATCAGATTTAATACAGCTGGTAGTACTTCTTTTCCAAATGAGTGATGGATTTGAGCTGAAACTTTCACCAATAGACAAGCAGATAGCCAGAAGCCAGGAAGTTCATTCCTTCCAATTACTATTTGGTCATTAAAAGTACTCCAGTAGGAAAAAGGGTCAAGTGACTGGGTATTAAATAGGCTGCTCTCTGTCATGTGTTTCTCAGCTGTGCTCATCAGATGTAACTGGTGTGCAATATTGAAACAGAGTTTGCATGCTGAAAAATGTGAAATCTTCCTTGAATGCATTCCATCCTCTTATTTTCGTAACACGATCTGTGTTTTTGTTTATAGAAACTGTATATACCTTGTGTTTGCCCATTATGCATTCCTATTCTTCACTTCTTCCACAAGGCGAGGCTGAATGATTTTGTTGCTGATAACAACTGATTAAAAGTTTGAGATGGAAATTGTGAAGTGGAACACTTGGCCATGCTACAGATGTGCTCAGTAGTGCCTTTCAAATTCTCCTTAGTACCACTACAGGACTCTAGCCAAAGACCAGGATTTTGCTGCACAAGACTGTCTATGAAAGTCAGAAAAGGACTGGTTTTTTCCCTCAGTTTTGTGCATTTACTACTATAAATGTGTATATAAGGCTGATTTGAGTGATTTAAATGTTAATTTAAAGGAAGATGAAGGGCATAGTATCTCTTCCATGGTAAATTTTCAGGCTATTGTTTTTATGTTGCTCTCTGGAGTTGCCCCTAATGCTTGTGTTGTATTTCTAATGAGCTGGCAGCTCCAGTCCAGGATCAAGACAAACCTAGGATCACCTAGATTGCTCCTTCTCTTTTAGAGATGTTCCATGCAAGTCCTGTCAACAGCCATGGTATGTAGCTTACAGGAACTGACAGATTTCCATCCTGAACTGATACAGACTGAGAGGTGTAAGAGTTTCAAGATTCAGTGGATCATAAAACATTCAAATTCTACTTGTGTCTTCTCTCTTTTCCCTTCTGTATTATTCACCTTCAGGACTTGATTCAGGCCTTGTTTATAGCAAGGTGATCCCACTTGGACTTTAGCTATCATCCTATTCTCTGAGAGTAAGGAAAGCATTTCCCCTAAGACTTGTGGCTCATGGCAGTGACCAGACACATAAGGAATAAAGTCTTAACTTTCTCCAAATCTGAAAACACAGGAAAATGTGGACATTGATATGACATGAAATAACTCTTTGGCAACCTGCCTTTTCTTTGTTAAAATACCCCCTACATACTCAATGTTTTTTATTCTGTCCTGTGCACTCATTGTGCAGTTATGAGGATTTTTCTTCCTGCAATCAATAAAAAACTAAGAATGAGGAAATGGGATTCTGTACTGCCTCATGCATCATGAGCAGTCTTTTACCTGGCTGTAAATGTGAAAATGGTCAAGCTCTAACTTCCTAAGGATGAAGATGATTTCCATTTGACTTCAGGTTCATTCATTTCTCAGTGCTAGCAGTAATGAACAATCTTAAAGCGGGGAATGATGACAAGACTTTATCCTTGTTTATTAATTTGCTCTGTAAATCATTCTGAGACAAAAAGTGAGTGTTCATCCTGCTGCCCACCTCATTTCTGAGTCTTGCTGTTCAGGTTTTTCTGACTTCCGTTCCAGCTAGTCACAGACAGACAGTTTCATCCAAGTCTTTTCAACTTAGACAATCACTCAACAGCAGCACTGAAAAAAAAATCTATCAGAATTAGGTGTTCGCAATTATTATTCTCTGGCATATTCTTGCTGTTATTATAAGTGTCCTATCTTTCTCAGGGTATTCTAAAATATTTCTGAGAGGCTTATGAATTAGCAGGTCAACAGCTGGATATGTGATTTTTAATTCTACCATGTAGATGATCTGAATATAATTCCCAGCACATTTGTATTCTTTTTGTTATTAAACTTCATGATTAGTGTGAGTGACAAATCAAGTGAGCAAGAATAAAATTGTCTGCTATGCCTTGCATAAAAAGATGCAGACTTTTTAGTCTGAATGAAAAGCTTGTAGTCTTAGCTTTAAAGCAAATGACCTTTCTGTCACAGCTTGTCAGGTAAGGGCAGAGTACACTGAGCATTGTGCACTGCAGAACTTTCAGCTGTCAATTATTTTCTCCTCCTCCACCTTTTATTTATGGGCTAACTTAAAGACTAATGATTCTGCCCTCAGTGACATGCTATGAAGATGAAATCACCTCAATGCTGGCCAGCCCAATATATTTCGCTCAGTACCTGAAGCTGCTTAAGTCTTGAAGAGGGTGATTTTCTTCTTAAATTGTAGGACTCCCCTGACTTTTTTATTTCTGAATCAGTGCAGTCAGATGTAAAGACATCTGAAATATATGACAACCTGTGTTATAGGATAGATGAAGACTGCAGCTCATGCTTGGCTGTTATTACTATTAGCAGTCATATTTTAGCTGAAACCATCACAAGGGAGTCCATCAAGCTGAAGGTGTTAATCCTCCAGTGTAAACAAAAGATATATTTGTTTTCACTGTTTGGTGTACCAGGAGAGATATATATACAGGATATAGATAGATACAGATAGATATAGATATAGATATAGATATAGATACAGATATAGATATAGATATAGATATAGATATAGATATAGATATAGATATAGATATAGATATAGATACAGATATAGACACAGATACAGATACAGATATAGATATAGATAGATAGATATAGACAGATACAGATATATATATATGAGGATGAATGGAAATAATCATGGGAAGGGGGAGTGTAGAGAGTCTTGGGGAGGAGAGAACTCAGAAGCCGTTAAGATACATCTTTTGTGTCAGGTCCTGGACTTGATGGGAATATTGTCTTCAGAGCAATTGATCAAAATATCTTGTCAGTTCATCACTGAAGTAATTGCAACACTTCAACATTGAAGGAAGAATTGTTCCTTGCCTTTTATTCATTTTTCCCAGCAGATTCTTGCCACTGCAAAAGCCCTGATAAAGAAACAGAAAATAAGCATAGGCAGGACTCACCCGCAATGTTGTGTTTGCCGGGGAATGATTGTTATATGGATAATGCATTACTTACTGTAAATATGAAGATGACTTGCACTGTCTGTGGAAAACACTCAGAGCCATCAAGTAACCTTTCATAAAGACTGAAAATTGAGGAAAAAATCAATGGTTCTAAAACCCAGAGAAAAGGGAGACTGCTTTTACTTTTTTATTTTTCCTGTAATTAGGCTTTTAAAAGAAGCTTATATTCTATAAATTGTCTTAATATCATGGATTAGTTGTGGGTTTATGTTAGTTGCCATTCATGTTTCCCTCCTGGTTTGCCCCAAGCATTCAAAATTATTACTTGTCTGTAATTAATTATGGCTAGACATTTTGTCCCAGCTGCAACTCTCTTTGCCTCCACTAACCCTTCCCCCCCACTCTTCTCCAGCTATTTTTCTTTCCCCTTCCTCCTGTTCACATGCAGAATACCATACTTATGAAAATACAGTCCCTGGAGATCCTGCAGAGTTTCTAAGAGCTGTCTGAGTATGCAATGGAGGCTTAGTAGATCAGGTCTAGGGTAATTTGTTGCATTTTTATCTCAAGGTTTTTTCAGCTGTTTTTAAATTTAAATTAAAATGCTATATGGATTCTTTACAGAAGTGTGTCTATACAAGCAAACTTCCTGATAAATTCCAGATGGGGTTTTTTTCATATTTTGCTGAAAAAGATGTGAGTTGATGGGAGGAAATTATCCAAACCAGTATCTCAGGACAGTTAATTATGTGTATTCCTTTATCACAAATACTGTCTTTTGCTCAACTTTTGGTCAAGTGGAAGTTGTTTACAGGGTTATGTTAAACATAGATTAGGGAAACAAAATCTTTCTTGAGTTATGACTTGGAACTGTTGCTTAAGGTACACGGTTGCCTTTACAGATGTACCTGAGGATATATATATTCATTAATATAAATTATTACAGAGAAAGCAAAGCAAAATAAAAGTTTTTTTAAAAAGGCAAATTTTCAAGCAAGCAGGCAAATATAAAGTTAATAAAATAAAATCTGCTGGCAGTGTTAGAAAATATGATGAAAAAATACAGTAAATATAAAAGCTATATCTATCATGCAAAAGATTATTTCTTGCCAATGTAAAAGCATAAATGGATTTGTAGCTATTGTTTTCTTTCCCCTGCCTCCCGTTCACATGCAGAATACCATACTTATGAAAATACAGTCAGAAGCAGAAATGTTTGAAATGCTATCACTAAACTGGTAATCTCATGTCTCAAACCAGTTATTTCTTGGGTATGACATAAAATGTCATAATAACATTTAATGGTCAAGAGTTCATCTGTTGAGTTAAAACATTTTGGAAAAGAGAATGAATTCAAGTATCGTATGTCAAATCTAAGATACTTATTCCTGAGAAAAAATTGTATTAGAAATGTTTAAAAGATTTCGTAAGACTCAGGAATCAAAACCAAACCCCTGATTTTTGCACAGCACACTTACAAATAATGCTCTTAAAACTGACCTTATGTTCTGCTGCCATTTCATTCAACAAAAAAGCCCAAAGCCCAGAAAAAGGAACTTTTCATCCCTGACATTATAAACAGAGAAACTGTGTTCCTTTAAGGACCTTGAAAAGCCAACAACATAAATAACATCAACTGATGTAAATCCCTTGAATCAAGAGAGCAGATAGAAGATGACAAATATGAACAGAAAGCTCAGAAATATTGATTATTACCTTACTTTAGTAATAAAGTATCACTTTATTAACTGTTAAATTATATGTGATGATTGTGAAGCAGAACAAACCTAAATGATAAACAGGAAAAAATGTCATCTTCTGTTCTGAAAGCTGGAAAAAAGCAAAATTATGTTTGGAATGAAGATAAATATTGACCTGCATAATGCTAAGATAAAGAACTGAGATAATCATTGAGGAAACCAAGCATGGCAGCAAAAGCTTATTAAACACTTTTCTTAAAGACACATAATTTTGGAGACTCTTTGAGGGTGCTTATGTCTTGCACTATACTCATCTACACATACGCATGAGATCACAGAGCAATTCAGTCTGAAAGTGGCCTCCTGAGGTCTTGTAGTCTGACCTGCTGCTCAGGGACGGTGCAATCAAACTGTCCGAGGACCGTGTCAGTTTGAGCCCAGAACACCTCCAAGGATGGACATGCCAGAATCTCTCTGGAGAACCTGTGCCAGGGTTTGACCACTGTCTTGATGTAATGTGGTGATGTAAGGATGATAGGCACCCTTTCAAAGACTGGAACATTTGATTTAAACCAGCTGTTGCTGAGTAAAGCAGGTATTTCTAACAACTTTTTGTAGAATCAGCTGTCTTTCCAGTTTCCATGGAAGAACATTCTAGTTATAAACAGGATGAAAAAGTCTGAAGTAAAGGCTACAGCATGCTACTAGTGCTTGCTTCAGATTTTTATTTCCTACTTCATTTATAGGAAATGGGTGAGGAATAATTTTGACTCTGATATATCCAATATGATGTCCAAGTTGAATAGTTGATATGATGTCCAAGTGCTCAGTTGCAGAGCATGCAGGGGTTAGGCTTTATAATACTGGGATAGTCCAGTTATTTTCTACTAATATTTGTTAAGTGATGTGCGGTTTCTGGCTTATGTGCATTTCCTGAAATTTGTGGATTTCATTTAGTTGCAAAATGATGCAACAATGTTACGATTGCCTGTAAAGTCCTTGTAAAATTACAGGCCTATGATTTTCAGTATTTTGACAGAAATACTAAGAGGAGTTAAGAGAATACTGTGATTCAAAATATGCTTATTTGTTGACATATTTTTGCCTATCAGGGGATGGAACAAAACAATAGAAACCCACCCCAAAAACAAAACAAAAGAAAATAAAACAAAACAAAACACACACACACAAAAAACCCCCCAAAACAAACAAACAAAAAATCCCAGTAAAGAGGAAAAAGAATAGCATCTGGAAACACATTCTCCTCTTTCCGGCAGCTGTTTTGTTTTTTTTCCCTAGACAAATTCAACAGTTTTGTAGTGGATTAGGAGTGGGTTCACTTTCCACATGTAAGCCACCTGAACAGGCTTCAGATCTTTGTAAAATTCAGGGTCTGTTTCTTCTCTGACTCAGTGTCAGTTTTGCTCTTGCCGTCTGCAAAACATGATGAAATATATATTATAAGGAATCAGTATGTAGGCAAAACATTTTCTTTTTGCTTTCATTATCGCAGTAGTAGTTCAGCTTCAGTTGCTAAGTAGGTTGTGTGTTTTTTGAATGCATGTGCTAATTTTGTATTTTACTACATACAATCTTTATGCTGATTCTGTCTTCTGAGAGGTTTTTATATGGAGCTTATTTATGGGTGACAAACATAACAACGTGTCACTGAAATAGTTCAGGTTTGTAGGGGGAAATAGACATATTGATGATTATATCTCTAGTTATAACTTCTTTTTAGTTGTCCAATTAAGAAAATTGTGTGTTTGGGTTTTTAATCTACCAACTCAACCTGCCTTTACTTAGCTTTCTTAACTTATTTGATTTCCTTTACGAACCTTCTGGTGATTTATTTTGAAAATTTAAGCACCTACATCCTCATGATTCTTGCCTAATTTCAATTTCCGCTTCCGATATATTAATACTTGCAAATCACTTATGACCTTGTATAAATACATATAAATTCAGTATAAATTATACTGATACAGCTGAAGAATGTACTGGCAAACCTCCAGGTTCTGTTGCTTTATTATCAGTGATTCCTCTATAATCTTAAACCAGAATATTATTGTTTGTAAACATGGGGTTTTATTAAAGAAAATGATCTTTTAAAACTATTAAATTACACCTTTCCGGAAGGCTATGAAGGGGGTCAGACTAAATGATCTCTGGAGACTCCTTCCAATCCCAGCCATTCTGTGATTTAGCGATTTGTTAGATAATGTGAACATAATTTCCTTGCTGATCCCATTTCTGGTTTGTGCCCTTACGGGCAGTGGAATACCTTGCTCAGAAGGAACAGGGGTATTGCTGTTACATACACATGGAAATATATCTTGTCTTTTGCCAAGGCAGAAGAAAGAAGGTAAGCTCACGTGCAATAGAACACTGTTACATACTGCATGCGAACAGAACACAAAGACACCAAAAGCTGGTACCAACCTGTTATCTGGGATAAGAACTGATTTAAACAGATGGGGAAAATGTACCTCTTTACACTAGTAAACTTCTGGAACTGGCTGCCAAAGGAGGCTGTGCAAACAGACAGGAAACAAACAGATTCAGGAAAAGATTTAACAGATTCATGGACAAGATGAAA
Organism: Origma solitaria; assembly: GCA_013397895.1. NCBI lineage: Eukaryota > Metazoa > Chordata > Aves > Passeriformes > Acanthizidae > Origma > Origma solitaria. The sequence continues at coordinate 703,430 of VZRL01000255.1, read as the reverse complement.
TAGATATAATAAAATAGATAGAATAGATGGAATAAAATAGATGCTGCAAGCGCTGTGCACCCTGTAACACTTTCAATGAAGAATGCAGTTCTGGAATAGCTTTTAGATAAGAGTATTGGGGAAGAACAGACAAATTCTTCCTAAGCAGGCTGTTAAGTTCCACACAGAAGTTTGCTCACAGCCCCTCACCGGGATGAAGGAGAGATTTGGAAAAGTCAAAAATCTTGTGGGTTAGGATGGATAGAGTTTGTCAGGTAAAGCAAAAGCTGCATGCTTGAGCAAAGCAAGGTAAGAAATTCATTCACCACTTCCCATGGGCAAGCAGGCATTCAGCTATCTCCAGGAATGCAGGGCTCCATCATGTGTAGTGACTACTTCAGAAGACAAATGCCATCACTCCAAATATCCTCACCTTCCTCCTTCACATGATGATGTGAGAAGCAGAAAAGGCCTTGACTCTCTAAGCACTGCTGGGCAATATCAAAAATATCCCTGTGTTGTACTGGTTTGGTCACTAATCCAAAACATAACACCACAGAAGCTATTGTAAATAAAAATAGCTCCCTCCTGGATTAAACTAGTGCAGACATGTTCAAATTCTGCAGAAGATTAGGTAATGTGGCTGCCTGCAGTGGCAGAGAGCTGCCATCAGTGACTGCAACATTTCTTGCATTGTTTGCATAGTCTTTGCTATATGTAGAGATTATAGACTTCTTGGTATCCCTACATCCAGGAGGCAACATTTACCTCATAGACTTGTTTTAAGGCAAAGAAGCATCTGCAGTAAACAGTGTTTGAGCTGTCAGAAAAGAAAAGATGCATCAACATTTGGCAAATTAACACACCTACACATTAAAATGCTGCTTAACATTGGCAAGGCTCTCAGCGCACCCTCTGTGAATACTGTGAGCTCTAGGTCTTTGGACCTATGTTGTATTGTATTTTAATTTCTGTCTTCACCTAATGCTGATGAAAAATGACACAGTCTGAAATACCAGAGAAGCACAACCCTGTTGCTTCAGAGTCAGCTTCTCCATAAAATTTACCCAGAATTTCTTGGAGTTCTGAAAAGCACCATTCTTATAGATACGAGGGAAGGAGGAATCTCACTCACTTCAGCATCAGCCTCCTTTGTTCATGAGCATATTGTCACAGGTTGTTAGAAACCTGTGGCCCAGAGCCATTTCAGTCCATGCAGTCAGGGCTGTCACAGCAGACTTGGTAGAAAAAATTTTGTGGAGTCCATCAAGTATTGTGCAAGGAAAAGACAGGCTCAGCTCAAATGGAATTGCGTTAGGAATTGAATGGTGAGTTCTGCTAAGTTTGTGCCAGACTTTTGTGGAGAAAAAAGTGGTGATGTGTAATGTAATGAAAGCAGAGCTCAAAGGCTAACAGAAAGGATAATGGAAACCCATCAGAGCAACAAAGTGGAGCAATCTGGCTAATGAATAGGTTGCTAATCCTGTATAAGTGTGATCCACAAAACGCTAAACAAATGCTTGACATTCTACAGTCAGTGCAGCAAAACAGATTTTTCTAAACAAGGGCATCTGCATTGGGACTAATATTTAGCACAAAGTGTGGCATACCATGCCTTCCCTGTGGCTCAGATCCTAATCTCTGTCACTCAGTTTTCTCATAATGCTCTGAGTAAATGCAGTGAGAGAATCTCTGTGTACAGTCCCGCAGAACCCAGCTGCCTCTGGAGGTGATACAGTTGTACACATTGCAGGAATTACAATTTTTTAAAAAACTTCAGTAAGTACCTTGTGTAGTATCCTTTCTCATTTCCCCAGTTACTGCACATACTCCACTGTGTGTGGAGGTATACACACACACACAGACAAGAGGCAATAATATCCTAAAAACACGAAAAGGTCAGGAAAAAATTAACCTACAGATAAATTTGCATATCACTTCAAACGAAGGTCATCCATCTTTTTAGCAAAAGCACTGAAAAAGGAACCCAATTGAAATTAAATCAATTCTGAGAGATATATGTGCGTGTTTACTAGCAGAGGGAAAGTATCCTAGTCTTGCTTGTGCTTGATAGCAGAGCGTTTACGTAATGAATAAAGACATCTGTTAATTACCTCTATGCTGCACCATTGCTTTAAATATGCTTGAATATCTTGGAGCATTCAGTTTCAGATAATTATTTCTGATGAATGGGTGTAGGTTTTAAATGCTTTGTAGTGGGATATTTAATTCTTCTTCTAACTAGAGTGCTTTCATGATAATAGACCCCACTTTCCTTCCTCAGTAGACATAGAAACATCATTCATTATGTTCATAGCACAATTTGTATAAATCCTTTAAGGTTTCATTTTGGTAGGGTTTTTTGAACGATGGTTGTCACAAACTGCTTCTTCCATTTGACTTTGACATGTTTGAAATAGCTGTTTATTCCCCATATACTTGCCAATTGCAGGACCATTTAAAGGGTCTACCTTTCAGAGATCTAATAATGATAACAAAAAACACAGCCCTGATGCAGAATTCGTTTTTCACACTACTTTTTCTCATCATTTTTCCGTTAGAAACAACCTTTTTATTTGTTAGATAAGCAGAAGGAAAAAATAATAATTTGTAGAATCACTGATTCCAGCTTTGAACGGCAGTAGGTTAGGAAATCCTTGTGAGGGGAAAGGAGCTACAGATGTGCAAGTTGTGTGCCGTGTAAGACTAAATAAATCTGGTCATCTGTCCTGATGGGGTAAGTGCCACTTTGAGAGAAGGATCACTACTGGGGATTTGCTTTCTTGCACACATTCATGAAAGTAAAATGGGAAGCAATCTTCTGGGGCTCAGATTGGAAACAAAATTAAAGTACGATGTGACAGTTGCCTCTAAGGACTGAAACTAAGGTCTTCTGAGGAGACACAGATTACGTGCAATACCCTTAAAATGCAGTATCTAAAGAATGTGAACTGATTATAGATACAGAAAGTAAGATGTTGTGGTTGGTACAATTAAACTTTGAGGTCAGGTAGAATGGAGAGACCTTCCTGAAATATAGCCTCAAATACCTAAGTTTTCTTAAGAAACAGTACAGATGTGACTGGGGCCTTTACAGAAAAAAATAAATAGTTGACTAATAACATGGAATTTTAATAATATGTGACATTACTTCTATATTTTGTCTCTTTCTTGGCTACTTAGATTATTATTTAGAAGAGGGGTGCTTGTATGCTTTTTACAATGTGATATCTAGCAAGTAAATTAAATTTCCTGTAATTCAGAAGGTCACCTGTGATGTTTTTCCAATCTAAGCCTCTTTTGATGCAACTTGAGGCCCTTTCCTTTTGTCCTTGTTACTTGGGAGAAGACACCAACCCCCATTTTTCTACAACCTCCTCTCAGAGGTGTTGTAGAGAGTGATAAGGTGTCCCCTGAGCCTCCTTTTCTCCAAGGTAGACAGTCCCAGCTCCCTCAGCTGCTCCTCACTGGTCTTGTGCTCCACACCCTTCAGCTGCTTTGCCCTTCTTTGGTTGTACTTATCACAGGTATGGAGCTTGTGTAAGATTATCTAATCAAGTGCTCTGTTCCCAGGTGTGATCAATATAGATCTTTTCTCTATATATTTGGTGTCAGAGCTATACAATGAACTCAAGATATGAACTAAATCACAACATCCTTATATTCCCCCCAGTGCCTGCCATAGATCGGTTTCGGTTTTGTATGAGGTATATGCATAGATGGGACGTGAGGATGAACACTACAGAAGGTGTCAGTGGAAGGGTAGGAGTAATGGTAGATGCTTATACAATTGTGTTTTACTGACTTTTTCTGGATGCAGTAAGTATCATACTTCTTTCAGTTTTCTGCAACAAATTCAAAACAAAGTTACGCATTTCAGTACCGTATTGAACTCAACAGGCATTAGGAGCTGAAGTCAGCATTAACTACAGCCATCTGTTATTTTGTCATGCCATAGTCAATTATTTTTATTTAGCTCTTTCAGTCATACAAAATAAAACTGTCAAAGTTGTCAAGGACTCCAAGAAATGAAACCTCTGATCCACTGCCCTGAGATTTTTTAATATTTCTTCCAATACAGACCTTTGTGCCCTAAAAATCATGACAGAAGTACGCTTGGTCTGATAGTTTGATAGGATGTGATCCAAAGGCTTGTGGCTAGTCAGTAGAATAGATGCTGCAAAAAAATCATCATTTACCTGTAAGGATCTTGCAACAGTACATTCAGTACTGTTGATATTAAAATATCTGAGTGCAGATATTAAAAACACACATTTCATTAAAGTGCTTCTAGTGTCCACACAGAAAAATGCTACCATTACTGTAGTGAATTCAGATGTATAGAAGTGTAATTGAAATTCTTGGTGTTTTAAATTACATAAATTTTAAAACAGGCGGTAACACGCAGTAGAGTCCTTCATGATTTTCTCATTTCTGTCATAAAATGAAACATTTAAAACTTTAGGATGACAAGAAAGCTTTTTGGGCATTGCTAACTGTGGGATATTTTAAGTACTTTTATAAACTAGGGGGGTTTTTTTAAGAATTTTCAAATTTTTATGTATTTTGAGATCAAATAATAATAATGATTTTAAAATGCCAAATTAAATTGAACTAACAGAAAAAAAAATTCTTCATCAAGCTATTGCCCTTTCCAAAGTCAATTTTTCCTTCAAAAATTCCCATATTCATTTCCAAGTCTACGTTCACAGGACAAGTTTCTTTTCTTGGCTTCAGATGAATCCCAAGTAATCTCATCTCTGTAATTACCCAAGGTGAAAGGGACATCCCAATTTAGCATTTTTTCTAAAGGAAATGCCACATGTGTTCCCTGACTTACTTTAAAAAAATTGAAACGCAAACTTAAAATTGATTAAATTGTTGACAGATGCAAAGATAAATTACAGCATGGTAGAATTCCTACATTTCATTCTCAAAATATCTCAGTATAGAAATAAGAAAAAATAACAGTCAAGTCAGAGGAGTTGCTGGACTTCAAAAGAAGAGAATCCCTAGATTTATTTCTTCGAAATAGCACTAAAGAAATGAAAATTGTAAGAGGAGCTGCTCTGCTTGAGGAGACTTTCTGTCTCCACTTGTCTTTTGGAAGGAGAATACAAGCAAATACTCAGAAAAGGTAGATTTTCACCTGAAGGCTGTCCATATTCTTCAAAAGAAAGCAGAGCCCCATTTCCTCTCTCCATTTTTCACCTTTTGCTGTGGTTATTCAGTTTCTCACAAACTCCTACTTGAAAGGAAAAAGGAAAGTCAAGAAGTCCTTTCAGGCAAGAGAACCTGTAGAACCAGTGTCAACTGTCTCAGTCTCCTTCCTGATAGATTTTTTTAAATGAGACATATTTCTCACCAATTTCTCAGTGTATCTCCCTTCATACCTCTGGCACCTGTGGAATCAGGAAGTGCCATGGTAGCATAGGCATATCTTCTGGACCCCAAGGTTCCTTCAAGCTGCCAGAGGTTTTGGTGTCTCATCTCTTCCCAAACAGGAAAAAAGGGAAGAAATGGAGCAGAGTCCCTGTCAGCTCAGACACTCACCAAACTGGTTGCACAAATTTCAGGGTGATACAGTTTCAGCCTCAGGCATCTTAAAATTGTTCAGTTCAGTCCCACATGCCTTGTCATTCTGGATGTTGTTTATCAGACTGGCTTTGGAAAACCCATGGTGTTTTAAATTTTTTGTTAAAAAGGTCAAGGTGTTATTAACTTTCTTTAAAAAGGTATCGTATTAGCAAATTCTTGAATTATAGACTGTATACCTTACAACGTATTCATTTTATAATCACTGTTAAAGCATATAATCCTCATAATAACGTTTATAATTATTTAAATTAACACCCATTTTATTTTGAGGGCTATGTGTTTATAAGATTTGAGAGGTATCTAAAGGAGCAAATTTATTTCCTAATGTAGTTTTACATTTTGTTCTTGTAAGGGGAGGGATAGACTGTGTAAAGCAAAAAAAGGAGATCTCAGTCTTAATCCCAGGAAGAAAGCATGAGTTAAACATCTTTGAATAGCTAATTTAAAATGGTTACTTCATCAAAGCAGTTTTGGAGATCCTAAAAGTAATTCAGCAACTCGTGCTAAAGGCAAATTGTTTTGTAGACTTCATTGTCATTGAAGATATCTTAAATTTGTTCATCCCTCTTCTGGTGGGATATGATGCTTGTTTATTAAATTAATTTAATCTGGTGAGTTCAATCTTTTGTAGTTTCTACATAAAGGTTACTTGTGAATGCTGCACCATCAGCTTCAAATCTTTGGTATAATTTATCTTCACTAATAGAAGTCAAAGTATGGATTTATGTAAGTAATTTGGGTGCTGGGACTAGATGATCTTTCATCAAATTATTTAGACTTTGAGGAGGTGAGTGCTCTCAAAAGTAAAAATATTTTATGCATGCTAGGGAAGTTTAATTGCCTTAAGATCACTCTTAACTGTAAGATCCTTCTTTTGCTGTTAGGAACCACATATTTCCTAGGGTCTTATCCTGTCCAATGCCAGTGTGTTTAAAAAAAACCTTAAATTGAGTTATGACTGTCTGTCAGTTTTTATGACCCTGTACAATAATGAGAATTTTCCATAATACCCCTTGTCAGACATATCAAGGGTGAGTCATTAGCTCCAACTTACCATGTAAGGGCATCTGAGGTGACAAGACATGTGGGAAAGGGACAAAAGAGCTGCAAGAATCCCTGAGAACAGCAAAATTCAGTGGAAATAAAAACTTCTCAAGTCCTAGACTATATGGTTTGCAGTTTATAATTCCAAAGAGCAGAACCCTGGGTACAGGGTGAATCTAAAAGCATGGCTTTTGTACTGCATAACATGTCCATTAAAAAGTTAGCTAAATTTTATCAAAACCTGTCAAGAATTAGTTAGTTTTGCTTTAACCCTAGTTTTTGTCTGCCCTGGCTTTAATCCTGTTAATTAGAGCTTGCATATTTCCAATACCTCACTTCCAGATTATTACATTTGCTGCCAAAATTTCATTGTTCATTAAATTCTCTGTAATATTCATTCTTCTTAGCAGTTTTAATATAAATAAAATTCTTGCCAGATATTTTTGGATGAGAGAAAATACCGGCATTTGGCCTGTCTGTGCCCTTCACAATGTTTTTACAGGCATTCCTTGCAGATACTAACTGGGCTAAACTGCTTTATACCTCCCTCAGATAGATTATGGAAACATTGGGATTGATACAGAGATGTTTTCATGGTAAAAAAGCAAGGTCTTGTGAGAGGTCGACAACTCTATAGCTTTGAAATGGTCATACTTTGGAGTTTGCATTCTTCAAACCATTGCTAATCACTAAATAATACATGCTTTACTCTACATTTTCAGTCCAGTAGGTGTTTTATTTGTATTTTCAAAACAATTTCAGTTTCTCATCTCATGAAACCATATCTTTTAAAATTGAATTCATTCCTACCTGTACTATGTTCTTTATTTGTTTTACTTTGTATATTTGGACTGATAATTAAGTGATGTCTAACAAAACCAGATAAAATAAATTACTCCAGTAGCAGAAGTCTGGTTGTATTAAATCATTATATAAACAAATTAATAAGGATACAGAATCTTATCATTATTTTGAATATGTCATTTGCTGATACATGTATAATGCATTTCTTTTTTACATACCTCAGAAAACTTATAAAGAGTAAGTAGATGATCATAATCAAAACAATGATAAATCTCACACTAATATCTGCTACTCTCATTCAAAGGCACCCTGAAGCACTTTGCAGATTGTTATATATAGGAAAAGAAATTAGGAATAGAAAATTACACTGAGATTTCATCAATATCTCCTGGTAATAATTACAGGATTTGATCAGTTTCATTCATCTCCCATTTGGCTATTAATAGGAATATGACACTCTCTGAATTCCATCTTTATTCTCTTGAGGGGATTTTCTTTGGTGAGGAAAAACTTCAGAGACTTTCTCCACCCTCTTAATGTGCAAAGTCTTTAAATACCGTCAGAAGCATTATCACTTGCAGGAATTGAGTGCTCGAGCTGTGATTATTTCTAAGTGTGTTGTACAAAGTCAAGCATAATAATCAGTCTTGGTTTAAAACTTTTTTGATTTTGTCAGCATGGATTAGTATGTCCTGAGGAACTACAACTACGTCAGAAAAGCAAAACGGAGCCATTCAGTCTCTGAGTCTATTTGTTTTATTGGCACATGTGCAGGCCAGAAATCATCATTATCCCATTTTTGTCAAGAGCAAATGACCTACCCAGGTTCTGCAGGTGAAAAGACAACTCATCTCTCTCAACTCTTAGTTTAGCACCCCCAGCCCTCAATAGTTTCAGTGCAGGGGAAAATGCATTTGCTACAATGATGACACAAGTAAGTAATTACCAGAAAATAAGGCTATTTCTGAAAAGAACTCTGAACATTTAGCTTTTATTGTCATGGCAACAGCTTTAAAGTGACCATATCACTAAGTGAACAAATAAAATATTAAAATCAGTAAAAAATTATCAGTAAAGAGGTAGAAAATTGTTACTGCTCCTTTTTATTTCCTTCAAAGAACGTGAAAGCTATTGGTGACAGGAAACCTGCCACCCTCTATCATCCTTTTTTGGAGCTGAAATATTAGCTGGTTTTGTGAGAGAGGGAAGAAAGAGAAATGCCAATAGTTTTCTTTTTACCACTCTTTGAAGAATTCTTTATTTTAAATAGATATGTCCAGCTTTAAAGTGTTCTTTGAAAGAGTAAAAATCTGCAGAGAAAGGCAGTCTCAGAGGAAAAGCTCAGAAAGAGTAAAGTGATGACCTACATTTATCCTCTATTAGAAGGGAGTGGGTCCCATGAATGCAGTCCTTAGCAGTGATGAAGCTTAGGTCTATATACCTGTCTTTGATATGCACTTTATTTCTTTCTTAAATGGAAAGTCCTTTAATCTTCCTTTTCTTATACTGCTTGCCTCCAAATTGATGAAAAGGATACCTTTGCAAAGGGCATGGCAATCTGTGGATGAAAAGCAGTATGCTACAAGCCAGCCCAATGTGCAAGAGCAGCCTGCCAGGGTTCCTCCTCTCCATTTTCCATTTTACTCCCTTTCCATCAATGCCCTGTAGCAACCTCAGCCACACAGCACCTGTGTCCAGCCAAAGAGGGTTAATGGTCTCAGCATCACAATGGGTCACATAGCACAAAGGAGCAAGGCAAGTTCTCTGACGGGGAAGAACACACAGATTAAGTAAAAACGGTCATCTGCTATTTAAAAAACTCTAGTAATTAAATTTCTAATTACTCTCTTCATCACAGGGAACAGACACTGGTTCCAATGAACTGTTGTTCGAAACACTGATGGTTATTTTCTTAATTAATTTAGTTGTGCTTCTTTTTAAAAGAATGTTTTGCCTTCCATCTCTTCAGATGGACCAAATAAGGGTGATTACTGGAGATGCTACAGGAAAACACTACTGTGCTACTGGAAGACTCTGAACATCACCACAGATAATGCAGATCCCTGCTGTGCTGCCCAGTTATTAGCAACATAATGAGTCAGATCTTGGAGTCATCCAAGTTAGTGATGAAAAAGACTTTCATTTCACTGAAATCATTACAAGTTCTCTGTTATAGTCATACTGTGTGGTTCAGTTAACTTTTCCAGATACTGAATTCGTCCTTCATTCTGTGGTATTTTTGAACAAAGGAATTGATTTTTTAGATTAAAAGTTCCTTACTTTAGATACTCAATTACATGGCAGGATAGAGCTAAAAAGAAAGAGGGGGAAATAAGAGAGAGAGAAGTAGATGGATTTATTTTCTTTCCTCTTTCTTTCTTTTGTGTCAAAAAGTATAGTCTTAACACTATATATAGGTCATTTTTTCATATGTGGATAATTCAGGCTTTTATGTGTGTGTTTATATCAAAAAACAAATAAAACCACAAACAAAACAAAACAGAAAATACAAACCAACAGAAAAAAAATACTACAACCAAAAAAACCCCACCAAAAACAGCTGAGAAATAAAGTACCTCATTAAATATTGCTTATTTCATTTTGTATTTAGAAGAAACAGCACACAATGCCAGTTGGGTTCAGGTCCTGAAATAATAAAGGAAAAATATTGTAACTGTGCACAGTGATTTGGTCTAGGCATGAAAAACACACCAGGTTACTTGCTGCAGTTGAAATGAGGAGCTCTAAGACATGACTATAAATGGAATTTTAGTGGTCTTCCCAACTAAAACAGGCTTTGAGCTGCATGCAATTGTTGCATACCTATTCTTTCGGTGCTCGGACCAGTGAACAATAATAATGATCAAGGAAAATAATTTCATATGCTTCACAATTGCTTTCTTTTTGTCTCTCTGTAATTCAGGAGAAAAGATACTGGGATGTTGACATACAAAGAGCACCTACCAGTCAGCCAGGTGGTGGTTGGAGACCTTGACCGGCCTGGGTCTGAAGCCAAGGTGTCTGTGGGTCCCGTGCGCTGCCAAGGAGACCGTAAGTTGTTTGATTTTGTTCCACTTGCTGCTGGGTAGAAACTTAACTGGAAAGGAGTAACTTTGGAAACACCCCGTGCGAACTTGTGTCTGTCCGCTCAAAGGACCTTCTTCCATGAAAGAATAATGTGATTTGAGAATTTTTTTCTATGAAAATACACATATAATGGTTTATCTTTGCATTGAAAATATCAATATTTGTCTTTATTTTATGGTAAATGTGGCAACTTGTTCAACTAAGTTTATGTAGATGAGAGGTAATTGAGATTGCATAGGAATATCTCTCAACACCTGTGCTTCTGTTGGGTGCTCTTGTCAGTGTCATTATCATTACTATGCTTATAGAATATAAATGATAGCATGATGGCAAAACTTATCACTGTAATCTCTGGTTATAGGTATATAACATTTGACAGGATTGTTATCAAATGTTAACTGTATCAGGACTAGATATTTACACGTGAAACATTGGGAGGTTTTTGTGTAATCTCTGGTTTCCAGGCTGAGTGATGATATAAAGTTTACATCCTCCAATTTGATCAGCTAGTGATAAAGTAAATCAGTATAATGTATAAATTTCCACTTCACACACACTGAAAGTTGGAATGCAGTGAGGAAAATTGTATTCTTGCTTCAGTCTGTTTTATATTTCAGGAGGTGAAATTCACCACAAAAAGCAGAGCAACTGCTTAAGGTCCTTCTAAATCACACTTCAAAAAATTTCAACTGTGTAATTGACACATTTTATTTGTCCACTGTGTTTTAAGGCAGTTCTCTTGCAGTAGGTGCAGTAAGGAAAAGTTGCCTGATTTAATTTAAAGCAACTAATATTTGTGTGATCTATAAATAATGCAAAACCCATCCACAATAAGGAGTACTATAACTCAGCCTATAAGACTGAGATGGTGCAGAAATATTCATGTCATCTATTTGTTTCTTGTTATTTATGGTGTTTGACTAATCACAAGTCAGTCTGTGTTTGTGTCTCATCTATGTTTGATAAATATTTTTGTAATAGGCTGTTAGAACTAATGTCAAAAAGTAACAAATAACATTTTCCTTGCACCTGTATTCCTCACATCCTGAATCTGAGAGCTTCTAGAAAAATCAGTCTCTAAAGTATGAGCCTTTTCTAAATATTAGTGTAAATGAGACCTCATCTGAGCATGCAATAGCCTTTCTTAGAGTGTGACTGAGTGACACAGCCTTTTGGGAAACTGAATGGGTGTATTCCTACCATCCTGATTAATTTAATTTTCTCCATGAAATTTACATATATGATTAGTAGTTTTTAAAAAACTTTGCCTATGAATAAATTTTAATTTCCTCCCATGACCATATATTATTGTCAAAAATCTGGTATACTTTTTCTCATAGGAGATAACATAAACCCCAGTCCTCTGCAGTTAGTAAGAGCTCCTATTTTATATTCCCTGTGCATTTACTAAACAGTCTCCTTTGTATTCTTTCTTGAACATATATAACAGCTGCTGTTTCACGTTGTGGAAAACAAGGTTTCTGTTCCAGGGAAAATTCCAAAATTTTAAACTGTGCTTATGTTCCAAATTGGAAGAAAGAACCAAAGTACTAAATTTCTGGGAAAGGATTAAAAACAACAACAACAAATGACAAACCAATTGATTTTTTTTTTTTTTTTGTGTATTACGTGCATTAAAACCAACATTATTAGTACTAAATATGTTGAGTGTCATCACAGCGCAGTTCATGTGTTCAGCTCAGTTGCATGTGTAAATGAAATTCATTTACAGTTATGAATACTGGCTAAGAAATACAGATTTTTGTTCCATTTCAAGGAAAGTGGAGAAAGTAAGGGTGCCTAACCAGTCAAATAAAAATTTACCTATTTAGAAGAATTTCTCATTGTGGTTGCAGCCAATACTATGACAACTTCTCTCATCTTGCCTTGAGGGTTTTCCATGCCGTGTCATATCAACCTACAGTCCAGTGATATTTTGCAGCACATGAAGTCATATTTTCCCATCAGAATTACAGTATAATTAGCCACACACTTCATAGCTTCCTCTGCATAGCCTCTAGTGACAGTCATATGTCACCTAGGCCAACTCACAGCTGTACCTGAGTACAGGACAAAAAGTACCACAGAGTTGATGGCCTTTGCAGTCCTTAAGAAGAGACACCTGAAAGCTTACTATCTGAGGGCACAGGGGATTAAAGAAAGTAAAGGTATTTGTCATTTCATGCAGTTCACTTCCTCCCATGCTCATCACATTCTCCAGAATCCATTAATCAGCAGAGGCCACAGCAATTAACTGTTCCTACGCTATTGACTGACCAAAGTAAATCTGAAAATCATCCATCTCAGTGCAATTTGTTTTGACACAAACCAAGGAAGATTGCAGAATTGTAACTTGTTTCCCTGTTGGAAAAATAACTACATTCTTCTTTCACAAATATAGGTTTTAATTTGGTCCCACAAATGACAATTTCATTTTTCTTTTTGCCTGATTTATTACCTGATTAAGGCTGTTCTGGGCAATCTTGAATAGTGGCTATTGTTGGAGATAAAAATCAGAAAACTTGTTTTTGCATGATTACATATCTTTGTGTTCCAGAAGTATTTTTCATATTTAACTGCACCTTGGAAAACACTACTTGCATTCTGAAAGATAGTCAGCAAAAAAGGCCTTTATTACCCCTCTAAAGATCTGCTTAAACTGCCATATTCTATCACAGTGATGAAAACTCATCTAGTCACTGTGGCAAAAGTCCCGTAAATCTGCTCTGGGGGCTGATTTGCACCTTGTATTAAATACCCAGGATGTCTCTTTCCTATTTGCTATTTTAGTGTTGAGGAATGCTTTCTAAATATCTAATGATTTTTCTAAGTGGTGATCTACCAGGGAGGCAAACTTATCCAATTTCATGAAGAACAGGTGCATAAACAAGAGATTAATTTGGTGGGGGGTTTTGACACTGTATTGCAATGATTCAAATATCAAGCAATGATTTTCAGCAAATGTCAGCTCTACACAGACTTAAAGCAAAGCTGTCCTTCCTGACCAGTGCTGTATGAGTGCTGTACTTACAGAATGACCGTGGCAGTTTATCGGCACATTCTCAATATCCTCTTAGCTGAATTAGAATTAAAAGGGAAAACAAAGATAATCAGTCCTTAGACTCCATAAGGGAATAGGGATAAGGGAATTAGTCTTGTTTTCCCTCAAGTGAAGGTGTTCTGTGAAGCATCTAGGAAAAAGGGCACCACAGGACCACAAATGAATAATTTTTATTCTTCAGCTAACCTTGAGATGCTGATTAAAATCCCTTTACTCACCTATTGCAGTTTTTCTAATACTTATTCAATAGGACCTGGACTCCTCAGCTGCCCTGCATTTAGCCTTGGCCAACCAGCAATAGAAAGACTTTGTCCATCTCTTTATGGTATTTCACTGTAATGCAAAGGGGCACCTTGAGCCTTCTCCCTTTAGAGGAGAACACAACTATGCTGAGAGGTTTTTTTCTGCCTAAGCTCAGCCTGAGGTGGTAGATCAAGGCTTCAAAAGCAGATCGGGTAATTTCTTTTGAAACCAAACTGAAGAACTTAGCTTGCTATGGTGGGGCTATTGCTACAGAGATTTCGTCAATAATCAAATTGAATCAAAATTACTTTTGTGGCTTCTGGCACCTTCTCAAGAATTTTTTTCATTCCCCTTAGGAAAATACCAGTTTTCAAAAATCTTCTGTATTTGCCACCTGCTAAGAGTATCTTTTTCCCAAGGACTTCCAAGGATTTTGATTCGAGTTTGCTCTTTTTAAGCCCAGAGGGGAACAGACTGACTATTCTGCTCTAGATTTCCTTTTCTCCTTGAGTCTGTTTTCCTTTTGTCCTATTTCATCTACAGCAAAGACAGAATTTAAGGGGGAGATGTTTTTTACACAGCTCAGATTTATGTTTTTTCCATCTGCTCTGCTGTACAGTTTTTATCTTCCCAGTAAGACTTTGATTTCTGAGCCATGAATCATTTTCTTGTGTATTACTTCTATTATCTGTAATCTTCAAAATGTGGAGGAGGAAGCAGCTGCATTGACTGTGGTTCTTTCTAAGCTAAGTTTTCATGAAGACAAGTATCAGCAGTGTTCTTGTAGAATCTGCAGTGACAGAAAAAATATCCCCTTGACAGATAACAGAAGTTCAGGAACAAATCAAAACTCAGTTCTTCCGTCAGTGCATTGATTTTGTTTGTGCATGTGTGCGCATGACTGTGCGTGTGTGCTCTCAGGGGAAATATACCTCAAGCTCTTTATTTTCAGTGATTTTGGTCATGGCTCATCATTACTCTTTTCATGACTTTACGCTTTGTTTCTTTCACTTCTAAATATCATTTCTGGCATTACTCCTTTTAGAATGTTCCAGCAGAGTTGGCTTATTTATTCAGACAGTGGTATGGGCATGCACATTTTTTGTGACTCTGGGTTTGTACTAAAACCACTCTGTAGTTATCTAAACCAGACAGCCACTGCCAGGGTCAGTGCTTGCAGGTTGGTATCCTTGGTAAGGTAAGCTGGAGCGTATCCCTGAAAAAACAAACAAACAAACAAAAAACAGCCTATTTGAATTATTGCAAGATCCAACTGGAATTGAATCCTCTACTGGAAGTAGAAACAATTTACTCCTACTCTGTCTTAAAAAACATTCCAGTAATGTAGTGACTTGTCTTACAGGTTAATGGAAGTGAAAACACTGTATTAAATGAAAATTAACATCAGTGATACCTCGTACCAAAAAGCAAAACCCAGCCAGAGTGCTTTCAGGAAAATACAAAAATATGTCTTTTGAAACTCCTGAAGCAATGATTCTGCTGGAGGTTTGTGTGATGGAATTACATATCTGAAATTTAGGCAATTCCCATCTGAGGTGTTAATTTCTTCTCTGCCAGCAAGACTAGAAAACCAATGAAAATCTCTGGATTTTTCTACATTTTCTTTTTTTTTTCTTTCTTATATTGCTAGATATATCTACATACTGGTTTATATTATTAATATCTTATGATTTTCAAATGAACTGTGATATGTTCAGTATGGTAAATACAGATCAAAATTTGATCCATTTAAGAGTTTAAATTTTTTTTCACCAGTACCTGTAGGTGCCCTTAGTACACATAAAATTTTTTCTGCTGGATTTCCACACCTATTACCCCAGCATGTCTTTATGTGCTGCACTGGGTAGTAAATTGTGCAATTCAAGTGGAATACAGATTCATCCAAAGAACATCAAGACATTGTGCTCACTGCTTATCACAGTCATTGCAATGCTACCAGCAAAAGAGGAGAAAGAAAAGCGTCCTTTCAATAAAAGCAGCCTGCCAACTAAGAAGTACTATTTCAGACTAATTTGATTTTTTTCAATGGATTATGTTGAAGGTGATAAAACAACAGGCTTTGGTTCAGATTCAGGTAGGGATCTATCCTTTAGTTATTCAAACTGCTGTGATTATTCTTCATATGCAATTGCTTTCCTCAGAGACCCAAGAGAAAAAAAATGACCCATTAGGTCATTTTTCTACAACTTTCTAAGTAAAAAACCTCATTCTTTTGCAGTTGTTTAATATCTGATTTACATAATGTCATTTCTCATTCTTAAGACTTTCACTTTCCCTTCACCTTTAACCCTGTCTCATAATGCATAATTAAATTTACTGTGAAGTTTAACTAGAATTTATTTTCATTTTCATGCAGAAATATTTTCTCCAGGAAGCAATGTTTAAATGCCCTCCTGCAGAGCCTTAATGTTTCTGAGCGAATTCTATTTTCTCATCTCCCAGGAAAACTTAGACTGTGGCCTCTTATCTCATATAGGCTGTTTCTGGTAATGTAAATAAAACTTTGCTTGTCTTGAAAATAGGAGCTGGAAAATCTCCAATGTTTACATGAATTTAGGGCATTTCTCTGTCATGCTGAAATATGCCAGGAAATTTAAAGGTGGACCTGGGATAAAGTACGTCCTTCTCTTACGTGTGTTCTCATGCCCTTCCTAAACAGCAAAGTACTCCAAGCACAGGCATTCTGGCTGCTAGCTTTCTCATCCCTTTTAATCTGCAACTAATTCTCAGAAACACTATAATTACCCTCAAAAGTGATTCTCTGATATTCTACACCAAAAACCTTTGAATGTAATTTAGAACTTCCTGTTATGTATGTTTTCAACAAGATTAGCTCTACCTCAGATGATCCATAGTGGATGGTACCAAAATGAGAAGACCTATGGTGTCTGAAACTGCAAATCAGACTGGAATTGTCTTTGGGTTTAGGGGATGGGGAATGGCAGGCAGTGTGAACAGTACTTGAACACATATGGTCAGAATTATTTAAGTTCCAAAAATATTTTCTTTCTTTATGATAAACCTAACTAGTCATTCTAGGCACTTTTCTCCTACTCCTTTGCATTTGTACAACAGGAGACATTTTGGCCTAAATATTTGGGACAAATTAGCCTCCACAGGACTGTAAGATTCAGTGGGAATTCTTTCTACCTACTGCCCTGAATGTAAGGCTTCTTTTTTTTATTTCATCTCAAAACCCACAAGGAATTGGTGACATTAATGATTTATAAGCTCTCAATGTTTCTACAGTACACGACCTTTACTGTGGTTTATTACATGACCATAAAATTCTCTTTCAGCTCAAACTTTGAATACATGTGTATCCATGGAATAAAAATTTGCAAAATGACACAGTTTTAACATAGAAACATATTGACTCATAGGTTATATATGAATATTCTCTATTGTATCCCCCTCACTGTCAGGTTTTGTTCTGTTTCCTTTCTGAAAGCAAATCCTACCCATGATCACTACTCATCTGACAGAGCAGGAAAAAGTAGAGATCACACACAGTTTAACCATTTTCCTATTGGACATGTCTTTTTATGTCTGACTGAAGGAACAGAATGCCTGAAAATAGTGCAAGAGAAAAAAGTAACAGTAGAATCAAAAATTTAATTTTGGCACATAGGGAAAAACAGTGTCCCACATAGTTTATGCCACATGACCAACAAGTAAACCAAGGTAAAAAGGAAAAATGTGGACCTGATCCTGGTGGAATATACTGAGGACGTATCATTTTAACTGCAAGCAATGACTCTTGATGCAGTTTGACCCCTTTTTTTTAATCCTTTTCCTCTTTGCAAAGATCCAGTAGAGCCTGGGTTCTTTGTTTAAAAGAGTGAGATTTTAGACACTTTTTCCCAGTACCTTGTAGTGTATGAAAGTATTATAGATTACACTGTCATTCAGTGTGTGTTTTCACTATGAATGCAATTTACATTGCTGGAGACTTTTCCTTAAGGTCATGAAGGCAGTATGCTCTGAGTATCTGTTTTGATGGGAAATGCATTTCAGCCTGCTCATCTTTACTGCTTACCTTCTTGTAGTTACTTTTTCTGTGCATCCTCTACTGCCTTTGAAAAGGAAAGTCACACCTGTTTTTCACATATGTGAATGTAGGTACAAAGAATATCACAATGCCACAATTTACATCTCCACCCTTCCCAGATTCATCACAAAATGTAAATCAGACAAGTCTAGTTTAAGATAGAAATAGACCTGCCTATTACCAATTAATTTTAATTCTCATATGTATTCAATTCTACCTAAATGTACGTGTTGGTATAACTACAGAAGACTTTTCATTCAAATATCAGTGAACTAATAAATTTTTCTCTTTTTACATATTTGCTGAAGTAATGAAAACATATGGCAATCCATGCCCATGCTCAATTCTCCAACTGATCATAAAAGAAAAATATGGTGAAACTCCATAGGGGACTTATGAGCTTTATGTTTCAGAGATACAGAATTCAAATGCAATTAAGAGCTAATTTTATTCAAATTCTCCTCATCATTATGACTATATTGCAGTTAATTTTATCTTCTTTAATGCAAAAAAGGACTATCTGAGGCATTTCATGTAAAGTATTGTCTCTAGATTCCTAGGGAATTTAAGAAAGTCGTTAGTCTGATAGATGACATACAGTAGCAGCTCATATTAAACTCAAATCCTCTTGAAGTTATCCTTTAATTATGATTTCAAACATTTTACCATCTATGTGATTGCAATGCATATTAGTATCTTGCCTCTTACCTGTAGCAAATTGAGAAAAGCAATTGTGCAGGATACAAAATCTAAGAATGAAATTATGAGAGAATTCCCACAGTGTGTAGAAAAGTGATGAGAAGGAGATGTCAGTAAAGCCATAAGGAATTAGGAGAACCTGTGACTAAACAGGGGAATGAGAAGTTGCTGGAATCCTGTCTATTACGTGTACAAATTTGCAGCCACCTTTAAATTTCACCCCATAAGCCTGAGTAATCTTAAAAATGAGGTATAATATGAAGGGAATTATCTATATTCATTTTTTTAGGTTGAACTCCTTGTCACTTTAATACTTTTGGTCTGCGCAGTCCTGCAGCACTGACTGACATTTAAAGAGCAGAAAGAACAGAAAAAGGCAGAAAATTATTGAAGGTGAGGTAGAGTGAGGTCAGTGTCGTCCATCGCTATGTGTAAGGTATGCAAATTCAGTCTCATTTAGACATGGATAAGTGATTGGCAGCAGGGTGGAGGATCTCCAGTTATAACCTCATAGCACCCAATGTTTGACACACAACACAAAGTGCCTCAGTAACACTTAAAATCTTCAATCACCAAGATGGGAAAACTAATAAGAAGAAGTTGGAGACTTTTGGTGCTCGTTAAACTTGCACCACTGATCCCTGTGCTAGGGAGCCAAGCTAACTCTAATTATGTCTAAATAAAAGCATTTACAACAGCTGAACATTTTCTGTCCAATGATAGAATAAAAAGGAAAGGTCGGGGATGTATTCCACAATCACGGCTGTTAGTTGTAATGATTTCTCATCCCACAAGCTACTCTCCACATCCTTTAACTGTAGGACTGAATTTTGACAGCTTCAGTTCAAAACCTCCCCATAATCAAGTCCTATTATATGGGTATATATACTGTTATACACATGCTTTCCAAAATTTTTGAAGGAATGTTACCTGATCCTTCTCTCTCTCAGTGAAGCAGGTAATTTGAGATTTTCATGTTGAACTATGATGCGGTTCCCAAAGGAACTACCTATTAACACAGGGTTGCAAAGTTGTGCATTTTTGGCAAGTGTTTAGAAGTCTGAACTGTTAAAAGGGAATATAGCAATAGCTTGAGAGAAGTGAAATATATATATATTAAACATTAACCTCCTCTTTCTTTTCTCTGATCTATTTTTTAATGTTTTTTTCTGACCTTTGTCTTCTATGGAAAAACTTGCAAATGTGGGAGAGAAAGGGCTAGAAAACTGTAAGAGAAATATGAAGTATTGCCTACTTACTCCCTTTTCCAATTATAATGCTACGGATAACTTCCACTGTTGAATTTCTGAGTTTGGATATGCTTGGTTCCAAATCAATGTTGCAACCTGTGATGTGCCATAAATTAGATATTTGGAGAGCAGGTTTCAGAGGAAATTCCCTTTCATTCTCCCTCCTTTCTGTGCTTAAAACTTACATTTTGTGAGGTGCCAACTTGGTTCTTCAAGGCAAACCAAGAAGAAACTTGAAAATGCTGATACTTTTAGTCAAGGTTTTAATTTTGAATCAGCTCAGATAGAATAAAAAGGAGATGAGGGGGAAATCCTGTACCTTACAAAATAGTAATATTTTTTTGTAATTAAAGCAATTCAGAGCAGTTCTATCCATTTCCTGATAGGAGCTTACAGTAATCTGTACTTCGAAGGTATTAGCTAAGCTTGCAGAATCATGAAGCTTTCAACTCTATAATATTAAGCAGCAAATTCTAACATTTTTATATGCCTGTATTTCAACTTTCATTTGTGAAGAATCATCTCCACATCTGATTTGGTCTAATTCAGAGAAGCAATATTTTTCACAAGATCAGCTTTCAAAGAAGCAGTTATGGAAAGAGAGCCAAAAGTGATTTATGGTTTCAAAAGTTTCTTTTCAGCCTTTTCTTTAGCTAATCAATTTCCAGCATTCACACGGTATCTATATTTTATTTATGCTTGGTTTCATGAACTCCTGCTGATGGAAAACTTTTGCCATATTACTCCAAATAGTTCTGCTTTTGAAAACTGAGGAACTAAATCAGTGTAAATCAATTATTACACACAGAACATAGTTCATGTACCTGTGTTCAAGTACCTTCCATTAATATTTCCTTTAGGTTATCTATGATAAGGTTAAATTTGAAAGAATTTATTGTTATGAGCTGTTATTGTGTCTTCATATTTCAGATTCAGGCAGAAGTAAATTTGATCCATACTTGGCAGGATATTTTCCAGGAAAGTTAAGATGCTCCCAAAAATGTAGTGGAAAATGGATTTTTCCAGGAAATACTTTTATTTCTCATCCCAAAAGAAGAGAATATTCTCCAATTATTTTGCCATATAAACTCTGAAAAACATAAGTCATTTGAAACAGAACACACTGGATATCAAGGTCCCATTGCTGGAAGGACATCATTGTGACTTTGACTTTCATCATTTTATAAAAGATCATTTCCATCACTATATTTCATAAATGAAGTTTTCAACTAAAAATCTGTTTAAAATGTCCAAATCAGAGTAATACTTTCAAACCAATCACTCAGTGTAGTAGTTACATTTCATTAGTTTCAAGAAACTTTCAGTTTCCTTCAAAACTCTGAAAAGCTTCAATGTTTTCTAACAATGACAAGGTATTGCTAGAAAACTAAACTAAATTTAGTATTTCCTTCATGGAGGGACACTTCTTTCCTTTCTTTAAATGCAAAGTAATCCCTATGCTGAGATAGAGATTTTGGGGCTTTCACTTCTGTAAAATAAAACACTCCTGCAGTATCCTCAGTACTGCTTAAATCATAATGGTATTAACTGATATTTTACCCCTCCTTCCTTATTCTGAAGTTTGTATGTTGCCTTGCAGAGAGAGCTCTTCCCTATTCTCTGTGCACACACTGTATTTCAGGTGGCTAATCTGATTGTTCTCCATATCATTAGGCAATTTTAGGATCCCGTAAGGACAGCCAGTCATTAAATAAAAATGTTATTATCATACAGTGCATTGCAGCTATCACAGTCTCAGAAGAACTGTAGTAGTGTAGGGCAAGATACAACCAAATAAAATTAAGATGCTTAAAGCAATAGGCAGGATTTGAGAAAGCGGCAAACCAGCATCTGAAGCTGTAAATTAAAGACATGCGCCACTGTTAGCAGTTCGATGACAACTTTCCATGGCAACATGAAAGGAAAAGTGTTTTGTTGATTTTTTGTTTGAATCCATTAATTGTTGGAACCCTTAAAAAACAAAAATGTGTCAACTTTCATTTTTCTAGTTCTTTATCTTTTTAACCATTAATTGATAAATTTATTTTGCATTGTACTGAAAATATTTTCCAAAGAGTGGACAGGGGATAAACAAACCCAGTCCCCTCAGACTCTCCTCATGCTTCACATGCTTCAGTCCTCAAACACTTGTTAAATATATGATACCTTGTGAACTAGGAAAAGGGCAGAGATCGCAAACTGATTGTTTTCTTGAGTCAAGATCGATAAGTCAGGCCTTTCCTTCTCCTGGGTTTTACAGGAGAATGCTTCTGATAACTAGTACTGGTGCAGTAGCTCAGCTAACACCTGGAAGATGCCTTTCCACATGTGGCAGCTCTCTTTAACTGCTACTAACCACACAGACAAGCAGCTGAGGGATGAGTGTGATTGGTTTGTGTCTGCCCAGCAATCACAAATCTATAGTGTTTCGAGTAACGGAATATAAACAGCAAAAAAATTGCCTCAGTTCCTTCCTGATCTTCAGTGGCATAGAAGCTGGTGGACATCCTAATGTACCAGAGAACCTAGGATATATATATCAGGAACTTCATTGCCCATGTCCATCAATTCTCCTGGAATCACTTCCAGAAACTTGTCAAAATCCTAGGTAATTACTAGCCAAGCTAGTAATCTCCACTCACATCCAAAAATACATGAGCAAAACCCCAAAACAAGAAATATCCTAAACCAATAGGAAATTGCATATATGCTTAGTGATTTACCAAGACAAAACAAGATAGTGTTCCGCCTCCAAAAAATACTGTTTTATGTTGAAAGAAAATGTAACATGTAAGACTATCAAACTCAGTCTATATTAGCCTTATTCTGTGCAGTACCATGCATGAAAAGGAAATTTCTCCATGATTTTCCACACAATTTTTTTTCCTTTGTGATTTCAGTATGTAAGAACCAAAATTATTCTTGAATAATATTCAAAGGTTTCTAAAGTCTACCTGCAAATTTTATTTTTCTGAGCTCCAAGGATTCTGAATTCTGCAGACTGTATTAAATATGCATTGTAGGAAGAGTTATTAGACTTGACCTTTTCCTTGAGATCCTTAGAGAAGTGGTGGATTGTGCTGTAGATTTCTCTCCCCAGCTTATTACTTGTTCCCCTCTTTCCTAGCTGTACTCATACCCTTGAAGGGACTTAGGCAAGTAAACATCATCACTTATCACAAAGAGCAAGCCAGGGGCCCTCCACATCTCCTCCCTCTTATTTACACATGAAGAGTCTATAGTTCATAGTGACTGAGCTATGATCAAGGAAATTAAATTCATTAGTAAAACACGAAACATTCCAGACGTGCACAGCACAGCTTGAAGTACTCAGCTGAGGAACTAATTAAAGACAGATAGCTGAGCGGGTAATGAATAAACACATATTGTGTGGGTAGAAATAGCTAGGACAAATATGTGTATTCCCTGTTACATTTGATGGGAAACTAAATTATCACATATACTGAAGCAAATTGAGCAGTAAGAGCTCTCCTGCAGCTTTTAAGTGCAGACCATCCTAAGGGTGGGACGGCAGGCATCAGGATCAGCAGAAGGAGCCCCTGCAATGGTGCTTTCGCAGCACTCCAGCCTGCCAGCACAAGGGTCTGTGCTGCCTGCAGCTGTCACGCAGTAAAAGCAAGCCAGCGCTTGCCCAGTCCATCCTGCATTCCCTGAACAGAACCAAAGACCCGTTTGACTCTGTGAACAAGAGGCTTTGAATGACCTTTTTTTTCTGCACCCCCTTCCCTTACCCATCACTCTCTGCTGCCTCCAGCCAAGTGATCCTTCTGTGGGCACTCACCAGCATTCCTGGTACTCCGCATACTGGAGTCAGGAGGTGCCCAGACGGGGTAACCAACGAGGTGATAGGAAATGTCTTCCCATTGACACCAAGTGGCACTGCAGACATTCAGGTTCACCATTTGAAGAGCATCAGATTGTTTCTGCAAGGAGCAGATGCAAATGGCAGGGCTGCCTGTAGCTGTTAAAACGTTTAATGCTGTCTTTTTGTATCAGATTTGTAGACTACGATATGCTGCATGCCAGCCATTTCCAGAGGCTGCTTTTTGCACAGCAGTCTGTAAATGAGCAGGGAAAACACTTTTCATGATGTGAAGGAAGTCAAAAGACATATGAGCTTTGAAAACACAGATAGAGAAGAGCTCCTAGGGGAACTCAAATAGCCATTTACTAGACGAAAAACAATATTAAGCTCAAGTTAGGTGTGCCAATGCTTATCACCAAACTGACAGTTGAATGCACAATTTTGAATGTATCAGTGTGATAATAAATCCTACCATCCTAGTCATAGGTGGTACAGATTGCTAAACATTTCTATGACATCCAATCTCCTTTCAGAAGATGGTGTGGCTCATATGGGAAATACAGCTTGCATATTCTTGATTTTCACAGATGAGGACAGGGAGAAAGAGATTCAATTAAGAAGTTTAGCCTACCTAAGCCTGTATTTCTGTACTCACAGGTACTTGTACTTTTAATTTTCCTTGGAGTGTTAAGGCCCTTTTAAAATTTATAAGGGATCCTGTCAGTAGGCGTTCAGACAGCTGGCTGCACTAACAACCAACTTCTTGGCTTACAGAGACCCCTGAATCCCCTGTAGCTACTGTTCTTGGAAGCTACTGGAAACCTTCTGCAGTGAACTTCACCATCTCCATGGCTGCAGGCAACTATGAAAACAAGATATTATTTTGTTTGGCGCTTGGATCTATTCTAGTCCTTTTACCCAAGGCATTTATCCAGGACTATCTAGGATCATGAGTTGGCAGAGGTTAAACTGCGCTGCAGAAGCATTCAGGAGATATCCTAGGCTTTTTTTGGTTCCATAAAATGGAGGAAATCGATCGCATTTCCAGAAAGGGTGATATAAAAAACTTGACAATTGAGCATGTGTGCTCCTGGCTGCTTGTGTGTTCCAGGTTAGTTTGCTTCATTTAATAATTCTGAGCAGTGGATGGTAACAAAATCCTGGTTTTTCTCTGCTGTCTCCAAATAAGCACTGTCTTACTCCTTCTACCTCTGTATTTATGAAAGATAGGCATATGTAGCCCAAATATTCAGCATTAAGCTGACCTGGATAGCAGTAAATAGAAGTGATTTCAAGCTCCCTTAGATAAATTAAGATTACCAGGTGTAAATTTAGAATTTATCAATATCAATATAATATATAATGGTTGAGGTGGTTTTTTTGGATTACACTGCTTCCTGCAGCTGCACCTAAAATTTATAGAAAAGATACACGCCAAAAAAGAGTTCTTGCAAAAAGTACCTGGTATTTCCATGCAGATCTTTTCATGTTTTTAAAAATCAGTTAAATGCATTTAGCCTTGCTCACATTTATAGTATTTTCAGTCTCCTTCTATTCCAAGAACAATTTAAAGAAATCTTTTGCCACAAGGATATTTGATTCAAATCAAATGGACACAGTAGCATCAAGAACTGCTGACAGCTGTAACACCTGATGAATTAGTAATTCCTGGAGTGCTGCTTTGCAATTTTTTTAAGTACTTAAAATATTATATGTCTGGGAAACAATGTACTTGTCATTAAAAAGTCAACATTTATGGACAGTTAACTGTGCCAGGTTTTTTGCATTTGCAACACTAAAGGGCTGACACGCCTCAGGCTCGGTTGGATCCCTGTTGTCAGAGTCCACAGTGAAAATACTCACCATCCAAAATACTCACATCTCTATACCTTTGAAATAGAGAATGTGAGAAAAAAGACACTTTACAAGCATAATACGTAAGAATCCTAGGCCTTAGAGAAAGGATATGCTCTTTCAAAACCTAATATATACATTTTATAATATTTTTATCTTTCTTAATTTTTTTTCACCCCATTTACTTCCTTGGCCTCTTAGAGTGGTTTTTTGGGGGGTTTGTTGTTGTTGTTTGGTTTTGGGGGTTTGTGTGTGCTTTTTATTTTCTAGATTCTGAATTAATTTTCCTATCTCCTTCTCCCAGAGTTAGTATCTGCCAGAGATACTAATACACAACTGGAAGCAGAGTGAGGGCAGAAAGAGAGCAGCCTCAGGTGGCTCAAAAGCATATTCATCAGGGTGCCAGAGCTTGTCTGGTTCTCAGCCATGCCTGTAAGGTGAGGAGTCACCTTCAGGACTCTCCTGTTTTCAGCAGGAAAGACAATGTCTCACCATACTATTTCCTCATCAAATTGACTTTCAGTTCATCACCTATGAGAGGTGAGCTGTCTGGAGATGGAACTGTCACCCTTGCTGAGCACAGAACTTTTGGAATCAAAACTCCTTTCTTCCACTACTGATGCTCAACAATATATGTTAAATATAAATTAATACTAAAAGTTGTTGGAGTTCAAATTTTGAGTGGAAATGAAAATCATACAGTGTCATGCATCTACTTTGGTTTTGTTTGGGATTTGGGAATACATGAAAAAATTAGAAGAATGAAAATTCTCAGGTTTTATTTTAATGGGGAAAAATTTAAATGCTAAAAACAATGCTGTTTCTACTCAAAAAGTGTTTCCAGGGTAGTACATTAACTTCATTATACATTGTGCCAAGTGTAGATTAACAAGTATTTTTATTTTTACCACACACAAAAGCTCCCTGAAACATACCAGTCTCAAGTTCAGTATGAATTGTAAGAAAGAGATGTACAGCATATTCACCATAATGTATCCCATGAGATTTCCAGACTGTTAGCTATATAACAGCCGCAGTTTTATATTTTTAGGTTGTGCTTTTGATCCCAAGGTACTCTGAAGCTATTTTTTTTAAACACAGACAGGCTTATTTGCTACTGACTGTCAGTGCTGTAGGATAGTGTTCAACAGCATATGAAAATCTTAGACCAAGATGAGTATCATGAGGTTATTAGGAAAATTTAGGAAGTTAGGTGGGGGGTTCCCAAATTTTAGCTTTACAACAGATGCACACTGTTTGTTCTGAAAACATCTTTTAATTTTCTGTCACCCTTACCAAAAGTAACTGCAAAACTATTTCTTCACAAAATAATATAACTTGGCATGGGAAATCGTTGTCACAGGACACTGCAAATTTTACATCATTCATAAAGGGACTGACAAATTCAAGGGGGAAAATATTACACAGAGTTATTAAATATATTGATGCTTCTGTAAAGTGTTTGAGGTATGGGCCTCTGTTCAGAAAATATTGACAGGGAGAAGCAGTATCTGCTTCTTCTGGAATTGTACTCTTCCCTAGACATTCACCATTTTCTTGGGCAGAAGAAACCTGTATGGACCTTTAGTACGACATTATCTTCTTAACTTTTACGTCTAAATTCTTACAGGAGAGGTCAGCCCAGACTGAATACCTCAAAGGTAATGATATTGGAATCAGTACAGCAGAGCAATTAATGGCCATTTTCAACATTAAGCAAATGCTTAAATGCCATAATCTAAAATAGAATAGCACAATTTAGTGAAGTGATAGTAATAACATTATTCTAATTATTTTTTCAGTAGAGTACCATTGCCATATAAATTAAA
Source organism: Origma solitaria (assembly GCA_013397895.1). NCBI lineage: Eukaryota > Metazoa > Chordata > Aves > Passeriformes > Acanthizidae > Origma > Origma solitaria. Next base: position 676,084 of record VZRL01000255.1, on the reverse strand, counting down.
AAAATATAGTCCTTATCATGTGTGCCAATAATGTTTCTTTGGCTCATTTAATTATATTTTTAATAGATGCAAAAGTAAAATCTTTGCAAAGGGGGAGTATTTTTTATATAGCTCCAAAGGAAATTATATATTCACGTCATATTATTTCTGTGACATGAGCTAGCTCATGATGTTCACTGATATTTTAATCTGAAAAAAGAAAATAAATCAGTCTCTCTGATTCAGATTTTAGTGGTCCATCAGAAACAGAGCAACAGCTTAAATGAACAATATAATTCGTACTCTCACTATGAATATTTGATCTAAATTAAGTACCAGGTTACCTTTCCCTGCTGTTCCTGCTGGCAAAGCTAATTTTCTTTTTCAGTTCAAATTCAGTGACAGACAGCTGCATTACTCCTAGACAAAGGAAAGCCCACCTTTTATTAATGTAGTTTAAAAGAGTTATACATTGAAACACCATAAGACAGCATTTAACTATTCCCCTTCAAAGAGTAGAAATGGATAACATTGAAGGAAATCAATGTATTTAAAACGTATTTTGTTTGTACTTAATGTGCCATTAAGGAGATGGCATAACTGAAAAGGGAACTTTGCACATACAAAGCCACAGTTCATTGCTCTGATGTTCCTACTGGGACTTTGAGGATTTTGTCTTCTTCTAGGGGTGAGACAAGGATCATTACTAAATGGCCAGTGAAGTCTATTGGTTGAGTCAGATAATGACCAGAAACTCCATGGTCCTAGAACAACTTTTTTCATAATGTCAAGAATAATACTTGGAATTCAACTTTGTGAATTACTAATACTCCTAAGCAATTTTTGGGAACTTTGTGAATGTTGGTATCCCTTGGGAGATTGTGGCAGTGCTATCTCAGTTCACTGCATTCTAAGCAAAACAAATAGATGCCTTAGTCAGTTATGATTATGCTGCACAGATTATATTTAGATATAGGATGTAGCTCCTCATCATTGCAACTGTGGTGTGAAAGCAAGGCCAGGTCAAGGAAGATGTGCTGTATCTATTTCCCACTGAAGAAAATGTATGCACCTACACCTAGATTTTGATATTCAGTGGGTCATGTTAGTTCTTTGTGTGACACCATGTGGTATCATGATATAATCCACACACAGACCAAGTCTGCCATTGAAGGAGAGGCTGTTTGCTTGGATCCTGTGGGTTTTTGGAGAGGAAGTTTCTGTATTCCGGACAGCCATTTCAAAGGGAGGACCCTGAAATGTACTAATATGTGTCATCATATAGGTGTAGTTCAGTTTAAGCATTCTTTTCTTTTGTACTAAGATGGTGTGGAGGTTTCTTTCCTCTTTTCTGTCTTTAAGAGCTCACTGCTAAAATAGCCAAGACACGACTGTGCAATAGAGGAGAAGTGGCTGTCCACTGACGCTGTAGAATACATGTCCTGATTACAAAAATTGAGGGTAGATAATAGTAGCAGTGTAAGAATGATAAGAACTGAATGAATAGTCTTTTTACAAAGAGTAGAAGTGCAGTGTTTTCTTGGGTGAGTGCTGATGGCTCATGATTTAGAGATTCTGGGATCTGTTTAAGGACATGTCCTGGCTAAGGATAAGGGATTTCTCCCCACAGTGTTCAACTAGTTCTTGTACATGTTGCCCCCAGAATTCCTCACCAAAGCCTTTGGATTAAATAGTGAATTAGCATTTGAATAGGTTCAATCAAAACCTCCTAGATATTGAGCTTCGGGCAATTTGCACTTTGTTTTTCTCATGTTAATAATAAAATAGGCATAATCAGATAATGAAATTTAAAGTTGGAACTTGGAATACAATTTTAATCTTAATAGATCAAAACACAGATTGTGAAGCTGCTGTTATTAAAGCTGTTACTATGTTTAAATGTTTAAATGTTATTTCCTTTGCACATATGCTCAACTACCACCCTGAGCAATAAACAATTTGATATTCTTGTCATCATAATTTTAAACTATACATAGCAAAGAATGACCACAAACTAATTTTAGTTTTAGTTTGTGAAAGTTTATCATTCCCATAAGAAAGGAAATAGCAGAACCTTCCTTATCAAAGGGTCTGGGAAAAAACAGTTTGGGAAATTACAGTAAGTTGTTTATGTGAGTTTATGAACATCAAGTATGATTTGGAACCCAGTGAACATATTGTAGACGACTTCAAGAGTAGGAAGTGATATATTTGTTGCAGGCTCAGACATACAGAGAAGAAACAGATCAGTTTGAGCCACCTAGAGAAAGCAAACCTTATCATTACTTTGAGCAACCCCACTGCTCACTTCTCATTCCATCAGAGTATAGCTTGCTTATAATTTTGAGAGACAGAACTGAAAGTCCATGGCAACCTTGCTGCTTGTCAGATATGAGGAGAGTGTATAAAGACTGTCCAGAGGGGAGTCCAAAATAAAAGTCACTATATCATAAGAAAGTGTTCGTAGTTTCTACATACGTAGTTTTGTTTGCAAACAAAATTAGGAAAAGTATTCCCTAAGGAAAATGCAAGAAAGTGGGTTTAGGACCTGGTACACTTGAAAAAAAAAAATGTGCTGGTTAGACACTGAACATTTCTATCCATCCAGCTCTGTGCTATCAGGGATACTTTGAGGCCGTGTTCAAACCATCTTTTCATCCCTTAGCTTTCCCTTGGAGGAGAATACTGATATCAGAATCACAAACACATTTGAAAGTATTTGTATAGTAGACTTATTTTGGGTAATAAAATTTTCATCTCTTGCCATAATTTGTCATGATTTTCAGAGTCAAGAATTGCCCATTAATACCAATTAGACACAAAGGTAAAAGACTGCCTAAGCAAACTCTTGGAAATATACCACTGATATAGTCATGTAGTGTATTTTTGTGCAAAAAGTAATCAGTTGCTATTCAGAAAGAGAGGCTAGAGCATAGACATAGCCTAAAGAACACTTTATGTATCTCTGGTTTAAATATCTGATTCCCATAAAATGTGGCACTCAGTTGAGGTCTCATTATTTGTAAAATTAGTGAATTTGAAACATGTTGCACTTGGTGGATTTTTTAGGGATTCTCTAGAAGATCTCATTTCCAAGTTTTTATGTGGGAAATCCAAGAAATTCTGACTTCATTTGCATCTGAGAAGAACAGGTAACAGGTGAGGAGGAAAGTCTTTATTGTATTCCAGCCCAGTTTGAGAAACCTCTGCCAATGGTTTAACTCTCAGCTGTAAGAGTCACAAAATAACTTAGTTAGAAAATGAAGGGAGGGAAAGAACAGCAGGCAGAACACAGGCTCCCTCCTTACAGCATTTTTCTTAGATCTGTGAACTAGCACTCTTCCTTAAAAAATAGTAGAAGAGTTTTAAATATAATTGATCAAAGCACAAACTATGTGCTGAGTCCATCCTTATCTGGAATTAGTTAGGTTAAATTACATGTTTATGTGAGGATAATTTTTTTTCTGAAACCTTGATGACTGCAGAGGACCAAGCCCTTAATATTAAATCTTACTTTAAAGGCAACAAATCAAACTGTGCCTTCTAATGCTGTTCTAAAGCATTTGTTAACTGCTTATAAAACTATTACAATGCCAAATACCAAATAAATACCAACTCCACAGCTTTAGCAGCAGAAATTTCTGATAGAAGACCCCATTTCCTCCCAAACTGTGAGCCGACTTTCATTTGCTGGACTCTTCTCGGGATCACAGCTTCAGATCACACTACTGAAAAGTGCTCAGTTATTTTAATGGGGCTCAAATTTACTACATGAAGCATATCATTTAGTTCTGTATGCAACTCAAAGCTTTTTTGGCAAGAAATTAGAGAGTCATATATTTCAACAGCTATAGCTTTTCTGCTTATTCTAGAGGACATTTAAAACTGCATATCTAGTAATACCATAAATTCAATTTCAAGTTTTACAGTAAACTGATTCAGAATAAATATGCATTTTATAGCCCTACAAACTGATGGTCATTCAGCATATTCAGAATCTACTTTTAATTTTATGACCAAATCTTTTGCTCTCTAGAATATTTGAAGGGGTTTGTTTATACTGAGAAAGGTAACAAGGGAAGACAGATTATCTGTCTCTGGTGGAGCAACCTAAAGAGTAGTCCACTGCTGTCTACAATATCCTTACCAACATAAATAGTGCAGAGTTGTGATCTACTGATCAATACATAGAGCTGCCCCTATCGACTCTGTATCTAAAATATTCTTGGATAGAAATATGGATGTGTTTCAGGCTAAAGCTGCACTACTGACATGCCTTCCACTTTTCATTGCCACGAAAATTTATCATTTTCAGAGCATTTTGGGGTTATCCTTCCAGGACAACAGCTTGAAATGTTTGCCCTAGATTTCAATTTTCTTTGCTTGTGAACGCAAATAGCTTTCTAGAATTATGCAGTATACCTACTACATTTTCCCTTTTTACACCATGTTCATTGCAGGTCTTCTGCACTTTAGAGATGCCCCATCTTCATTTTTATTTTCTTTCCACTGCTAGCAATAGCAGTTTTCATTTCTAAATCACACTAGCATGTGTGATGCTTGCTGCATAGTAACCAAAGCATTTGTGTCCTGGCAAAGCACTAAGAATGGAGACAATTGTAAACCAGTAAAGTAAAATGTCAACTAAATTAATTAAAATCTTGTTGAATTTTTAATGACAGTGACAGTGAACATATGATTGGAAAATAGTGGAAATGTACCAATTAGCTATCAGCTGAACTTCTACGTTCTTCCTTATTCTGCTAATGCAAAAAGGAAAGATACCTTTATTTCTCAAGTTTGGATTTGAGCTGACTGTTGGGAAAGAGACCAAAACCCTTGTACGTTTTTTTGCTCTTATATACTTCAGCTGAATACATTTGATATTGAAATTCTCAAGAAAATAAACTCCATGCTGGTATTTCATAAAGTCATTTTTCAGGGGAGCAGATGGGGAAGCACTTTGAATTTTTACTCAAACATTATTCAAATGGGGCAAGTCCAAATCATATTCTAAAGCAACTTGTAAGTCACATAACCTGGAACACTTACAAGGAATAAATGCCGGTGAACATTATGCAGCTGAAGAGTGAAAATAACAAAATTATGTATATAATCCCAAAACATTCTACATATTATAGTATTCATGTAAGGTGACATGCAAGGGAGTTTTGGTAAATATTACTCTAAAATGTTAAGTATTTGGGCAATATAAAACTGGATGAAATCTGCATTTCAGAACTAGCTCAGGTAAATCCTAACCTTCCATTCAGAACTATGATCTTGTAAACTTTTCTTGATATAGGAAACTTAACTTTTCTTGTCATAATAGGGTCTTAGTTTTGGGCCATGACTGGAGGGAATGACATAGGACAGAAGTATTAGAAGGAAGATCTTAGGAATCTGCATTGTTTCCCCACTGCTCCCTCTCAAGCTGGCAAATTAACCTGGCAGCAGTGGAATTGAAGGAGATTTAAGTGGAGCTTTGGAAGAGCTTCACAGGGAGATGCAAGCAGCAGTCCCTGGAGCTGCTTTAATTTATGGTACTGCATGCACAAACCCATTTATTGGTCCAGTGTTCAAGACACACGAGAGGATATTCAGCCCTGCTTGCCATACCTGTCCTGCTTACCACAGAGCACATCTCAGAATCTGAACAAATTTACTTGTTCTTTACCGAAATAATGCAAAAGCTTTTTCTGTTTCTATTTTTGCTATGTGATTATAAGTAGGAGTAAGTAAATAATAATCAAGAGCTCTAGGAAGTTTGTTTCATAGGATTAGTCTACTAAAGCAATGTCTAGTCATAGTTCATCACGTCATGCCTTGCATTTAATTTAACATTTTTATCATTTTATCATATATTCTCTTGAAGGGATTTGTGCAACACAAGGGGATTTTTACAGTCTTTTGGGCAGTAGATAGGAAAAGTTAATTTAGTGATTTATACAGCCTTTGTGAGTTTTCTTTTTCAATTATTTTTTGAAGGTAATGGTGAACTCTGAGCTAAGCAATCATGTGGGGCTATTTCCAAATTTGTGAAAGTATGTATTTAATGCCAGTTATTAATTTAGATGAAGCAGCAGCTCTAATAATGACATTCTAATTGGTTTTCATGGCATTAAGCAGCATATTAGCTAGAGGTTTACAGTTTCTTTGTGTGCAGTATTTGCTGGTGACAGTTTCACAACAGCATGTACAAATGTACCTTATTACAGTTTCAGTGTATAGGAAGTATTAAATTCCATTTGGGATAGCCATCAGCTTTAGGTAAAGCTCCTAAAAGTTCCCAGAAGGCAAAGATCTGATGTTGTGTAGCAATTCAGTACCTACAGCTGCTAAATGAAACTGTTGTCTCTACATTTGTTCCCACATACACATGGCATAAACACTTTTAATCTGTCATTCAGTTTAGTACATTGCTGTTTTGCAATTACAGGTATTTATAAGACACCGTGGGGATGTGGGGTTTTTTAAGATTCCTTTCACTGCTTTCTAGTTTCTGAGTATGAATATCATGGTTTAAAAAAAAAATCAATGCAGTCATTAAGGCTATAACCATTTTATTTTTCTTCTTTTTTTCTTTTTTCAATTTGGGGTTTGGCTTTTGGGGAGGGAAGGGGCAGTTGAGGGTAGCTAAAAGTTCTATGTATTTCTGTACCTTCAGAAGCTGAATCTTTTACAGTCGAAAGACTAATGATCAGATCCCAAGAGCTGAAAAAAGTAAAAGTTTTCTGCACAAGGAAACTAAAACTGATAGACTCATTCAAACGAGGCAGAAATGATCACACGTTTGTCAGAAACTCTCTGCCCTAGTTACTGTGCAGCAGGACTACATGCACATCACTTCAGACAATAAAGAGTTCCAGCCTGCACTGATTAGACTCAATAGTACTATTTTATACTGATCAGAGGGCAAGAGATTGACAGCAAAAAAATGTGACTTTAAATATACTTGTTTGTGAAGCATGTGCATTCCTTTCCTCATACTTTATCACAAGAGACTGATAGAAATTATTTTTTCTGCTCTCCTCATCTTTTTGCCACTCATTTTCATCCATTCTGTTTCTTTCCCTGTTTGAGAAAAAAGGATCCCCACATGAAGTTTCCAGTAGAGGTTCATTAATCCAGCTGTCCTGGTGTCCCTTGGTGCTGTGCCTTAGTCTGCACTTCCCAGGTGTCAGCGTGCTTCCTGCATGCTGATCTCCTGGCTGCAGTGAAGCAGGCATTGATTCAAGCCAGCTCACACTTGCACCGCTTTGTCTCCCTTTCATCCATTTCTGAGCAGTGGCACTGAGCTCCTCGCAGCAGAGAGTCAGAAAGGAAGGGAATGAAATGAGATTTTAGAAACCTGTAAGGCTTGCCCAGTATTTTTCAAAGGGTGTGACAAACCTTTCTTATTAGGCATGAGATCAAAATGGAGCCTGACAGCTTTCTCAGAGAATTAATAAGAGTTTCAGCATTGTGTGCCGAGTCTGATCATGAGCCATGAATGTGGCCAGATCCCATGTTCCAATTATGTTTAGAAACGTGAGTCAAGTAAATACAGGAGAGTTCTCTCTGCATTTGTCCCTGGCTCATTTGTCTGGAGCTTTTCCGTGTTACTAAGGCAAAAAGAAGAGCTGAAAGAAGCACTTCAGTGCTGCTTTTTTCTGTGAGAGCGAGAGGGATTTTCTACCTAAAAACAATTCTGGTCTGAAAACTGATTATATAAGGATGTCATCTTTCGCTCAGGAGATTTGCTTGCTCAGGACCACCTGCTAATGTGAACGCTGGAATGCTGTCTGCTCTCTTTCCTGCTGGCTGGGTCCAAGAGCACCTATACTCCAGCGAGGGTAGGAGCTGGGCACTTTACCGACTCATCAATCATGGACAGGCTGCTGACTAATTTCCATTATAGTGTCCATCTGTGTGCCCCGTTCTGTGGGGACAAAAAGCCACTCTGTAATTATGGATAGGCCTCTAATTATACCTGAGCAACTTCATGAATAGAAATAAGGACACACAGATCAAACTTTGATAAGTATTTAGCCATCCACAAGCCTCACAGCTTGTTCTGGAGTTTGTGCCAGAGAGAAGTTACCTGTGTTTCCCTGGGTCACAGTACAGGACTGGTAAGGAAAGAAAGGAAACAAGATGAAATGCCTAATTTTGAAACTCGGTGTTACGTTCGGAAGCACAGTCCAAAGAAAACTGTGGAAAAATAAATGGAAAGGTATATATAGCCATAGGGTAAATTAAATCCCTGAAGAAACCTATAGAAACAGTGTATGAAATGATTTTGTGAAATTGAAAGTCTGATGGCATACAGATCCCAGAAAAACATGTAGGATTTCAACACTATTTTCTCTCCTTTTGTCCTTTTATCTAAATGTCCTGGGGAACTGAAGGTCTTGAACTCTTGTACAATCATGTAATCTGGAGCCTTGATTGCCATTTAAGAACAAACGTGTGCAGCATACATAGCGTTCACCCTCTCAGAGGAGTTGTGAAACATGGTTGTAGGTTAATGGCGTGAAGCTGAGTTGGGGGAGGTTTTGGATGGATATTAGTAAAAGGTTTTTCACCCAGTGGCTGGTTGGGCACTGGAACAGGCTCCCCAGGGAAGTGGTCACAGCACTAAGCCTGACAGAGTTCAAGAAGTGTTTGGACAACACTCTCAGACACCTGGTGTGATTCTTGGGGTGTCCTGTGTGGGGCCTGATGGGTCCTTTCCAACTCAGAATATTCTATGATTCTGTAGTTCTAGGTTACTAAAGGCCAAACTGCAACTACCTAAGTCATACTCATCTGTAGGAATCACAGACAAGCCACGTATTTCAACAATGTCACTCAAGTTACCTCTACAATTTGTGAGAGGAAGGTTAGAGACATACTGTCAGAAACAAAGGGTTTGAAGAGCTGAAGCATTGAACGAACATTTCATTTGGAATTATCTGTCTTAAAAAAGAATGTCATAAAGGTCTATATTTATTAATATAGCATTTGGGAGCCTTTGGGCTGTGCAGCAACAAGCTAGCGTTATTGCAAAAGAAGTTTATGCGATATTAGACTGAGAATTACTGGTATAAGGTTACTAACACACACAGCCACAAGTCAGGGTTGCAAGATTTAAAATTATTTAGTAGGAACAGTTGATGGGATTCCAGGAGCACTCACAGATTTCAAGAATTGCCACAAAACACACTGAAAAAAATTATACAAAAATTTTAGGAGACAAAGGCACAAGTAAAATGCAGAAGAAATATGTGAATACGGTGAATTGTCACAGCTTGAATTGGATCCTCTGATAATTATCACCCAGTCCCGCAGTGAGATCTACCCTGGAAAATCCAAACTGCAGTCACATTCCATGTGGGTGTAACCATCTGCTTGTGTGAGTTGTACTTGTAGCTAAGGGCATTATTTAGAAGATGCTTGTCCCTGTTACTAATAACACTTAATGCTACAACATCAGCTTTAAAAATGCATTCCATTTACCACCATCCATCATTTAATTACTCTGATTTCATTCTCTATGTATAACATACATGGTCTCTCTTTGCTGGCAGTTCTACTTTCAGATTTCAGATGCTATTACAGAACTTTTTAAAAAATTCTATAATTGCAGTAATTACAATGCAATGAAAACACTGTATGTTCTCATGCAGTTTCAAAAGAAAATAATAATGAGGTTCTTTTTTTTATTTCATTCATGTCTCATCCCTCCACTCCTTGTACAATATCTGTTGATAAGCCTGTTAAGGATGTCGGTTGCTTTCTGTTATTTTTCAAAAAATTGCATTAAAATGTTGCTAGGATGAAAGCTGAAATTTCAAAACCCAGGACCAATATGACAGCATGCTGGGTCGGGGTCGAGGTTTATTTTGTTTCATAAAATAAGATTCCTTTTTAAAGGCTAGTGTTTATTTGCTATACCAGGTGGAAAGGAGGTATTGCCAGGAAGATTGACTGTTATGTCCGGAGAGACCCTGGTCCCAGTTTTGTCATAGACTTAGACATAGATGTCAAAGTAAATAGTTCTGATTTTCTGCATCACTTACCTCCTACATGCTATTCGAATTAGGATAACAATATTTAATCAACTTAAATGGGAGTCATTAGACTTAAGATCTCTATTAAAATTCTGTGCTGTGATTCTCCAGAAGAGCATTGAAGACTTAAACCTGGGCCAGGAGTAACTGAACTGTGAATTGCCTAGTTTCTAGAGTGGAGAAGCACCAGGAAAAGGAAAAATGCCCAGCAATCCTAGCAGTTCATGGAGGATTTTCAAAGCAGGGCAAATGCATTTGCAAAGACCAGAATCTGATTCAGCCCGGAGAGAAGTCTTCCAGGAATGACCAGGGCTACATTAGACCTTTCCATATGGCCAGAATGTTTTCAAGGAGACATTCCAGGACCTGGAAGCTGAAGTAATACAGAGTTCAATAATTTCTTAGTAGCAATATTTTTTGTTGCTGCATTCAGAATTTATTCTTTGACTTGCAGTATCCCAACCCATGCATTTGTATCACAGTTGAGCAAAGAAGCCAAGCGCCACAGTGGTGTACATATATATATATATATACATATATATGACCCAGAATAAATAATCTGTTCTGCCTGAGAGGGCTTAACACTAGAAAAACTAAAAGCATGCAATGTACCAAACATTACCTAATAGCATGAAACTCTTAGGTTACAGGTGGGTTTCATAGGCAGGTTTGAAAGAGACCAAAGATTGCACAACCTTGACTATCCCCATGAGAAACTAGTTTTGTTAATGATTTCCAGGACAGTACTTTCAAGAAACAACAGAGAACATGATTACTGTGTTCTATGGATGGAGATAACCTGCAAATTTGAATAATATGTCTCCAGACAATTCAGCAGCACCTGTGACACTAAAAACACCTATTTATATTCCACACTTCATGTTTTTGGCAGCTTGACGGGCTGCATGTTCCATCATTCTGACATACTGAAACAGAGCTCAATGTGACTCAGTAGAACAATGAGCATTAGCTGCTGGGATTAAAGTTTTTTGCTAAACCATCATCTATCCATCTATTTAAAACCAAGCATGTAAAGACAGTTTGCTAATTACCCAAATTAAATGGGTTATCTGAATACTTGTAATTCTTTATGACCAAACAAAAATGCATTATTTCAACTAACATGTTCATGTCTGTTTAGAGATGCTGAGGTATTATTCACGTTGAACTGAATCAACTACCCTGTCTGAATGTTCAGCACTCCCATTAAACTCCCTAAAAACTTGTTCTGTGAGTCTGTGCTTGAAGCCCAGAAAGCAAATCAGATCTCAGCCTGCATAAAAAGCAGCATGGTCAGTAGGTCGAGAAGGCAATTCTGCCCCTCTGCTCTCCTGACATCTCACCTGAAGTTCTGTATCCAGCTCTGGGATTCCCAGCACAAAAAAAGACATAGGTCTTTTGGAGTGGGTTTAGAGAAATGGTCAGGGACTGGAACACCTCCCCTCTGAAGGCAGGCTGGGAGAGTTGGGATTGTTCAGCCTGAAGAAGGCTTTAGGGAGACCTGATTGCAACCTTTAGATATATAAAGAGGCCTTATAAGAAAGTAGGAGGGAAAATTTTTACCAAGGCCTGTAGTGATAGGACAAGGGGTAGTTTGAAAGAGGGTGGGTTTAGATGGGACATGAGGAAGCATTTCTATCTGTGAGGGTGGTGAGACACTGGAACTAGTCGTCCAGAGTAGCTGTGGATGCCCCATTCCTGGAAGCGTTCAAGGCCAGGCCATTCTGAGGCTGTTTTGGTCTAGTGTAAGGTGTCCCTGCCCATGGCAGGGGGTTTGGAACTAGATGATCTTTTAGATTTCTTCCAACCCAAATCATTCTAGGATTCTCTGAAGTCCACACTATTGGGCTGAAGTCCACCAGGTTCAATATCACAATCTTACATATTTACAACATTCAGTAAAAGAATCTCAGTAACATTAGAGTGTGTCATGATGCAAGGGATGTGGTGGAGTCTCCATCTCCGGAAAAGTTGAAAAAACAAGTGGATGTAGCACTTTGAGATACAGTTTAGTGGACATGGGAATAGTAGGACTTGAGGATCTCGGAAGTCTTTTCTATGATTCTATGAAAAAGGGGAGCCATTGAAAGCTCAGATAGATAGATATGCTTGTGCACTTACAAATGTTAGTGTCCATTTCTACAAGCCATTGACTGTACTGGGAACTGCACTGATCCTTTCTAATCTCCCAGGACATCAGCACAGGAGAGTGAAGCTCCCAGGCTCAGACCACTTTTCGGGTGGGCAGACCCATGAGTTAAACAAAAAGCACAAATGCTGGGTGTTGCTTTAGCCTGTCCAGCTCTTTTCTCTGGGGACAGCTGTCCCTAGCCCAAAGTGACAGAAGCTGCCTGATTCCTCAGTTGTCTCCTCTTTGATTTAGAGGAAGATTTGTCCTTGTGTAAAAGCTTCCTTCCTTTTTGTCTTCAGCTTAATTAGAAATGCCATAATTCCACCCTGAATATATGTATTTTTGGGTGGCTACTTGGCCTGTATTACTCCTCTTTTTTTCTCCCTCTTTTAAAAAACAGCACCATGCAAATACATATTTAAAGGGAAAAAATTGCATCACAAATTGCAAAAATGTAAACTGCTCTTATTAAGGACGAAAAGATAATGCAGTCAGATTTCATTATGCATGTGTTATAAGAGTAATTGCCTTTTGCAGTTACAAGGCATCCTATTTGCATGCTGGAGATATTCATGGAGACAGCATATAACAAACTGTCTCTCAGCTCAAGAAAAATAGGCTGAAACCATTGCCACCATGTTAATATAGACAATAAAGAAGTAATTAAATGTCTTTAACTGCCTTCCTTTTAAATGTCTCTGACTCAAATTACTTTCCCCCTATTATTCATTTTTACCCTTATTGTAAATGTATCAATCTCGTAAATGTTCATGTTTGGTGAGCTCACTTTTGATAACTGACTGGCTAGGGACAGTCCTAGGGAAAATGGGAGACTCTGTGCTCCCTGACTTTGTGAAGAGGTCAGGCAGAGAGCTTGTAAGGATCATAATGTTGAAAGTAAAAGGAAATGAAGAAATGAAAATAGGCTTAGAATTCAATATAGTCTGGAAAATAACATCACGAAAATAGGTGGTCAGGGAAAAATCAACAATCTGAGCTGGAAATTACTCGGTCCAGCGTGGTAAAACCCACCATTAAGATGATGGTCAGCTCCTGAAAAGGCTGATATGAAACACATTCCTCTCCTACCAGCTTCAAACTTTGTGTAAGTGGTTCATTCTACCTCCCTCCTTCCTTGCATCCTTCCTCCAGCTCAGCTATTGATGCTCCCCTTTTGCTGGAGTATGTACAGGGAAGGCAGGAAGGGACATTTCCTGCGAGTCCATCACTCCTTGTCCCACTAATGCCTTCCTGGCTGCACTCCCAGAACTGGCTAATGATCACAGACAACATACGGTCTGTGAACAAGAGGTTTCTTGTTTTTAAAAACAAAGATCAGGTGCTGGAAAAGAGAGCTTGAAAGAAATGTGTAAATGATAGGAAATCAATCAAGGAAGGACATGATATGAAACTGGTGAAACAGGCACACCAGAAGAGATTTTGAGGAGCAGATAATACTGTCTGCAGCTGGAAGCTTGCTGCTGGTAGGGGAAGAGTGTGACAGGAGAGCAGATAAAGAGCCACACAGCTCTCATATTGGTACCGTGCATTCAACAGGGTCTGCGCACTTCCCTTGTCAATGCACCAAATTCCTGAGAACCCTGTGTCCTGCTCCATGGCTCACATCCACGGAGGTGTTTGAGTAATTTATTCCTGTTTAAGAACTTATCCATCCAAATTAGTAGCAATTCATGGGCTCTTATCTTGCAGGAGCAGTGGGCAGAGCTCTGATTTGGAGTATTTCTCTGAAATGAAAAAGATCTGAAGTGCTTACACAGGAATTTAGTGCCTCGTTTTCTCTAAGTACTTTTCTGGTCTGAGATAGGATTCTACTTTCTGTGCCACCTGATGCTGGTTTAATCCAAAGACTGAAGATGTTTGAATACGAGGCAGAATAATTACAGGGGAGATTTCTTTCATTAAAACTCAGAGATTGGGAATGTAACAGGTATTCTCAAAACAGGTGTAGGGTTTTCTGTAACTAACACTTCTTTCTGACAGTTCTGAATCAAAAAGTAATAGTAAAAATAGGATAACCATTGAGGAAAATGCTTAAATTACTGAAACATTTTGATGTAGGTTCATATTTTCCACCACTGTGATATGCATATTACAATGCAGTATTTGTCTCCACATGCTCCTTTTTTTTTGCACCAGTTTGGTTTCCATATATTCAAATACCACCAGCTACCAGTGGACAACATCACAAAGCTTTGTTGCAGATAAAGAATAAAATATGAATGTGAAACATTTACTATAACCCTATCGGGAAAATACAGATAGCATAGACTTTCTTGTCCAATTTACAATGTAGAGGGATATTTTTGTCTTATGCTTGTAAATTTACATGAATATTTATTTCCATAGACTGTGGCTTTCTTTCACCCTGAAAGCTCTCTAAAGATCTATCCAGATTTTTTCTTCTGCCCTTTCATTACAATAAAATGAGTTGGCTTGCTCATTCCATAATTTAAGCATTATTTGAATGGTGCAGATGCTTTCTGTGGTATTTATAAGACTGTAAATGTGTGCTGATTTTGCTCATAATTACCGACACATAGTGAGGCTGCTCTTCTCACATGGTCAGGAAATGCAGACTACAAGGTCGTAGGTATTAATAACAGCTTTCATTTACTAATCCAAAGTACTGTCTTTCCTAGTTTTGATCATTATGGATATTTGGTTAGAATTAGCAGAACTGTGTTTCTATTGGGAAACTGCTAACCCTTGTCTCAGTGCTGTTGAAATTCAGAAAGCTTTCTGCAGAAGAAAATACTCTGAAGCCATTGTGTGTGAGAAAAGCTAGTAATAAAAACCAACTCCTCCTGCCATTGCAAACCACACTACATATTTGGGAATGTACAATTTTCAGAAGTTTTGTGGATCTGTGGATCATTAAGGTGTCTCTATGCATCTCTTTCTGAGGTGCAAATGTTTTGCTTCTTAGTATTTGCCAATATAATTCTCATCTGAATTCAGCATATTAAAACAAAACAAAACATAACAGAAACCCATCAAGTATACTGGAACTGAAATCCAGGACAACCAGACTGTTAAACCTGTTCTTCAGGACTATTTTCAACCACTTAATTAATTTTTATCAAATTGGCTACTTCCTTAAATATCCAAGAATAGGAATTAGAGATACATATTCAGGCTTGTGGGTTTGATGATTTTTTTAAATGATTTTATTCTTCATCCCCTGTTCATAGAGAAGCCGTGTATAGTACACATCTTTGAAGGTGATGAATATGCCAGGTGTGTATGAAAAATTTCAAAGCAGCATGTCTGAAAGACTATTTTTCTTATTTGTTGCAAGCTTCTTATCTATTTATAGAAAACTTTTCAAGCATGCACCATCAGTTTTAAATCATCAATGGATAATGATGAAAACATCAGATGTTTGATTTGTACCTTTCTTGCTCCTGCTTTTGGTGTTTGTTGCATATGTACGTATCTCCAGAGATATAAAAGAAAGTTACCTAGGATATTCAGGAGTATCCACAAAAATGGGATGAACTGTCCTTTTTCATGTCCTTCATTCTCTCTGGAACGCTTGGTGTCTTGTGTCCAGCACAACTAAGGAGGTGTGCAGCTGAATGCCTTCCAAAGACTGGAGCTTTCCTCCTGGCAATGGTTGCTATACTGTATTTTTGCCTCTAGGGAAATACTGGAAAAGAATTGCATACAACATGAACGCTACTAAAGAAATGTGGAAATTAATGGATGTAGTGCAGAAAAGTCATGTAGAATATTGTTGTGATAGAAATGTAAGAGGTGATTTTTATTCCATTTTTGGTTGTTATTAGGAAATCAAGATTACAGAAAAAACCTACTTCCATTGAAACATAAGTCTGTATTTTATCTTTGAATGCTTCTTGTGGTCCATACAGACATTGTGAGCTTCAGACTTCCAGTTCATATTATCTGAGGAAGTGCTATGTCGGGTACAATTCATCAGTGTCTCTTGCTCCCGCATCAGGCTGGCACACAGAACCCGACTGGCACACCATGCACCCAGGGACAGAAATCCCTGCCATTCCTGCTGTCTCATGCAGAGAGATGCTCCAGACAGGATATTTCTGTCCTACCAGTGAAGAAGCCCAGAAAGCAGAATATGAATCCGAGATCTGAAATCTGCTTGGAGCTCTTCCTTCTGCTCCTGGAAGAGAGTAGTCTGTTGGAGTATACCACCTGCTGCTCCAGCCAGCCTCTTTCTCCTCCAGCTGTCTCCTATTCACCTGCCACAGACCCTGTATTTCTTTTGCACAGTATTAGGTGATTGTTTAGTCCTTGCATATGAAACAAATGTGTGCATTTTACGAAAGAAGCATAAACTGTATTGTTTTACTAGGGTTTGTGGTTATTGTGGGGCAGGCAGCACAAGCGCTTTTAGGGGTTGCAGCCAGTCTGTATTGCAGAGAAGTTACAACGTGGTTTGAGACACAGCATTTGAAAGCCACCAGGAAGGCAGAGTGAAAGCAAATATTGAAGGAGGACTGGAGAATGAGTGCTGAGTCTCAGCATTGACACGGGGCACTGTGTGAGAGGCCAGGATGTGGACATTCAGAATGTATTTTTGGCAGAGCAAGAAGTGTCAGGAGATGATGGCAGAGCAGCTCTCACCCTGTGCTGTAGCTCAGATCCTCTGCCTCTATTTGTTCACTGCAACCTGTCGATTATAAATGCCTCACAATGACCCCCTGATGCCGTGGGTGAGGACTGAAGCTTCTTGGTGATTAGTGTCTGGGCAGTCACAGCACACATCTCAGCAGGCTTTGAACACACTGTGCCCAATTCCTCAGCTCCAAAACTAGGCTATTAGTTTTTAGGAATAGCTCTTGTCTTTAAATAGCTGGCAGGCGGCTACTGCCCAACTGCCAGCACCGGGGAGCACAAGATTTTGTTTCCAAAGTGCACAGACAAACTGATAAGCAGCTCCCCAAAGGGCCACAGGAACTCGGGAAGGATGGAAACGCTCTGCATAGGGACATGAGGCTGTACTGCAGGCAGTGTCACAAAGGGAGAACTGCTCCAAAGAAAGCAGCGGGGAGCACAAGGCTGAGTCTCCTTGAGAAGCCACCCGGCTTTTCTTTGCTGCCCTCCTTTGCAAGACCAACACGGCAATCGCAAAGCAAGAAGGGCGCATACAGCCCCTCAGTAACTGGAGATGCTGGATACTTGAAACGGGAGAGGGCAGTAAATTACCCATCCTTCTGCTCTGCACACAGGGGAGGGAAGGGGGTGGTTTAAAAAAAAAAAAAAAAAACCAAACTAAAAAAGCTAAACTACTTGTTCACACTTCCTTAGATACGAAGGTAAAACTCCTGTCGCCTGCGTCTCCTTTTCCCAAAAGCTTGTACCCTGCTGCCATCTACTGGGTTTTTAAAAAGACAGCATTGCTCAGGTACCCACATATGTGCCAGAGGAGAGAAACTAGGATTCTGCAAGATGCTGAAGTTGAGCAATCGTACAAGAAAACGAAAACTCGGGGCTGAGATGTGTCTGCATTCACCTACCTCACCCTTCTAATCCTTTTGAAAACCGAGTTAATTGTTTATTATCACTATTAACTGCCAGCACTTAGGGGAAAATGCATATTTTGCAGCAATACTGTGTATTGTATGCATTATTCTTCCTGCTGATACACAGGGTTGAGGAAAGATTGATGCTTGATCTGCCACAGTTCTGCACAAACTCTAGGAGGAGGAAATGAAATAAAACAGCCATCAAAGAGAAAGTGGTGTCATTCCTGCTTGTGCTTCATTTTATGTCAATGGGAAAGTTGCAATTGAATCTTTAGAAAGGATATTATCAGTCTCATATCTAGCTAGCAAAGCTGGCACAGAGCAGCAGTGATAAAGAACAGCAGCCCATGAACTGAAAGCAATAACGCTGCAGACACGGTGTTTTCTCAAACCTTTGGTCCCAGGAGGTGATATATATAAATAATGGGTTTATTTACTGAAGATATGATATTTTAAGTCACCAGTGGCATTGATGGTTATAGTCTCTCCACTACCATGTGATCCATGTTGGGAAAAAAGTTTGAAATCTCATATTCAGAGCCCGTAACCCCTCCTGGCTTTGTCTGTCTTCATTTACAAAAAAGGTTGTTTATGTTAGCTCCATTTAAGGAGTACCAGCTGGGTCTGCCATAAAATATGGTTTGCAAAACAAGCCAGCCCTGATGTTTAACACCCTGACAATCTCTGATGTCTTTTATTTAAGTAATAAATTAGTGTTTAATTTTTATGGCATTACACATTACCCAGGAGAGTAATTTAGGAGGTCATTTTTAACATAGTGATAAAACTCGGAGTAATGGAATTGAAGCTGCCACTTCTGGAGGTTTGTATTGGGCAATACTACAAATTTAAGTTCCCTAACATGCATTCAATTTAGATTTAATAAGAGTTATTATATCCCATGTTAATTAAAATTGGATTATTTATTGCAAACACTTATGGAGAACTAGCTACAGAGCTCTGGCTGCACATACCAAATTTGGCCTCAGAAGTGCCAAGCAATGTTTCTTCAAGTCTTTTGAAAAGCCAAATTTGGATTCAATTGTATCTTCCATATCACTTTGGTCACTATAGTGGCGCTTGGGCATCTTTATCCCTCCCAGTGTGAAATTGCAATGGACATGACATAGAAAGGAGAGACTTGATGAGACTTGATGAGAATATATGCCTGAAAACTCTGAACAGGCTTTCAAGGTCCAACAACTGTGACACTTTCTGATGCAGAGAGAAGCACTTTTATCTGAAGGTGCATCTGGAGCCTGGGTTGGTCAGACAAAACCAGAAAATTTCAGGCCTGTAACAATACCAGACAAATGCCATTGTAAAGCATTTGTTCCCAACAGTTTGCTATTCAGTATCTAAGAATTGTTTCTGTAGTCTCTGACCAGTTGGAAAAATCAACAGTATCCGAAAATTGCTAGGAAGATAGAGCTGACAGGTAGCATTCAGGAACCAGCCAGTAAAGGCACAAGTTTCCTTCTCCTTAGCCACGCAGCAGCACTTTTTTTTTAAACTTTTTTTAAGATTTAATTTCTGACCCCAAGAAAAACTAAAGTGTTTCTAGTGTTTCTGTACTGTGGCAGCTTTTGAGGGTGGAAATTACTATCATTGAGGCCTGAGAAAATGGATTGACCATGTCCCCCCGAGCCTCCTTTTTTCCAGACTAAACACCCCCAGCTCCCTCAGCTGCTCCTCATCAGACTTGTGCTCCAGACTCTCCACCAGACTTGTTGCCTTTCTCTGGACATGTTCCAGCGCCTCAGTGTCTTTATTGTAGGGACGGGCCAAAAACTGAACACAGGAATCGAGGTTTGCCCCCACTAGTTCCAAGTACAGGGGTGTGATCACTTTCTTAGTCCTTCTGGTCACACTGTTTCTGACACAAACACTCTTTCTGATACAAATTTCTACCAAAATGCTGTGGTCGCATTCCCTGGAATGCCCATGCTGATGGAACTGATGTAATGGTAGATGAATGCACAAGACATGGAGTTACTGCATGTGATGTAGAAGCTTGGACAGGAGAAAAATTAATAAGAAAAACTCCTTTAGAACAAGAAGGGAAGAAACAAAGAATAACAAGACTGAGGGCCATCACTTTCACTTTAGAACAAATTTTGTTGATGTGAATTATTCTCCTCACAAAAGCTAAGGTTTTTTGCTTGGATTTTTGTTCTACCCTTTTTTTTTTTTATTGCTCTGGGCTAATTGTTTCTGAGCTTTTCTCCATTTCTGTCCCTCTCCTTGGTAGCTGACAGGCCCAATTTGAGGCTCAAATGGATAATGGCCTTAAGGGCAGGTGTCAGTTTCTCTTCCTCAGCCTTTTTGCCAAAGTCACAACCTATCAAAATACTGACATATTTGATTAGTAGTGTTTACCTTCAGACAGGCCTATGTTTAAGTCCCATGAGAAACTAAGGCCAGTGTCCTTCTGTTCATTAAAGTAAAATTCAGATTTGGAGTGGTACCTCTCTGACAAGCATGCTAACGTGCCAAACGTATTAGAAGGACGAGAACTTTTCCTTTTTGCCCTTTTATTTCTACTTTTCCTTTCTGAAAGGGCTGATAACAGCACTCAGTTATGAGGCTTCCTGGCAGCAAGCCCAGCACAATTGTTTGAAGTCTGGAGCCTTTTTGTGCAGAAACCTGTGATTAAGCCACCCTCAAACAGAACATCAGATCATGTCAATATCTTAAGTTTTCTTTACTTGGTTATTACCTTCCATGAGTAGATATAACTCGTGTTTCCTTTTCAGTCATTTTCATTTGCGTTTCCCTCAAGATTAAAACTCATGGGAACAGGAGAAAAGGTTTAATGTTTTACTTTTAGAGGCTGGTCTGCTAAAGCTGCTCAGTAGAAATACCCACAGGAGTTAAGACATACAGAAAACTGGGCATTAGGGTTTACATCCAGGAGGAAAAGCTGTGATTGCCATGTTGTTTTAAAGCTTAAGAATAAAATCCCTACAGAACTTTAAAAAACTTTGTGTGGGTGCAGGTTTTTTCCCAGGGCTTTCAATTCAAACCAACTTTCTCTTCAATTGCCATAATAACAGATAAAATTTCTTATAACATTAAGTTGGATAAGCTTAAGAGATTTAAGAGCAGTGGTATGTTCAAGTTGTAGAAGGACTAAAAGCTATTAACGTCAATATACTATTTCCTGATTTGCATCTATAATTAGTAACAGAATATGTCCTATCCATTTTAAATCTTCTTCATGCTATGATATACTGGTTCATCTCAGGAAAGAAATAATCTATCTTCCTTTAAAAGTAAAATCTGACACACAATTCTCCTATTACTCTGTATTTTTGAAAAGCATTCTGTTTAAATGATGACACGGGAGTAAGATGAGTTTGATTACCAAATTGCAGTAGTCTGTAGATAAATAATCAGCTGATTAAAGTTTCTTTCTCAAGCCAAAATATACTGATGTGGGGATGAGGCTGGGAGTGGGAAGGGGGGGTTATAAGGGGATGAAGACATAAAAAATTCCCACTGATATTCATTTTCAAATCTAAAAAAGTGGTAACAGAAGAGGAAAAATGCTAAATGACAAGCTAATGAAGGCTAAATTTTTTATTACCATATGGTTTTGACAGGGGAAAAACCCAAATGACTTCACAAATAATCATCTTTTACCTAGATTTATCCTTTAACTTAGAGGTTGTTTGCTCTCTCAGTTATTTGAAGAATTGATAGAATAGAATAGAATGGCATAGAAGAGAAAAGTACCGATTGGCTAACCTGTGCCTTTTTATTCCCTGGAGGGAGAGGCTGCTAATACTGTTGCAGAGTCAGTGAAACTGTAAATAGTGTTAAACCTGGTTTTGATGCTTCCAAGTTCCTCTGTCCTCTGACGGGGCAAGCGTTATCAACTGCCTTGGAAACTGAAGAACTTCCGTTAGCATCATGGTGTCTCTTAAAGGAAATAAACAGTGCAGATATGTACTTACAAAATAAGACATATTTTTCTCAGTAAAAGCATAATCAGCACTATCATAAGTATAAGCCAAAGAAATTGTATTACTCACCAGATGGGGAAAAAAACCCCAATCAAATTTTAAAAAAAAACCAAAAAGCAAACAACACATCCAACACAAAGAAAAACAAGCACACAAAAACCCCCAACAAACCCAGGAAAATCAAACAGCCAACAGAAAGAAGCCTGACAGGACAGGTTTAATCTGCAAAATAAGATTTCAGTCCCTGCTATTTGTGTACTTTTCTCAATAAATATTTATGGACAGAATTGTCCTTATGCTACTCATATGAAGATGATGTTTCTTTCCTTCTTATGAGCATTTGAGCCTTTCACAGCACCATGACCTTTTTTTCAGAAAAGCCAATCAGCCCTTTTCTGAAGCAGGACCTGTTGCTCTCTCTCTGCAGAATTCATACATTTTTAGATGCAGCTGGAGTAATCCACTTTGCTGCCACCCTATTCCCCAGCCCTCATTGCCTCAGCACTTGCAGCAGCTGGCTTACTGTGCTCAGCACATGGGAGAGAAAGAACATTTTGCAGGTTCAACTGTTCTGCTAGAAACTCGGTAATGAAATCAGAAATGACAAGGTAAGCTCAGCAGTGACCAGGCTCTGAGATGATTTTTTGCTAACCCTTTGCTGGCTTTCATTCAAATTCCCAGAAAAATTAAATTTGAATCTGTCATTAGTTGGTAATTTTTAAATTCTTTTTATACTTCTTGGTTTGCTTGTTTGGGGTGTTTTTTGGGGGAGGGATTGAGCAGGAAGGAGGGAGGAAGAAGAAGAGGGAATGTGGGGGGAGATTGGCTATGTTTATGTGATACTCCATTATTTGCCTGTGCTGTCACTGAAAAAAAATATGAGTAAGTTTCTAGAGAAAAATAGTAAGAGCCTGAATTGCTGACAAATACTGACATGTGCGTATAATAACATGTACATAAGTTGTTCACTTACGCTGAGACAACATAATAAACACAGGTGCCAGTTTTACCTTCGTTGCAAGACACAGGGCTCCATTTGGTTCCTCCTCATCGAATTTTCTGTTTTAAGCTGTGTTTATTTGTACTTCAAGCTCCCAGAGAATACGAAACAAATTCTGGAACAAATGGCTATAAACACAAGACAACAAGAAACTGTGTTAAGTGCCCACAAATCTGAGCTAGTGATGGTTGAAGCCATGTGCTCTGTGTCGGTGTGTTCTTAAGCAAACATTGTGAAACGGCTGAGAAGGCGAGCCACCATCATATGCACAGAGTTGATATCACAAAGATTCGCTGTCAGAAGCCTAGTTTGCCAGCTGTTCTGTCTGTTAGGGATGACTACACAGGAAACATGTAATGTTGGTTACAGGTGCTGCCTATTTATAGTCTGAAAAGGGAGGACTAAGATTAGTTTTCCTTATAGTGACTAACATGGAGGCTGAATCCGAACGAGAGCAGCCCCACTTGGAGGGTCAAGCTGTAGTCAAGGTAATTAGTACAGGCATATGTTAAGTTTACAAGGTGCAGTGCAGCACTATCTACACAAAGGAGCTCCAGCCAAGCCTGTACAGTAAATGACAAGAGCCCAGAGCAATGCAGAGAGCCTGTCATAGTGCTCACTGTCAGACTGTGCTGGCCAGCTCCTGCTCTCAGCTCCCTAGCCTTCCACCTCAGTCCTGGAGCGGTGTCTGTGCTTCAGTGACCTGGCTACTCCCGCACGGCTTGAGTGATTCCATCTGCAGGGTTAGCACTGGTTTTGTTCCAAGGCATTTCTTGACTTGTGTCAATGTTTCCTTAAACAAATGCCACATTCGTTTTTGTCCTTGGCAGAATTTCTGTCAAGAGCAGAGGTTGTCATGCAGCAACAAATTCCTGTGAAATTAGGTGGTTTCCCTAAATCAGTTTCTTTGTAGGCATGTTTTTCCTCCAAGACTGTCGTTTAAATGTATATTTGACATCTCAGTTGATCAATACAAGTATATTTTGGTCCATTTGTGCCCTTCCTCTCCATTTGAGACTCAAGATTGCTGTGCAATCTTTTCCCAAAGAAGAAAACTGTAAAGTGGAGTGTCAGAGTACAGTTCTTCCATCTTGCAGAAGAAGGAAGACTTTGTAGATCAAAGTGAAGTACACCTCTGGTGTCAAGCAGCCCAAACTCTTCACAGCTTGTGAGCAGTTTCTTATTTAGACCAAATACAGACCATAGCTCCTATTCTTTAGTTTAGCCGGAACTCTTTCCCAACATCAAATGCCTGATCCAGTAGCCATGATCATAAGCAGGACTGTGACGTTCCCTTTCAAAAACTTTAGATTTGCTGTGTAAGATATTTATTTATTTTCTTGTGAAAGAACTCCTAAGGAGACTTCGGCTTTGGGGTGCATGATAGCACAAGTGATACAGTGCTTTTGAGGCTCAAGCAAAGTCTGGATAAAAATCACCAGCAATCCTTAATGATCAAAGGACTTTATTACATATTTATATTTATATTTATATTTATATTTATATTTATATTTATAGTTGAAAGAAATGTCATAACAAATAATGCAGCATGATGAGTATCTTGGTCGCCATGAGATAATGACAGTCATGCAGGGTTATAAAACACTGCAAAAAAATATTTGCTTCTTAACAAATAGTAAAATATTTGTCATATTTTCTTTTTAAGTGTTGCTAGATCTAATATTCATGCATGTATATATTTTTATCCATAAATGATGTTGCCACATCGTGTTCCTCATTTTCAAAATATTTTGACACTCATGTAATGACTTCATACAACACCAATGCATTTGGATAATGTGAAAAGTAAGAAGTAAATTTATGAAAAATTATTGCCAACACTTGTATCACAGGAGCATGTTCAGATTCCAGCCAAGTTCAGTACTCTTTCAAGAAGAAAAGCTGCCTCTTGCAGTCTAAGGTTATAAATGTGGTTTGCTGCCAATGTTCACAGTCCTACAAAACAAAGATTCAAAAAGGTTTTTTACAGGAACAGGGAGAAGAGGTATTTTCTTCACCTCAGAGATCTTGGCCTCTGAAGCCATAGGCCATAAACAACTTGGCCAGGGTCATGTATGCTAAGAATGTCAGAGCCAAGAAATTGAATTTAGAATGGCTAAATTATGGCACAGTGCCTTTACCCCAAGCCACCTGCCATTTCAGATTAAAATCTTCACTGCAAGGGCTTCCTTTTGTGTTCTGAAAGTCTAGTTTTAGATACTCATGCTTTTCCCACTCAGCATCATGCTTTGTAAAATGTCTAAAGGCAGTTTTATCTGCAATCTTTTGTTGTTGTTGTTGTTGTTGTTGTTGTTGTTGTTGTTGTTGTTGTTGTTGAAGGAAGGAAGGAAGGAAGGAAGGAAGGAAGGAAGGAAGGTACTTTGGTTCTTTATCTGACATCTTTTTCATGCCCTTTTCTCTTTCATTGCATAGTCTTTTGGCTAACATGGAAAAGATTTGGGAAGTAAACACTGAGTAAATATTCTCCTATTTGTATAAATTGAGTGTAATGCTATGAACAGTAGAGCTATGCCTAAGTGATGTGCAAGTGGCCAGAATGAGATCTCCTGTAGATGCAGAGTTGTGTTTTGCTTCCACAAACCATTTCACCTCCAAAATACTAATTTTATTTCAATTTTTGAATTAAATTTATTTTTCTTGTCATTTTTATTGAAGCGAGAGCCATTGTTAATAGTTTCACAGAATAGTTGAGATTGGAAGGGAGTCTCTAGGGAAGTTAAACCTTTAGCACAGGTTATTGGTGCTAGATTTTTTTGGATGGTAAACCTGGTATTTTTTTTATTGGGATGTGCTCTGTGTAAGTCTTTCTCATATATCTCTAAACTCTGATTAGTTTAATAGTCATTAAACTCATATAAAGGCATTTTAACATATATATACATTTAAGATTCTTGTTCTCAGTGCTGTTACCACTAAGCTGCAACAAGAGTTCAATGGATCTCTCTCCATATGACAACCTACTTATTTTAAAAAAAAATCTTCATTAAGGTTCTGGTTTAGATTTGCTATTACACTACATGTATTTTCTTGCGTCACCTCTATGGAATCTGAAGCATGAGTAGCCAATGCCTGTTCCTGCTGCAGTTCCAGCAGCAGGAAATTCACCTTTCTACAGAGAACACACCTTTGTCCATTTAACTGCGCTCTCTGATAACAACATTAACAGTGGCACTAATGGTAATGTTAAGACTAAAAAACTTCTATTTTTTAATTTAAATTTTGTAGGTATTCTTTCTTTGTGTTCTTGGATTTAGAACATACTGAGATAGTAAGATCACAGGAAGATATTTCGGAATAGTGATAGTCTTAATGAGTCATTTTAAAGATAAGGAACAGGCAGGGAATGGAATAAATACTGAAATGCAGTCATGTGAGAAGTTTCTCTCCCATCGATGATACAGAAATGAACTGTAAAACTACTTTTCAAGGACATTTTTTCCAAGTCAAAAGGGGGAAAGGCTTTATTGATGTGGGTATTTCAAGCAGCATTTCCGGGGCCATAGCACACAATAGAGCAGATGTTCTAGCCAAAGCATTTGTAAATGTCTGGGGTGCAATGATATCATAACATGGACTCCATTGGTTCTTCTCAGTTCCTAGAGCAGTCTAGGACTGAAATGCCACAGAGGTGTTAAGCTCTGAGCTGTTTGAATTCAAAACAGGATGCCCATCTCTATAATTCGCATTCTTTGCTCGTAATTGAGTATAAATAGCAATGATGCATAAAAACTACATGCCAAAAAATATACATATTATGGGAAGTTGTACTTGGAATAAGGTTACAGTGACATAAAACTGGAGTTGAACCATAAGAATGACGATAGTTTTACTCAATTGTTGGTTTGATGTATATCTGAAGTATTATTAATTTCTGTGAACTGGGAACTGGGACATGAACAAAGGAGTCATTGAAAGTATATTTCTACAAATAAGCAGTAGGCAGCATAACTTTGTATTAATGCACCTGCTGAATTAAATTAATACTTCAAGCAAATTGTTTCAGCTGCAAGTTTCATCAAAGTTCAGAGGACTACAATTCACCAAAGGACCTAGTCATATCTCATGAGTTAAATATTCTCAGTTTTAGTTCAGAAGGCTCTGAAATCCATCCAGTAATAGAAGATCAAGCAAAATTATTTCATGATCTCTGTGAATAACAGGTAATTTTGGAATCAATGGCATGAAGAATAGTTAATGTACTACATCAAGATTAAATTGCATCTTCAATTTAATTCTGAAGAACATTTTTCACTGTGAAAGTGGAGCTGCTCTAGGAGAACAAAATCAGGTAACCAAAGAGCCAGGATACTGAGTCCAGAACCACAGCCAAACACGAATGATTTTAAAGCCACAAATAGGAACAGAAATGTCACTCTAAGCAGAGAAAACGAGAAAATGTGGAGGGGGAGAGCTGTGTGAAGATTACCCAGGACATGCTTCTTTTAAAACATCATTCCAGGAAGAGCAAATGGGAATGGCAGAAGACAAAGTGGGTATTGGATCATTGTCCACATGATGTTGGGCCAGTGCAATGGCTCTGATTCTACTGAACTCTAGAGCTGCATCGCATTGTCCACATACTCAGCCAAGGATCTGAAGAGCAGAGAGCTACCATTTCCTGCAGTTCACCTCCACAGCGCGGGGAAAAAAATTTGTACCACAGAGGAACTGAATTCTTAATGAAGTTCATTGTTTTTTACATTATTGTCCTTGTGTCTTTGCCTTCCATGCTGCACAGACACGTGCTGAGCATACAGTGGTTATGCAACATTATCAAGTGAGAATGGAAAACTATTACAATTGCTTTACACAGCTACAAACACCCACCAATACGGACAAGACAATAGAGAATCAGACCCTCACAGTAATGTGGTTTGTGGACAGCAGCAGGTTCCTTTATTTAATGTTTACCATTCTGGCATCATGGCAGGGTTCCTACATACTGCCTTGACTGTGGCGCAGTGGTGATCAAGCTCGTGTTTACAGGTCAGTTATTGTTTAAAAAAATTCCCCTGAAAGGACACCAGTTTACATGCATCATTAAAGCTCCATCAGCACATTACACAGCTCCAGGTTGTAAACCAGGCCAGATCAGGACCTTTCATTCTTTAGATGGATGAAAGTAATGATGCCAGCAGTGACAGGGTATGTATTGTGATTAGGCATTGTAACCAGGAGGCAAGACTTTTGAAAAATGATCTTCCAAAGATGATTGCAGGAAACACAGCAGGTGCTGGAAACTTTTCTGCATCACTGAATCTGTTTTATTGACTCCAACATTTCACTGATAAATGTGATTGCACTTTTCCCTCACTCAGCAAATATAGTGACTGGCAGAGTAAAACAAACTTTAGCATCTGTGTTTATATCCATTGATCAGCATCTTGTAAGTGTTATGTCACTTGAGAATCTTTATGAAAACAGATAATTTATAATGGCAGCTGATAAACTGCTATCCATCTTACTGCAATGTTAATACAAGTTGTTTTATGCCCTTCATTGCTGACCAGAGTACTCAAGTCAATCCCAGATTATAGGGATGAGGCTCTTTAATTTCTAAGTAAGTAATTTGAGGCTAGCCTGCATTTGTAATTCTGTAAATACACTTACTTTCTCCTCAGTATCTTGTTATGCATAATGGAGTTTGGGGCTTTAGACCTTAGGCCCATGTGAAAAGATGATAATGAAATCAACAGTTGTCACAGCATTGACAGGCATGCCTGAAGAACAGAAGGCATGCCTGACAGGCATGCCACAGAAGAGGTGGCAAAGGTCTGTAAGTGAGGACCAAACAACCTTCCCACAACCGGAGCAGGCAGGGCATCCATGGATGAGTAGACCATCCAAATGAGTAGACAATTAACCTTTTCCAGTATCTCCCTTTCAGAGAAGATGCATGCAATGAACTTCCAGAATAGAAGCCTCAAGGAATTACTTTGAGTTTCAGGTGTAGTATAGAAATTGAAGGGGGTATATACTTATCGACAATCTGGACGTTTTAGTTGAATACACCATCAAGTTTGCTGATTAAACCAAACTGTGAGGTGCTGTTGACTCCCTTGAGGGACAAGAGCTCTTGCAGAGAAATCTGTGGGAATGGATCATTAGGCTTTTATTAATGGGATGAAATTTAATGAGCCAAAATGTCACATTCTGCACCATAGAGCAACATCAGGCACAAAACTGGGAGAGGAGTGGCTGGAGAGCAGCCCTGCAGAAAGGGGTCTGGGGGTGCTGGTTGACAGGAGGCTCGACAGGAGTCAGCAGTGTGTGTGCCCTGCCTGGCAGCCAGGAGGGCAAACCTCATCCTGGCGTGCATCAAACACAGCAAGACTGATGGTCCAAAGAGGTGATTATCCTGCTGCATTCAGCATTGTTGGTCTCATCTTGAATACTGTATGCAGTTCTGGGTCATGTCATTGAAGAAGGATGTGAAGGTCCTTGACTGTGTTCTGAGATGGGCACGAAAGCAGGGCAAGGGGCTGGCAGGAATGTCCTCTGAGGAGTGGCTGAGGGCACTGGGTTTGCGTAGTTTGGAGAGAAGGAGGCCAAGGGGTGATATCACAGCTCCCCGCAGCTTCCTGAGGGGGGGAAGTGGAGAGGGAGGTGCTGAGCTCTTCTCCCTGGAACGCAGTGCCAGGACCCAGTGCAGCTCAAAGCTGCATCCATCAGGATACGTTCATGCTTGACATGGCGACATTTTTTTTCTGGGAAGGTGGTCAAACACTGGAACTGGCTTCCTGGAGAGGTGTTTGATGCCCTGTGCCTGTCAGTGTTTAAGGACAATGTTCTTAAACCCACGCATTAACTTTTGGTGAGCTCTGAAGTGGTCAGGTAGTTGAACTAGATGGTCAATGCAAAAAAAAAAAAGAAAAAAATCAAGGTGTAAAAAGGTCAATGTAAAGAAAAAAAAATTCTACAGCCTAGAATTTGTCCTTTAAAATCTGAATTGTCTTTAACATGACAGTAACCACTGCAGAGCTAACTTTCCTGTTTTGTTAACTCTGAGCTCATCTCTCTATGTATTGATATTCTCAGCAGGTTTTGTTCTGGACTTCCAGCCATTTGTTACTTTGTTGAAAGATGCACAGCTAGTTTTAGCTTGGAAATTGAAATCTAACCTATATTTTTATTTAGCCTGAAAGAGGGTAAGTCAGTTTGCTGTTATACAGTGCTAATGCACTCTCCATTTGTTCACTTGGGGATTTTTTTTCCTGTGTGTTGTCAAAAGACTTTTCTGCTATTAACCCAACATCATGTGTAGCAACTCCTTCTAGTTTATTTTTCTTGATTCACATTTGGATTGAGTAAATCAGGATGCTACCATCTTAATTTTGATTTAAGTATCACTTTACATGTTTCTTTTCAAGTGATGTTCTGCTGTGATGTTGGTAAATTGTTAACCCATAGCCCAATACATTATTGCTATCTCTAGTTAGTCTGGGTATTGTAGGGTGGATGCAAGGCCACAGACTTGTCAGGTTTGGACTATTTTGTGCCCTGCCTCAAACTTTGTTTAGATGGAACTTCTTTTTTTTTCTAATGGCGGGAGTACTACCCCTAGTTTGTTTTACTTCTGTTTATCTTCTCATGGTACAACCCCATTTGATATAGATAATAGTAAATAGTAGTTTCTTTGTGTGGAATGAGATATTGATGCCTAAGATAATCACAGAATCATCAAGGCTACAAGAGGCCTTCAAGACCATCTAGTCCAGCTGCCAAACCAACACCACCATAATCATGTAAATCACCTAAATCATATCCCCAAGTGCTACATCCCCAGAGCTTACCTTTCATATGAGCCAGTCTTAATCTCCCCTGGCAAAACCTAATGCCATTTCCTCTCGGTCTTTTACTTGACACATGGCAGAAGAGACTAACCCCTACTCCACTACATCTGCTTCCAGGTAGCTGTAAAGAGCAGAGAGGTCCCTCCTGAACCTCCTTTTCTCCAGGCTAAAGAACCCCACTTTCTGCAGCTGCTCTTCATAAGACATGTTTTCTAGACCACTCTCCACCTTCATTGCCCCTCTTTGGTTATGCTCCAGCACCTCAATGTCCTTTTTGAAGTAAATGGCACAGAGCTGGACACAGTACTTGAGGTGCAACCCCTCCAGCACTGAGTACAGTGAGAAAATCTCTTCCCTACTTCTGCTGGCCACACTGTTCTTGGTGCAGGCCAAGATGCCCTTGGCCACCTGGGCACACTGCTGGCTCATATCCATCCTTCTGTCAGCCAGCATCCCCAATCCCTTTCTCCTGAGCAGCCTTCCAGCTGCACTCCCCCAGCCTGCAGCTAGGTGAGAGGTTGTTGCAGCTCAAGTGCAGGACCAATTATAATAATGGTGCAGTGCAGAGAAACGCACAACTGGCATAAAGTCAGCAGTCCTGAAAATTGGGAATATGGGATTCTGGGTAAAGGCATGGGATGATACAAGACTGGGCACTGACTGATACGGGGGACCCCAGGGCTGCAAACCAATCATAAACAATCAAATAAATTCAGGACTGGAGCTGGTCAAAACTGATTCTAGGGGTACCAAAGTAATCAAAGATATGCAAAAATTACCATATATAGTAAATTACACTTACATTAAATATAGTAAATGTTGTCCAGTAAAACATGTAGATGTGGCATGGAGTTGCAGACCAGAGAAAAACAAAGGTTTAGAAGCATGTTAGCGCTGTGAAAAATGACACCAAGCAGATCTTTCAGTCAGGAAGGAGCCACTGGCATTGTGGTCCTCCCAGCAAAGGACAGAATGCTGACCAGTTGCTATTCTTGCTCTCCTCTGCCCCAACACATCTCTGCTCCTGCTTAGACTGAAGCTGTGATCCTAGTTCCCCTAAGATTAGTGCTGATGACAAAAAAGTGCCTGCCCTGCTTTGAGGTCATGGTTACATCTTCCACAATAAAGTACAGCTCAGTGCAAGAAACACTGCCAATTTTCTTTGACTTTTGAAATAGAAAGTTCAACTGCAAATTTGGTTTTCATTACAACCAGTTCAACTCTGAAGTGGATCTGAAGACTCGAGTCAAAGGTGTGATTGTTGCTGTACTGATACCCAAACTGCTCTGTGTGCATGCATAGGTTCCTGTCTCAGAATGTAAAAAGAAGAGAGGGAAAAACCCCACCAACCTGATTTGTTGAGCATAATTGTATGGATAATCTCAATCCATTACTTTGTGCCACAGAACAGTTTTCCATTCACACATCCATCTTCTCTGAAATAGAAGACTATTCTTACATTTTATTCACATAATGGTTTTGATAGAAAATCTGTTTTGCTGCAGATGAGGGCCCTGGAGGTTTTTGGTCTATTGTAATACATAAGAGCTGCCTGACACTGCAGCATTCGTTCTCTAGTGCAATTGCCTAGCAGGGCTAAAAGCACTGATGTCTTTTACAGTTCTGGTATTGCCATTATCCATTTCAATGGGGTTTAAATGTAAAAGTGAAATTGATGGTGTTAAAGCATGAATTTCAATCATGCTAAGAAAGAAGATATTGATGGGAGACAGCAAGGGAGCTCTGAACAAAAATATTGCTAGGAAGGAGCTGAAAGTCTGATTACTGTAAGGCCAGTGACTCTATGTTTTCGAGTAACTGAGCTGTCACACATTAAAATGTCTGTCCACATTGCATAACTCAGGACAAGGTGTATTTGTCCCTGTCAGTATTACGGGTCTCCTTGCTTCTCCTGAGGTGGGACTTCATGGGGAAAATCTTCAAGTCTTAGTTCAGGTTTTTATCTGAGATTTAAGATGTCCCTTCTTATTAATTTTTTAGTCGGGGTGGTTTCTTGTGACTACAGAGTACCACCATTCTTGTAAAAATTATACCTTTATAATTATCGTACAGCCTTCTGTCTGAGATTGAGTCTTTATGGAGCTGTAGAAGAGACACTTTGTACCATACAAATTACAAAGAACACTGCAATTCGGGGTTAGCAAAACTAATGAGGAAGCACTAAGAGTGTTTTGCAGGAGCTTAACGAGTTGCATTTTAATTTTCACAGCAGACAAGCAGAGCTGTGAGCAACTTTGACACAAATTGAAAACAAAATCACGAAGTGTTACTCGGTCCATTGAAGCGCCTCTGCCTCAGCTATGGCTCTGATTCCTGCTTGGATCCACACAAACACCCATGAGAGTTTCCTCTGGTGCTCTGCTCAGCAATTCCCTTGTCTGCCTCTGCTAGCCCTGTGTCCTAAGGCTTACTGCCATCACCAAGAAACACACTATTTTATAGAAATATAGCCATGTTTTGGGGATTGCCACATTTATCTTGAGTTGCAAACAACTGAAAAGGCTTGTCTGGTGCCTTGATTGATTTGTAACTGTGCTTCCATGACAGCAGCATGGTCTGTATCTGTTCAATTGGTTTAAATCAATTTTAAACACTAAAGCAAGTTTAAAAGAACAGAGCAGCACAACAGAGCTACGGCCTTCATTACAGAATTATAGTTGAGGTTACCATGAAGAAAATAAAATTGTAATGTCATATTTCACATCAAACAATAAAAATCCTCCTTAGACTAGAGTATTTTTATAAATTAAAAACTTATCATTTATAGTGTTCTTTCTAAATAAACTGCCTTTCCCACCTTCTGTTAGTCTGATATTCCTGCTGCCATACCTCTACTCTGTGGTTTAAATTTCAGTCCCAGTTTTCTCCATCTACAGCTTGTCAGCCTAGAGTGGGAGAAAAATGCCTGTAGGATTAATACATTCAAACCACTTGAGGAAAAAATTGTGACAACATACCAATTAAATTTTAAGGCATAGCGACTGACAAAAGTTCCTAGCAAGAAACAATAATAATGTGTGTAAAGTGAATTTTTACACAGTATTTCCTTAGGGAGCCCCTTTCTTATGAAAAAAATATCATTTTATTATAAAAAGCATTATTTATGTTTAGCAAAACACTTCTATTGCACTTTTAATAAAAAGTCTTTTTCCCCTGAAAGTGCTTTGAGATAAATGTACACTAGTGTGCAAAAACATGATTTTATCTTTATAGGAATTTCTTATGAATGGTCTTCGAAAATGTCTCTCTCAAAGTGCAGATTCTCCCATTCTGTCTGCATTGTTTGTGTTTATTCTCTCACCAATAGCACCTACAGCCAAGGTTTTCTGTGGAGTCAAACTGTAGTATTTTGAATTAAATGTAAAATCCTTCATTGTGGACCTCTTCAGTAGGCTGAATGTAGCTCTAAATAAAAATGGATTCATTTTGTTTCAATAAGAAGGTGATGAAGGTTCCATCTGAACCCACCTGCCTATCTGGCCCTGCAGCTGAGCTCAGTAGCAGCAGTCCTTCTTGCAAGCATGCTGAGGTAAAGGTTTGAAATCTTAGCCACAGGGCTTGCCCCTACTGGATAAACCCACAAACAATACCAATCCTAAAAACTCTGACATGTCACACTGGTTGCATACAACTGAAAGTTACTTCCCTGTAAAGGCAAACCACGCTTTGGTTATGCACTCTCATAGTTAAGGATTTAAGCCATAGTGTCCTAGCATTGCCGACAAAGTCTATGTCAAATTGCATTTAATGCTTTCAAGTTTGCAAGACAATTAAAAAGATATAAATACAATACTGCCAAATATATAGCTGTTTTATATAGCAGTTCCTACTCGTATTCACTTTATTGCAATATTAATCATAATAATATACTGTATTGGTCTCATTCGGTGAAGTGAGGTGGCTGGAGAACGTTTCTCACTGAAGAGAGATTTGTCTCCAGTAGTGTTTGTGTTTTGTAGCTCTCATAGCAATTTTCCTTGTCATTTGTTCTTTGTGTTTTAGGCTAACAAGTTTGGTAATATTCAGGGTATGTAAATTTAGGGATCTAAAATACTTACTTAACTTACAAAGACATGCAAGCATTTCTACAAGGTTATTCAGAGCTAAATTAGCTTCTGAACAGGGATTGTATTAATATATTCCTGACTTTTGTCTGAGTCCCACTTATTTCATATGAGTTTATTCAGCTAGTGGAATAAAATCTTTTTTGAGGGTCTGCCAGTAGCTAGCATATCTGCAGCTCCCAGGAAAAGAAAATATAGATATCCAGATACATCTGGAAGTGGAAAAGAATATACAAAGCACATCTGCATCCTGTACTAAGAAATTATCGACAAAGCACACTTGCATCTACACCATAAGCAACCCTAATATTGAGGGACCACTTTGAAAAGTGAGAAAGAGACCTGAGACCATGAATAGACATAAAATTCTAGACCTTTTTTTTCTGCTGCTTTAGCACTAGGTATGTTTTCAGAGAACAACCTTGCAATTAATGAGCAGATATTTCTTGCCCAAGCAGGTTTATGATATGAAGATTATTGACATTTCTATAGAAATCATTAACATTCCATCTGGAAATTACTGGTTTGTACAAGTAAGGTAAATAGTTATACATGTTGAAAACTAGGTGACCTAGCCTCACTGATAAATTCACAGACTCATCTGTTTCATGAATGTCCATTTCTTCCCATTTTCACTGCTCATTCACGTGTTTACACATATATACACAAAATCTCAGTTACAACTTTCCTCCTGGGATGCATTGAAGTGAATAGAAAGTGGCTTCTTTTTCCAAATACTCTGCATCCTTGAGAGAGGCAGAATTAAATGGAGGGTATGTAAATTGGGAATGGAAAGCAATGGTATGTATGTATTTATGTCCAAAGACTTCTGTTAATTCAGATGTTCAATTTCAATTTGAATGGAGACTAATAATTACACAAATAATAAAACTTATGACATGGTTTTGGGCCAGTGGTGTAATAGATAAGGATAGCTGAGCTTCTGAACCTTCAGCCATCCTCATTCATATTCATCCAGTCCTAACCAGACAAATAATAGCATTATCACTTACTTCAGTAATCAAACAATGGAAAACCAATATCTGGGACTTTTGACTGGAATGGAAAGTAGTTTATTATTGTGTTTATTATCTGGAATACTAAGGATTCAGCTGTGGTGACATAATGAGTGATATTCTAA
This sequence comes from Origma solitaria, assembly GCA_013397895.1. Taxonomy (NCBI): domain Eukaryota; kingdom Metazoa; phylum Chordata; class Aves; order Passeriformes; family Acanthizidae; genus Origma; species Origma solitaria. The sequence goes on along the minus strand of VZRL01000255.1, from coordinate 640,404 downwards.
TAAATTTCTGAAACTGTATACATAAACATTCTGATGGAACCAGAATGAGCTGTTTCAGTCACCCATTAGCTTACCCTATGACCTGTATCATCATCATAGAAACATGATAGAATGGCCTGGGTTGGAAGAGACCTTAAAGATCATCTAGTTCCAACATCCCTGCTGTGGATAGGGACACCTTCCACTAGACCAGGTTGCTCAGATCCCCATCCAGCCTGGCCGTGAGCTCTGCCAGGGATGGGGCATCCACAGCTTCTCTGAGCAACCTGTGCCAGTGCCTCACCACCCTCACAGTAAAGAATTTCTTTCTAATATCTAATCTAAACCTACTGTCTTCCAGTTTGGATCCATTCCTCCTTGTCCTGTCACTGCATGCCCTTGTAAAAAATCCCTCTCCCTTTTTCTTGATCCTCCTTTCAGTATTGGAAGACAGAATTAGGTCACCACAAAGCCTTCCCTTATGAATCTTATGATCTTTTTATTAAGAGAATCTTATCTGCTCTTATATCTTATGGGATTTTTTTACATTTTAATGCTACCTTGCACTGAATTTGACTGTCATTCTAGCTAAAGTACAGTAATAGTTCTTGGATGTTATTAATTATTATATTTCTCCAGTCGGAATGTACTAGGGGACTATTAGGTGCAAATGTTAATTGTGTCTGTATCGCTTAGCTTCATTTACTGGATTTTTCCTGTGATATATATTAATAGATTTCTAATAGACATGGCTACATTTTCAGAAAGAGGAGGTATAGCTGTGTAGAATAATTTTGAAGACAGATAAGTCATACATGAAGCAATGTATGAAAGCAAAACCTGTCTCTGAGGTGAGGCGAACACCAAATTAGTGTTTTTCCCCTCCATCTGATCTCCCATGAGTTGTGTTACTGTACTAAACATATAATAACAACACATTTGAGTACGACTGGATGTGATAAATTCAGAGTTTGAAAATAAATTTACCATTAACATGCTCCGTCTTCTAAAATCTGACACACCATGCTCAGAAAAACAAAAAGGATGTAGCAAGAATCAAAATGCTCGGGGTTCTTTCTTCAGCATACACAGCATTCTAGCATATGTGGACATTAAAATCTTCAACTTTTCCAACATCTTCACAGGAGCACTGAAACATGTCTTTCCTGTCTATCCCCTGCAGGCAATTACTGGAATGCAGCTTCTTTTGTTACTTCATCATCTTATCTCCACTTCTCCACCTTCCAAGGGGAAACCAGTGCAGACATCTCTTTCTATTTCAAAACATCAGCCTCAGATGGGGTGTTCCTTGAGAATCTGGGCAACACTGACTTCATCAAACTGGAGCTGAAATGTAAGTAGATGCTTCTTATTACTATTCTTGCACCTGAAGTGGGTTTATGTTGAATGGTAGGTTTCAAAAAATGTGTACCATTCAGTAAAACATGTAAGCTCTCTAAATCCTGGGACAATTCCCAAATCAAACTATTTGACATATTTTTAAGTTGCCTTCTGTGAGAGGAGTACTTGAAATATATTTGGATTGTTTATTGAGGGGAAGAATACAAAGAAGAATAGAATTGGTAACATCAATTACAAAAATGACACTGACCTGAAAAGGGTTTTCAAAATTGCATGTCAGAATTATTTCTTAGAAATTTATGTCTTCAGGTCTGTGTGCTTTTCTATTTTATTTTGTGGTTGCTTTGGAAACAGGAAAGAAAGAAAAAAGAGAGGCCATCCTAATCAGCACTGCAAGGAGCCAAAGAGCTGGAAACTTGCATATGATATTTAAAAGCCATAAAACATCTCATAAAAATAAATCTTTATCAGCATTATCTGTTAATAAAATCACTGATCTGAAAAAAAGGACATAATGATACCAAGAGGCAAGTCAATTTTATTATTTAAACCATTTTTAATGGCCCAGGGGCAAACTTTCCAACGAAGGTGCTGAAATCCTCAGCTGCACCTGAATTCTGCTTAGTGGAATTGAAGCAGTTGAATTAGTCGGAAACATGTTTTATGTCTCCTTTGTTCTCCCTTGACCCTGCCATAAATGGGAGCAGCGAGAGGCCCTCTGTGCTGCGTGTGGTTGTTATTACAGCCTCCAGCAGCACATTACAGCCTCCCTGCACTCCAGCACTGGGGCACTGTGCCTGGAAGCCTCTGTGCTTCCTTTTGCTGCAGGAGCTACTCACAGATGCCAGGGACCTAGCTCTAAATGTTGCTGCACAGAAGTCAGCAAGGCATTCATTGAAACAGAAGCAATTGGCTTGTGGACCCTAAATTATCTACTTTTTTATGCAGATTCAGTGTGATTTACATATACACGTCTAATTTTAAAGCAAACAGCCTTTTTCCACATTTCTCAAAGTTTAAACACACAAATCAGAATGTAGAAATTTAGAACCACCAAAAGGCTCCTTAAAAATGCATTTAAATTTTTCCCTCCAGGTAAGAATAAAATGCCAAGTTCCATTTGGGTGACTTTTTTTCTTTCTTTCTACAACGAATTTAGTTCATATATGCTTAATCCAATTTCTCTAACCTGCAACTTGTGCAAATCAAATAGCTCCTATGGAGTCACAGAGAATAGTCTTATTCACTTTACCAAGGGGCAAGGCCTTTTAATAATAAAGTGGCAGCTGTTTCTAATTTCCCTTTGAATTTAAGTAGTACCTGCAGTCAGCTGAGGTGCAGATCTTCAGAGCTTTTGACTCTTCTAATTTATAGAGGGTATTCCCAGCCACTGCAATTAGACCAGCCATGCTGTTGTTCACTTAGCTAAAAGGTGACAATATCAGTGTACAAAGGTGACTTGACAACAACTAAAATTCTTTTTAACATGGCTCAGGGTAAATAATAATCTTGCTGCAATGGCCTGCTGAACAGATGCACAAGTTCAAGAAAGCAAGTGGCAGTGTGCTCAGAGGACTTTAATTTTAAGCCTATGCTTGAGATCCACTGACTTTCCTGCCACCTGGCAGACGCATAAATTCAACCTCTGCCTCATATCCCTCGATCTAAGCCTTAGATTGTAGATTCTTGATGGAAGTTGAAATATCATCTGTAAGAATAGATGTAAAACATCTGTAGAAACTATTGAGACTGTATTTGCTAAAAAGGACAAAGCAGTTCATTCGATATAATTGCATTCACTCTACCCTTTTTCTCTGGAAACAATTGCTTGAAATTTTCAGAGACCCAGGAGAAGGCCTTTCTACAACTTAAGTGTTCTACAGGTCACAGCTGAAAAAGTGCTGAATACTGTGGGTTTAGTAACAAAGAGAAAACCACCCTCTCTTCTCCATTACACATTTATTAATGAATGTTTGTTTTACATATTTTTTAGGTTTGTTTTGTTCTAGTCTGCACTTGCAGTTTTCTGGAACTCATTTAAATGAAAACTAAAGTTTCAGCATTTCAGAAGTATCTTACATGGCTCTACAGTTGATTCTGCTGCTTCTTAAAAGTCTGTTTCCCTTTTATAGTGAATTTTTTCCTTGATAGGAACATAATTCTAAGTCAGTGACATAATTACAGAATTATCCCTGAACTCTGAAGAAGCTTTCCTTTGGCAAGCTGCTTTTTAGCTATCCCATCACATTCTCGACTAGAACAGCTACTTTGTATTAAGAATTTTTACATAATGACCACCACCACATATTTACTGAAAGCTTTTATACTTCACATAGGGGATTGCTTTTGTCTGTTTGTTGCCTTCTTGTACAGGTACAGTTCCCATTGAAGGATGGCTTCCTACAAAGGCAGTTCTCAATTTCTTTACTTTTTACTGTTCCAAAAGGAAAATGTTAAAATCAGCATCCTGCCCATAGAAATTTTATTTTCTTTTTCCCTTATGTACAAAATACCCATGTGTACCTGTAATATCTGGTTAATGATGTATATAAGCTGAGCTCTACAGACCAGGACCTGAAAGGTTCTACAATGTCCATTACTTTAATCAATTGCTGCACTTGGTGAATGCATTAGGGAAACACATCCTTCAGTCTATTAAAATTCTTAGCTTCAAGTCTTTGGAAAGGAGTTTGCATGTTTTATTCCAAGCACAAAAGTTGTTACTAGGAACACTCATTAAACTATTTTACTGGCATGCTGTCTCTAGTAAGTCTTAAGTCTTACATTGTCTTAGGGTTTAATAATTGCCCAGATTTTCTACCTCTCCAGATTCATATGAAAAGAGGTGAAATTTGCAATATCTTGAAGAGTAACTTCATGTGCCTTCAGCAAAGTCCCAGATTTCCATCTCTGAGGAGGAGGGAAATACAGGAAGGAAGAGAAGACCATGTTTCTCTGATCTCAGAAATAGCTGTTTCAAACAGCTGGCAAGGAAAGCTGTTATGAAAAAACCAGAGATAAAATGCTACTATGAATGAGGCTGAAGACTTTAGCTATTCCATTTATCAAGCAAGTCCTCTGGCAGGCTTGTACTTGTCACCATTCATGGAACAGTTGACAGAGACATAGAATTACCTGTAGCCACCATTTTTACATACACCAGTAAATCTACAGAACCACATTATTTTCATAGCTGGCTAGTCAGCTGACAACGGCTCGGATTGCTTAGAAAAGTAATAGTTGAATAAGGCATGAATTTTTCTGTAAGGCAGGGCTTCCAGAAACCATACATCTCTGGTCAAAATTTCCACGTTTTTAAAATTAAAACTGGTTTTTAGAGAGAGAAAAAGAGGATGCTTTCTCTTTTAGAGCTTTCCTATATGGTTTTGTACACTTATGAAATGTGGACTGAAGACTTTAGAGTTATGACTGTGAAATTGTAGCTACTTCATACCTGAGATGTTTGTCAAATAGATCACATTTGAATTTTCTTCTTGAAAGATACCCCAAGTTTTGGAAAATATGTATTCCTGGAAGCAAATTTTGAAGGAGGTGTATTTGTGGTAATTTGGGAAGAAGCATCTACCATCACAGTTTCCAGAAAACTCTCTCAATGGCACTGTCATATAATTCTAATGAAAAAGGCATTCTACTCACTTCTGTAGCTCCTCTCGTCCCAGCACCTCCAAGCAATTCACAGACACTAATGAATTGTGTCTCACTGTTATTATTCTGAGGTAAGTAAAAAGCAAGTCACTTTTGCAACAGAAAAAAAAAGGATGGAGCTTAGAGATAAAGGTCAGCTTGTGTTTGATCCTGTCATGAACATGTATGAGAGGAAGGATCTTTCTTATTAATTTATTGTTAGCCAGGAACATTTATAACCATTGCATTCAGGGATGTCACTTGGCTGATAACCCCTAACAGTGCCCTAAAAGTCTCCCCAGTGAGTGATCACTGAACTTGGCAGCTGTGAAAAAGATCATACAGAGTAGCTTGCTAATGAGAGCAGTGGCTTCAGGATGGGTGTCCTTGCTCTGTGGGCAGGGGATACTCACAGCACTCTAATACCTGACATTTGCACGTGGAAAGTCCCGTGCTGCTTCTGGTGCTCAGCTGTTTCTAGGCTACTTAGCTGAGACATAAGTAACTCCTCTAAAATCAGACAAGAAGCAGTGACAGACTAGGGACCGTGATTCCCATGGCTGTTTGCTTCTGCCCAGACAGCATTCGTTCCTCCAGACTGAATGCTCTAACATATGACTAATTAATATATTTTCTTAAAAATTTTAATAACTACATCACTTCTTTCTCCAGAGGAATCCTAAAATGCAATTCTACCATATCAATGAGTTTTCCACATGATGCTCAAAGTCCCATATGTTGAAGTACACACAGCTTACATTTTCCTCTGTGTGGTTTTTCACCTCAGTAGGGAAACTAGTGCGACCTTCATTGATACTTTTAATTGAGTTATTATTTTGTTTTCCTAGCAGAAGGTCACTTTTCTGTAAAACACTCCCCTAGGAAGGCATGTTGCATTAGCCACGTGTCAAAGAATGCATAGGATACTGAGGAATCTTTTTATCCCAGAGGCCCCAAGAAGTTATTAAATTAAATGGAAAAACATTACATCTCTTCAGGGAAATTTATGACCCAAATATTTTTACAGCAGTACTTGTAAACTCTCATCCTACTCCAGGACAATATGAAAGTTTAAAACAAAAAGAAAATCTGGCCTGAAAAACTGCCAACACCATTCTTTGAAAGACAAGATTCTGTTTCAGGTGAGGCAAGTGATGCAGAAATGCCTGATATTCAAACAGAGCAATTTGTGACTCAGTTCCACCTGTACCTTGTTCCTAACTATCAGATGAGGATAAATATCCAGACTGGCATGTGGGAGCAAGCCAAAGGCAGCAAATAAACATTCTAGCTGGGGAACAAGCTAAAAGTGACCAATAGAAAATCTTAGGCACAGGGCCATGGGGGACTAAAAGCAGCAGTAACTCTTCTGTTACTGGCTTGCAGTCTGACAGAATGTAGGTCCAGGCTGCTTTTCTTTGGTCTGCCTCGATGTCAGCATGGCATTCATGACCCTTCACTACACAGTGCACCCCCTCAGCACTACCCCTCTCCTTTCAAGGGTGATTGGACACCTTTCTCATTTCCAGAAACGCCACTTTAAAAGTCATTTTATGTGCAGTGTCTTATAAATCAGTTACAGCTCACACAAAGTTCAAGGAGGGAAGTGGTTGGCATTTGAAGAGCATTGTTGTCCCTAACTTTGCTTTACTCTAAAACCATGCAACACATGGCAAACCACTGCTGGTATTGCCACCCAGCAGTTCATCTCAGGTCTTCATCCTTATTTCCAGTCTACTTCCTGTTACATGCTGACACTACAGAGGCTTTGTTACCTTCTTCATGTGTGCTAATTATTTTTCTGCAGAAAGTAAATATTTGCTATGCTGCACAAAATTGCCAGATGCTACAGGCATACGACAGAAACAAACCTTCTGGGTCCTTGAATTTACATCCTCACTGCCACAGACAACCACAATGCACAACCTGTGTCTAGCTCCCTAAATTTATCCAAGTCTCTGTTGAAAATAGGTTGAATCTGTGCCAGCTGGACAACTGTTTCAGACTCACATCTTCAGTTTTTAACAGCTCGATTTGCATCTTTTCTTTATAGCCATGCATTCTTGTTTCAGCATTGTTCTTTGGCTGAACTAATTATTTTCTCTCCTAGCATTTACTGTCCCATTGTATATTTATGGTGCAATCATATCTCCTCTCAGCATTTAATTGCTATGTTAAGCAAGACAAACTCACATAATCTCTTCTCATAAGATATTTTCTCTTGTTCCCTTCTCTGGTTATACTAATAGGGTTCTCCCTACTCATCGCACCTTGAATTCTTTTTTCTTAAACATAGGTAATCAAAACTATCCACATTAATTCTGATAATGGTTTACCAGTGCCCTCTACGATGACATTAATTCTTACGCTGCCCACTTGTCCTAGGAATTTTTGGCTGGTTACACTGGGGTACTGTTTGTTATGTATTATTTTCTGACCTTTCCAACCTTCTGTTACTGGCAAAAAAAAAATATACATATGCTGACTTCTTGTGCAAAGGTATTCATTATAATACTAAAAACAACTTGACCCTAACCAAATTAGAGGACCTCTAATTTTCTGATGACCCCTACTTCATCCATCTCATCAGCAATCTCTGCAGTTCTGTTTTCCATCTCATCTCTTTTTGGAAGAAAATCAAATATGCTAAATCTATAAAAACTCTTATCTTCCAAAAATCAGAGTTTTTTTTAATCCAAGAACAATTTCCATTGTGTTGACTTTGGTAAATGCTGTATATGCTTTCATACTGTTTGTGTTCTGCATCACTTTAGGCAATGATGTTTACTTCACTTGCTGATTCTATGTGCACTCTTACCTGTATCTTAATCGAATGCAGGGTAAAATCTGGTCACTAAGTCATTCGTTATGGTAATATCATTAGTTTACATATTCTTTGTAATTTCCTGTAATTTGAAGTAAAAAGTCACCAGAAAAGTCTTGTCATTTTATACCCTTATGCAGGCTGATGTGCACCAAAGCCAATTACAAATATCTCAGCTCCCCCATCTCCAAAATTCATCAGTTTTGAGAGCATCCAGATAGTTCCTCCTGCAATTTTCACCTGGTGTTCTCATCTTAGGACAAATTTCTTTGCCCTTCAGAGGGAGCAGAAGGGACAGGAGGGGGAGGATGCACACAAAGATCTGACTGTCTTTTGTCACTGTCCCACTTACCTTTCATTCAAATCATCATCATCATGCCATAAATTGAAATGCCATGAGTAAGGAAATCGGAAAGGGTCCAACTGAGCTTCATTTTTTCCTGAGGCTATGTGGCCTCAATCCAATATGTCTTCTGGTCCTAAATTATTTACATATTTTTGAAAATATTTCTTCTTAGTGGTTAAACAGAGTCTTGGTACTCCGAAAGCTACTTTTTTTTCTCTAAGAGGAACTTTTTAGGCAAGTTGTTGGAAATTGTTCGCTTAGTCTATTGGAAGTCTAAATTAGTCCTTATTGGTTTTACCAGGGCAATTCAGTTTCAAAGAGAAGATTTTCTGTGACTAGACAATTAGATGTTTTTAGGTGTTTTTAATAATAATAATACAGTTGTATCCATGGTGCTTAAAGTATTTATGCAGATGATTAATTCAAATTATGACAGCAGACTGTTTCAAGTAAATATAATTATTTTCTCCTTAGGTAGGCAGATGCTAAATGTCCATACAGAGTTTTGGCCATAGATTTTCCTCCCACTTTGCAGCATTTCATTATGGTTTAAGTGGTAGTTTTAAAAAAATCAGTTGGAATCATGATGGAAGTTAATTCATTTTTACATCACATCCAGTTTGGGCCCTGCCTTTCTATCTTGCCTTGCTACGGTTGTTCTGAGAAAAATCAATATTTCTGCTCACAACTTTTCATTTAGAAACTGCACACATATAATTTCTTACATTTTAAAAGGAAAGAAAACTTCATGTAAAATTTCTTTTTTAAGTTAATAAAATGGTTATCTATTTTTTAAGAGCATGGGGGAAGTTACTATCACAAAGTTGCCGTAACACTAGCTTGCATAATTTAGACTTTTTATATCCTCTTGATCTAAATGTCTTGACTTAGTTTTTAAAATAGGACTCCTTGTCTCAACTTATGGACTGCAGACAGCTCTCCACCAGTATGAAATCTTAGAAACAAATGCTTTATAAATACATAAATCCTCTCACTTACCCTCTTATATTTTCCACTGCTACAGTAGAAAACAGCAACAAGTCTCCTGTTGGCTTTACATTTCCTGAGACTCATGTATACTCAAGCAAAATAGTTAACAAAAGGTGGCTAAACCAGGCAGGTTCCTCACTCACATACTGGATCAAGTTTTCTACCTCTAATTACCATGAAGTTTGAGAACATATTTTTACCTCCCACTAGTCAGTTCTGTTTCCCATCCTCTTGTATAATTTCATTATACTTCTGACTTGTATTTTTAGAAGATCCTTTTTCCTGCTGTGGGATAAAAAGCAAACAATTCCAAAGATATCTTCTTCCATCATGAGTAATCTACCCTGGATTTTGGCAGCTATAAATTATTACTGGTATATTTTCCAGAGCGGAAAATTTTTGACTCAAACTTTTGATAAAAGTTTGAGCTAGCTGGGATGCAGTTAGCTGGGTCCATCTACCCTACCCCTCACACACACCCTTTTCATATACAGAATCACTGCACTAAAAACAAAATTGAGTCATATTTTTGGATGGCCTTTTTTTATTGTGGTAGTAAAGTGCATAGTGCAACAAGGTCCTTACCCTGATGGTGACCCTGGAGCACCACAGAGAAACAAATAGCCATGAAAAATTGCTTATAAAAGAGGCACTACAAATGACAAAACCTTATACAGCCAGGCAGAAAAATCAATAAATTCATAACATCATGAGCCCCTGCTCTGATGCAAAAGTTTTTCAGTAGCTACCACCCAGGTACCTAAACACCTTTACAAGTCTTAGCCACAGTCCACAGCAGAACCTATAGCTAATAAACAAATTTCAGAATGAGGAAAGCACCACAGAAGAGGAAGAAAAGGACACAGGGAATGTGCCTTCATAAAAGCACATCACAGAAGAGTGATAGTCTGGATGTCTAGTTTTCAACCTGCACCAGTCTCTTACCACTTTTAGTATGCTGCACAATTTACAGTTTTGACTGATTTTTATTATGTTCAAATGTGACATATTCAAGAGGGGGGTTGATAGCCTTGTGTCTGTTTATAAGCACTTAGACACATTGCTCAGCAGCTTCAGAACTGTGCCAAATTCACAGCAATTTTTCACAGTAAAATAAGCCACTCTCTCCTTTCCAAAAACCTCTCTGATGCTTTACCATGCCCTGACAAAATCTGATTTCATGAACATTACCACCTGCTTTTATTTTGCCTTTCATCCAACAAAAAATAACTACCAGTTACACAAAACCCTTTATATCCTGCAAGGGAGAGCTCTGTTCTGATGTCTCTGCTTCCCCCTTGTTGTGCTGCCTTCTGTTGCAAAGGACCAATTCAGTTTCATGGTAAAGTGCCGCAGTTAAAAGGATATAATGAAGCATATTATAACCCACTATAGACAGGAGAACGCACATCTCCTCCCCTTTTCCACTCAGTGCACTGACTGCAGTTCCCTTTGTGTGAATCATCTCACAAAAAGAACCAGAAGATATTGCTGCTGTATTTTTTTTAAGCATTACTAACTCTCATGAGATGAATCAACAGACCTTCAATGAGTCACTGTTCCTGTTCCTTCCTTCTTTCCAGGCAGCTAAGTAGTTATTGGAAGAGAGCTGGCTGGATGGGAGGTAACATCTATCTGAAATTGTACTTATTGCTTTAGAATTAAAGCTAGTGGGTATTTTTTCAAGTCCTGCTATAACCATCTAATGCTTGACTTGTTTAAAGTCTTTTCGCATATCTTTGCTTTGGTTACCTGTTTATGCAGGTCTGATAATATTATTTTTTTTCTTCTTACAACCCATGGCTGAAAATTGTTGCATCAACTAAAATACAACATAAAATTATGGGAGTTGTTTCCAAGTGCTTATCTACAAGACAGCTGCAGTGCAATTAGCATAACTGAAGTAATTAATAAATAACAGTAATAAATAATTATCTTCTTAGGGCATATTTGGCCTTTGCATGGTCTTTCATGAGAAAATTTGGTACTTTCATTTAATTCAATATTTTGTCCCCCAAAGCAATCTAATCTACAGTGTAGAAAGATTGGTATTTATGTTTCATTGGTTCATTGGCAGTCAAGATTATTTTAAAGTGAGATAAAATAACTTAGTTATTACCAAAATCAAATCCCTCCTTATCTTTGTCCCAACACAGATGTTTACTCTTGATGAGAAAGGTGCTGTATTGAGTTCTGATTTCCCTTCATATTGAGCTCCAGTATAGCTATGCCTTTCCAAAATATTGCAAATTGTGTGTGTGCTTCTCTGCCAGTAGAAAGGGAATTGCTGTCTGTCTACAAGGTGAGAGAAGCCAGGACCATATTTTTTTTACTACCTTGCACCTGGAGAGTTTTGGCCAGTTTCAGGTAGCCTGTGTGCAGTGTAGTACTGTACATCTGCATCAAAGGGTATATATTGAATATCTAAGATTAAAACCACAGGTGAGGATAATGAATTTTAAGGTTCAGCATGTACACAACAGGCAAAGGTTATGACAGAAGAGTTTCTTCCAACACAGGCAATGAAAGAAAAAAAAAAAACAAACCTAGTTATTCAGTCAGACAGCCAGATATATGAAAATATGTTTGAACAGTCATAAAACAAAATTATGAAAGAATGATTTTAACATATTTAATTCCCATTAATCCAAAGATTCTTTTTTCCTTTAAACTGAAACTAAAATGTGGACTTATTATCTGTCCAGTTGTTGAAATCACAGATCCAGTTGTAATTCTGACTAGAAAGAAGATGCTAAAGTATGATGAAAGAAGCACAATAATGCATCAAATTTCACTCCTTTTAAATATCCAGCAAAACAATTTATTTGTGTGCAGTCTTGTCTTACAATGTAACAACACTATCATATGCCCAAGAAAACAGCAGCTTTTGCTGGATCAGGTCAATGTCTCTCAGTAGATCTAATTCCCTGTCCATTCTCAAAGAAATGTCACTGCAAGTTTACAGCTGCCAGATGTAGATACTGCACTCAGCAGGGACTGAATCAAGTGCCTTCAGGCTGCAGACCAAACAGTGGAGAAAAAGAGGATTAAAAATATGAGGATAGACACTTTAGGGGGTGCTCTTTCCTGCATTCAACAAAGCCTTTTGCTTTATTTTTCATTCTGATGTGATTTTTCTGGTGTGCAGAATACTTTGAAAATTTCACGATAAAAACAAACTGAAAAGGTCATAAGAAGCTTCAGACATTCTGAAGAGTTATGTATTCCTAATGAAATTGTGCAGGAATTGAATAAATTCTATTCACCATAAATTAGTTTATTTAGTCTTTGGAAAAATAGCACCCTTGGATTACTATTTGTATCTTTTCTAAATATTATGTTATACTTTCTTCTAAACCTTTAATGGTTAAAGCCATTCAGCTATACATGTTTTCATTCCTTTACCTTTCATTTAGAAGTTAATTTCTCTTTTCCTTTCTGCACATGTTTCTAGACTTCCTGTGACTGAAGGTAAAATGTGTTTAAAAATATTTCCTCCAGGCAACAAGAATTTCACCATGAGAAATCAGTAATACTGCTACAAAATGTCTGAAATCACTACTATTTAAAACTAACTTTACAGTTATATCATCAAAATGTTAATGCCAATAGTAGTCACTGTACTTCCTTTTTTGCAGGGAAGTAATATTTTAGCAATACATATGGTAATCTCTCTTCCCACACAGCTCAGGTCCCTGAACATCAGGGCAGGGACTGGGAGAAGTTTCTCTCGTCACAACCCAACTCAGCTTCAAGATCACCTGAGGAACCTGAACAACTTTAGAGCCATGGGATTGACAAGATGCATCCCATAGTCCTGAGACAATTTGCTACTGTAGTTGCCAAGCAATGCTCTCTGATATCTGAAATATCATTACTCTCAGGAGCAATCCCCAATGATTGGAAAAAGATAAAGAAGGGAACTCTGGGAGCTACTGGTCAGCCTTAACTCTCTGCTTGGTAAGATCACAGCACAGATCCTCCTGGAAACTATGTCAAGGCATGAGAAGGAGGTGAATAGAGACAGCCCACATGGCTTTACCAAGAGAAAATTCTGCCTGACTAATCATCAGCCAGTTCTCTCAGGACTCTGGGAGAGCATCTCATTGGGTCCCATAGACTCATTCACCTTCAGGTTCCCCAGGTGGTCATGAACCTGATCTTTGCTTGTAGTGGGAAGTGCTGTTCTCCCCCAGTCCCGTCCTGCTGTCCATCCTCTCCAGAGGTGTGGGAAGAAAGGCTGACTCTGAAGACTGAGTCAAAAGAGATGTGGAGTACCTCAGCCTTCTCCTCGTCCATTGCTACCAGTTTTCCACCACTGTTTATCAGGGTGGGTGCACCTTCTATGGCTTTCCTTTTCTGGTTAACAAACCTGCAGAAGCCCTTCCTGTTATTCTTTGCGTCTCTTGCCAGGCTCAGGTTCAGCTTCACCTTGGCTTTCTTCACCCCTCCCTACACAGCTGTATTTTACCTCTATACTCTTCCCAAGCTTCCTGTCCTTGTTTCCACTGCCTGTGCATTTCTTTCTTTCCCTTTAATTTGACCAGCAGTTCATTCCTCAGCCATGCCTGTCTCTTGCCTTCCTTGCCTGATTTCTTGCTCCTGGGGATTGCCAGCTCTTGTGCTCTATGGAAGACTTCCTCAAAGGCCAGGTCTGCTCTACTCCCCTGTCCCTGAGGGCAGTCTCACAGAGCTGCAAGTTTGTTTCCTAAAGTTCAGGATCTAACTTTACTTCTTACCTGATCCATTTATCTCAGGACTTCAAATTCCACCTGTGCATGATCCCTGCAGCCCAAGCTACCTCCAGTCTTGATGTCCCCAACTTGCTCGTTTACATTGCGGACCATCAGACCCAGATGGATTGTTCATTCCCTACAGAATATCAGCTTGTCCTAAAGGTTCAGAAAGACACTGAGCCTCACTTGTATTCTCTCTTGTGGATAGATTTATACATGAGACATGGGTGTTAAATAATGTTAAATCAAATAAATAGCTTTACTCATCCATTTTTCCTTCTTGACACTTATGTAAATGACTGCATAAGATTCAAAAGAGTGTAAAGTTGCATGATTTGTCTTTATTTTACTTGTAACCCACAGGCAAATGTAGAGTGTGTCTAGTCTGTACGATGAACCCCTGTGTCAGAAAGACAACTGAGCTGTTTCTAAGAAGGATTTAGCACTTCCACATAAATCAGCACTCAGCTATGCTGGGCTTGATGCTAGGTGCAGTAAAGTCTCTCATTAGAACTAATTACTGTTGGCACAGCATCATGCTGATGCAGCTGTGCAGCTTCCAGAGCTGGTTCATTTGGCACTTAGCTTGGGGATCGCTGAAGTCTTGGGCATAGATGTGCACTGTCATTTGGTCAAACGAATGAAGCTTCTGCTCATTAGTTCAAATGGACTTTTCATTTTGGAATTAGATAAATGATGAAACCATCCAGATGCTTAGTCCAATTATTGTAAATATAGTCATGATTTTTGACAACTATGTGATTATTAACAGACAGCCAAGCTACACTGTAATTCCTGTATTGCAGTCAAGCAACTTGGATCAATAATTTCTTTCTGTTATGTTGCTTTGGTAGCTTTAAGTCGTGTCCTTTGGGAAGTGGCCTCCTTTAAGCAGGTCCTGTGCTCCAATGTGGCGCTTGATCTTTAGCCCTCTTCACCTATTATCTGCAGCCAAAAACAATGTACCACTGCTGTTTCCATGTCAGCATTGGCATGGCCTCTCTCAGCACTGTGCAAATGAGGGCACCAGGGAAGGTAATTTAGACTAACTTTGTAAAACTATCTTTAAACTCAGATATCTGAGTATAAGTGGGAAAGGTGGACAAGATAGTTAATTTCAAATCCTAGAATGCCTTCTTTTCCATCCAGAGTCTATTAAAGGCAGCGGGAAGGATTCCAGTAACTACATATATCAGACCTGATCTTGACCATGGTGATGGATTTCTATTTATCTTTATAGACCACTAGCTCTAGAAATACCTATCATATCTTTCTTTTGATTAAGTTTTCTTTCATTTTCAATCATTTCATTGAATTTCGTGTACAGGTTCAGACAGTTTGAGCCCTTTGTCAGAGGTGTATTTACAAACAAACTGTCCAAGAAGTTTGGCAGATGTTGCCCTTACAGAGACAGAATATTTTCAAGCTGTTGCTTTGTCAGAACAAATATCTGTCTGACAGATTCAGTTTGCAGTTTATAGGTTATTGTTGTAAACTATTTTATAGCCAAGTGAGTGAGCTCTCATTCTAGATGTACCATGGCATTTATGTTCTAAGAATGGGATTTCAAAAGGATCCTAAAGAAGTTAGATACTCTTCCCTTTGATGTAAGTCAACTAAAACATCAGTCAGTCCCATTTGAAGGGCATAAAAATACATCAGGGGAAGTAAGAGAAACAAAGAGCAAGGGAGGACACAAAACTATGTGTTTCAAAGAAAGGATAATGGGGCAGAAGGAGAGAAATTGAGAGATGGTCATACATTAGAGAGATGGTTGAGAGGAGGGTTGTAATCCCTCTTCCTTTATTTTCATGATTTATGTGTCTTGAGAACATCCACCTACTTCTTAGCATCTTGTGAGTACCCACCCATCCATTAGCATCTCTTTCTTTGCTGGCAGCCTCATAACTAGAGATCCTAACCTGAAATTCATCAACAAAGGTCAAACTAGAAAACAGGGGAGAGAAAATATACTTGAAACACATGGAGTTCAAGGGAAATGGGAGATCTAGCTGGTCACAGATCTTGAATACCAGTAAAGTATACCAGCTCGTTTAACCTGACCTTCTGTATAGCAAAGGACATAGAAGTGTGTGCTGCTTATCCTGCAGCTGATCCCCAGAACTTGTGTTTAACTAAAGCGTATCTATGAGAAAGACCTGAAAGGAAGGGCCCAAGAAACATGGAATGTTACGGACAATGCAGTCATGGAATCACAGAATCGAAGAATCATAGAATACCAGGTCAGAAGGGGGCTCTAGGATTATTTGGTCCAAACTTTTACAAAAGCAAAGTCTAAAAGAGATGTCTTAGAACCCCGTCCAGCTGAATCTTCAAAGTGTCCACTGTAGAGGAACATACCACTGCCCTGGAGAGATTATCCCAACAGCTGATTGTTCTCATTGTGACAAATTTTCCTCCTATGTATCCCCAGGAGTAACTTATGCCCCATTACCATTCATCTTTTCCATGTGATTCCTATAAAAAGGATGTCTTCATCTTCTTTGTAGCCACCCTTTAAATACACAAACAATAGTGATAAGTTGTCCCCCAAGCCTTCTTTCTCAAAAGCTAAACAAACACAGTTTTCTCAGCCTCTCGTCCTATAGGCTTCCCGTTACTTTGATAATCTTTGTGGACCTTCTTATATTTGTCTTTGTTGATCTTCACAGGTTCTTGTTAGACCACTCTTTCAGCCTGCCCAGGTCTTCGTGCACAGTGGCTCAGTAGTATCCCTTCATTTTTATGGGCAAATGCCTCATAGATTTAAGATGAGGAAATGGTGAGATCTGAATAGAGCTAAAAAACAACACAGAACAAAGAGTGAGAAGGGCATTTTGTTTGCCAAAGTTGCTCTTCTGTGTTCTGAACAGATGGCTAACAACATCCTGAGAGCTTAGAAAATTGAATCGATGAAAAAAACGTGTTCAGATTTAATTATATGCAACTGCACAAGGCATTGAAAGGGTAAAACTAAGCCACAAACCTCAGATTATTGAGTAAATTTATGTAGCAGGAGCACGTAAAAAAATCACTCTTGTTTAGTTTTACAAAATTTTCATCACAAAACCTTTTGCTAACTGCATAAATTAAAACCGTCATTTACTTTTCATTATTATTATTTCATAATTAGGCAATTTCAGACATTTATTCAAAGTCTGATCCTTATTCTCATTTCTTAGAAAAACTGTCTTGGGTTTTACAGTATTTGGTAGATTAGAAAATAAAATTATGATTAGGAAAACTCACTTCATTACCTATAAAGCGACCACTACAAATCTCTGGGACCTTTAATGCTAGTTTCCTACGTCTTTTTGAAAAAAATCCTTATACTGGCTCAGTCAATCATCGTGAATAAATACTCACATATGCACATCTATATTAGATATTTTTTTAATCATCCATTCAAATGTTTGACAGAATAATACCACTGTCACATCAACCAAAGATGTATTCAAGTCAAAGAGACCGTATCATGCAAGGATTGTATGTGTGGACAGAGTTTGAAAAGTATAACATACTCAGGAAAAAAAGCTAAATAATTGCCACTCTTCTATATAAGTAGTTACGCTGAACTTCTGAACAAATGAGATGTTGAACTGACTCTGGCTGGAGTGGAGTTACTTTTCTCCTCAGCAGCCCATATGGTGATGGTGTTTTGGATTTGTGCCTAAAATAGCATTGATACCACCCTGGTGTTCTGGCTATTGCTGAGCAGAGCTTGCACAGCACCAAAGCTTTCTCTCTATCCCACTCAGGAGACTGAGGGTAGCAAAGACATTGGAAAGGGACACAGCCAGGGCAGTTGATCATTGACCAGAAGCTCAACACTTTGCTCAGCAGTAAAGGCATAGAGGAAAAAAGGAGTGGGGGCAGCATGGTGTGCTCAAAGTCCTGTCCAAAATGACCTTGAACTATTCATTCTCCCAGTTCCTGACTTGAGATTCAGGGTCTCAAGAGACATGGGAATAGAAATTGCCAATAAAAACTGGGGCAAAAAAATGTTGAGTACCTCAGCCTTCTGCCTGTCAGTTGTCACCAGGTCACCTGTCTCATTTTTGGGGGCGTGAAATTTCTTTTGTCTTCATTTTCTTACTAGCATGCCTGTGGTCAGATATTCATCCATTTCTGTTAAGAACTGTCATCTTACCTAGACATGTCCCTGGCTGGAAAGTACTTATTCAGTAGACTGAAAATGGAACTAGGAATGAAGAATCAGAACCAGTAACATAACTTGCACCTGAGCCATTCTGTTGTGCAGCCTCTGCCCATCTTCTCATTGACATATTTCATGGTTTTTTCAGTTCATCAGCCTAGCAAATATGTTTCCTTGCCTTTAGTATGAAATCGTGTTTTTAGGTTGGTTGAGGAAGGGTCAGGACAGTCCATAGATGCTGTACTATCTTCTCTAACTTTCAGCATGTCAGAAGATAAATGTACTGAGAATGGCCTATGATGAGAGGATTTTGCTGGAATGCTATTCCTTCCCTAAGTTCCCTAAATATAAAAATATAATATTTATTTATACAATTGGTCCTTATTTCAAAGGGAGTGATTTTCTCCAAAAAGTGGGAATTTAATTACATGTCTTTTAGGCTGTGATACAAATTTTAGTTTAAAGCCATGCATAAAGTTAGACTATGGAGACACAGAACTTCTACTTGAAATATCTCTATTTGCCAGTTTTATTCACTTTCCCTTTTAAAAGAAGAACAACTTTCCTTTAAAGTAAACTAAGGATACTTCTATCCAGGAGACCAAGAGCTTGCAAACAAGGAAGCATTCTTGTGGAGGTTTTCAAAAATTCTGAATGGATAATAGTCAAGATATACAGCAACAATATTGACAGTGTCAACTGCCTCAGAATAAGAGAAAAAGTCTGTTAAGAGGTCCTTATTTTGCAGTCTTGTAGACAGACAGCTTTTGGGAAGCAATTCAAGCCTGACAGTGAAGAGATCTAAGGCAGTTCTTCAAAGCAAAATTAAAGCAGAATTATACACACACCCTTGAAAACAGACTGGAACACAACATACAATTTAAGTACTGGGGAGGTTTTACTCTGATTCCTACTTTGCCAGGGTTTATTGGCAGAACCACTGAAGTTACAAAATATAATAACATTAAAACAAAACATCTTCATTTCTTTAACAGCAAGCTTTATACGGATTTTGTGCCTTGTAAAGTGCAAAAGGCCAAACAGACTAAATCCATGGCTTATGAAAGGCAGTTCATCCCAGAAATTAAATTATTTTATTCAGCAGAGAACAGAAAGAACAACAGCTTTTCATTTTTTTCTTTTAGAAGTAGCCAATTTTGGAAAAAAAACCCAACTATATAATAAATTTGGGTTGAAAGAATATTTTCTGTAAAAAAATCATTCCTATCCTTTCAGTTTTCTTAAAAATGCTGTCAAGTCAGTCTGATATAACCTTGTGAAAATCTGCTAGGCCATGTACGAAAATATTTCCCACTATTTATCAGCATTGTTAGTGATAATGAACATGGAGTGGTGCTTTTGCCACAATTTAATGGCCTTGCTGAGTAAGAGTTTTATAACAGTGCTTTATGAATTCAACCAAACCAGATACCACAACTGTACTGGAGCACATAGACCATAATTGGGCACCCGAGATTTTTCGAAGGAATTAAAAGGGTTCTCTGGCTTTTTTATTTTGTGTGTAAAAAAAAACAAATTAAATGAAACTTGGTTATCTTTACTTCTGTCTGGTGTCTTCTTTTGTGAATCTTATAATTGATAATCCATTTTCTCTTAACCCTTTCATCTGATGTTTTGCTACCAGAATACAATTTGC
Source organism: Origma solitaria (assembly GCA_013397895.1). Taxonomy (NCBI): domain Eukaryota; kingdom Metazoa; phylum Chordata; class Aves; order Passeriformes; family Acanthizidae; genus Origma; species Origma solitaria. The sequence goes on along the minus strand of VZRL01000255.1, from coordinate 620,709 downwards.
AGCCCGAAGTTATATAAACTAAATGTCAATCGGAAAATCCTAATTATATAGCTTTATTAAAAATTAATTTATGTATTATTAATCACACTCACCATTCAATAATAATTATCAATTACATATCTTCCAAGGATGACTTGAAGAAATGTCTTGTAAGGCTTAATGGACTTTTGTAAAATTTCTAAGCATGGTTTGAATCATACCCTATAAATGGAGCACTGTAGGCCTTACTAAAGATCCATTTCTTTTTCAGCCATAAAATCTCACATGGATCTTAACCACAGCATATTTGTTCATTGCAGGAATTAATTGCAATTAATTAATTTCCCCTCAAATTAAAAGAAAATTTAGACTTCCTCTGCACCACTGTTTTATGAAAATGCTTATTCCCTAAAAAAAAAACCCATGTAAACAGGAAAGCTGCAGAGTTCAAAGACTAATGCAATTGGTTGAGGGCCTTGTGATGTTTTCTTCTAGAAGTCTAACTCCTACTCAAGTTAGAAGGAACTGGACATGTTTATAAATTCAGGAAGATGACTTAGCTGTGCAAATTTCTGTTTGATATGACTCCTTACCGTTTAGGAAGTGTAAGTGAATGTGTTTACAATGTAAGGTTACAAACGAATTTTGCAATACCTTTTACTTGGTATTTCAGCTGCCACAGAGGTCTCCTTTTCATTTGATGTTGGAAATGGGCCAGTGGAAATCGTCGTGAGATCTCCCAACCCGCTCAACGACGACCAATGGCACCGGGTCATGGCCGAGAGGAATGTCAAGCAGGCCAGCCTGCAGGTGGACCAGTTACCCCTGGAGGTCCGGAAAGCACCGACAGAAGGACACACACGGTTGGAATTGTACAGCCAGCTCTATGTTGGTAAGAGGCAGAGAGGGTAGCCAGGCTTTGCTCTCACATGTTGAACATTCTTTGCCTTGGGTCTTGCCTTGCTTGACAACAGAGGGGGAAAAAAAAAAAAAAAAAAAAAAAAAAAAAGAAGAAGAAAAGACAAACACGTCCATAATTACAGGAATACAAAGATCAGCTAAGAGAAAAATATTGTATGTTAGAAGCTTGTCCCTTTTGTCTTTCTCCACCTGCAGCTCCTGGCTGAAAGTGCCTCTGACAGACTGCAGTGCCAAACTCCTTTTTTTGCTGAGTGTCTCTTCCCAGACACATACACATTTATTCACCACAGAAGTTTAAAACTTCTTCAGAGTTCTTTCCAGGACTGCATGTGCCTGCAGTGCCCAACCTATCCTCGGCAGCACTTCCAGCCTCTTTAGATTTGATTATTGGCCATACTTTTGCATTCACAGCTCTCACTGCAGTCTTTTCCCTTTAGTCCCATGGGCTATTTACTCATTTGATGTAGGAAGGCACCACGCAGTGTTACACAAATGCATTCCCTGGAACTAGAATGCTAGTCCAGCTGCTTTCTGGAGCTACTGGTTTCGGCTACATTTCGGGCAGGCTATTCCAGCATCATTTGTATTTCTCTGACTGTTAGCCTCATGGCTGCAAAGTGCCGACGTGCCAAGTGTCATTAGCTGGAATCTAAACTGCATGAAATGTTGAGCAAAGAAGCACTGTCATACCTCTCTAGATATCTGTTAACAAGAGACTAACTCTATGCTAGTCAGCATTCAACCACTCAAATGAATTAAAATTATGTTTAAAGCCTTCATTGTCTTAGTAATCAGCCCAATGCCACTGCAAACTGTGTATAATGTGTCACCAGATGTGCAGGTGTTATTTACAATCTCAGATTCTCCTTTACTGCTGTGATCACAGTAAAAGGCGATTTCAAAATAAGTTGAAAGATGAAGTTTGTTTAAAAGGACACTTAACCTTTTAAAAAAATACCAAGCCTTTTGCTATAAACAGAGCTGGATTTCTTTTTTCTAGCCTGAGTTCTTGGAGAACTGTTGATAATGATGATTTTATTTGTTAGTTTTGATTTGATTGTAACACCAGCGATGTTTCGAAATATGTAGTACCTTTATTGCCAAAAAGCAAATGTCACAATCTGCACCAGATTTTTTTTCTTTCTGAATTGTATTTATTTCACATAACTTGGTGATTGGAGCACACATATCAGAGAACAGATTTAAACTTTGCCGGGAGTCAGACCTGAATGAGTTTGAGTTGGAGTGCCCAAAATGAACACTGAATATTGGGGGCCTAGAGAGTAATACTGAACAAGAATTGTTTTGGTGCCTCCTGTTCCATTTTCTGTAGAATAAATACCTATTCTTTGGGTGAGCAAGAGGGCCTGAGGGATGATGACTTTGTGTCCTAAGGGCTAGGACAGTCACTGAGAGGGGAAAGCAGATTTTTCATTACTGCAGTGTATACGAGTTTACATAGAATGTAATCACACCAGAACACTCTCTGCCATGTGCACTCAGCAGAGATCAAGCCTTGCCTGCTCCTACTCCAAATCATCCAGTTACCATTACTTGATTGGAAGCAGCCCTCTCTGGTTTGTATTTAGTCCTCTTCCCCACTCAGGTAAATATCAATCTCTGTGCTCTGTGGTGATGGGCATTCAGATCTCCTCTGGGACTCTCTGGCACCTGCAGCACTGCAGTAATCAAAGAGAGGAGGGATGAGCAGAAAAGATGCCAGCACTTGTTATTTACTTGCAATTTTTGTTTCGTTTTTTTTCTTTTTTTTTTTGTTTGTTTTGGTTTTGGTTTTGTGTTTTTAATTGTTGTTTCTAATCCAGCCTCAGATAAGACTTTCCTAGCTGAAATCACATTTTTTCAGCTAGTGTTTACTAGGGGTGGAAAAAGGACTGTTCTTATTAACCACTGTAAAAATCATGTCAGCCCAGATTGTCAAATGTAGTTTTCCAGTGTTCCATCCTTCAGTCTGTGCTCTGATATGTAAACAGTATCCATGATGTTTCTTGGAAACTAACATGAATATTTCCTATTGTAACTGAGAATGGGGATTTTGAATCCTCTTCTTTGCCCACTGTGGCTTTGAAAAATGTAACACTGCATAGCATATTATGGCATTATTATTGGCATCCACCATCTCTAATCATTAGGAGAGAAATGCATATATACCTTAGCAATCAAGCCAAGCCCATTTCTCCCACTATTATTTCTAAAAACACTGAAGTTGAAATGAAAGGATATCTAAAAGGGCTAGAATCTCAAATGTCTAATCTGTACAAAGCAAGCACTGATAAAAAACTACTATTTATGCTTACTTAAGGTATGGTATCAAAAGGTTAGTTTCACTGATTTATTGTCATTAGGACAATGCAATTCCTTGCCCGTGTAAAGAAGTTACCACAGGCTTAGCAGGATATTTCATGTAAAGCAGCAACAGTAAAATCCATTCAATGCTGTCTCACAGTTCAACATTCCCTCTCAGGTGCTGCAGGAGGCCAGCGAGGCTTCCTGGGCTGCATTCGTTCCCTGAGGATGAACGGGGTGACACTGGACCTGGAAGAGAGAGCCAAAGTCACGCCTGGGGTGAAGCCTGGCTGCTCTGGCCATTGCACGAGCTATGGAATGTACTGCGCCAATGGCGGGAAATGTGTGGAGAAATACAATGGCTACTCCTGTGACTGCTCCAAAACTGCCTACGATGGACCGTTCTGTATAAAAGGTAAATGCTTTAGTGCAGGAGGCAGAATATAGGGGAACTATTTGCCTGAGGAAAAAAAAAAAAAACCAAAAAACAATTGAATCGATGCTTCAGCTTTACTAGTTAAACAAGTAAATCCTGTTTAATACTTCTTGCCTAACAAGCCAAATTATACACCCATGTGTATATTTAAATGTGACTATTTAAAAACACATCTCTTAGTAGGACTCTATGTTACCTGTTCAAACCAAATAACACCAAAATGCATCAGGAATGTCTCTAGTAATAGCAGGTCTGGCAGATTGTATTCCACAGCCTTGAGCTGTTGAACAAGAAATTCCAACCAGCATAATGTCATGGTTACTTCTTTAGGGAAAAAAACATTAATTTAAACAAAAGCTACCTAGTCATCCAGAAACATATTTAAAGATATGTAGGTATGAGGTTTGGGTTGACTATCCTATATATAGAGAGGCCAGCATTTGGTTTAAAAGTTTTATCCATTCGTAGATAAATCAAGTCTTTTGGTACCTCAAACTGGGTTAGAGGTTGAACCTGCTAGGATAGGGAAGGCACAGGGCTCCCACATTTATGTCAGTCCTTTGGAAATGCCTAAAATATGTTTCAGATTTTCAAAATCAATGATTGTGAGAGAACAATGTACTATGGATGCACAGGTCTGCATGAGAAAGGAAGGCAAGGAGCAAGGGAAAGAGGGATCCAACAACAAAAAATTGAGAATAAAATAGTAATTTAGTTCCACATTTTTTTCTTATTTTGACTGATTCACTGCTTTTCCTAATAATTTTAAAAGCTTCCTCAAAGTTTCATCTAAAAATGTGAAGGCTCTTCTCATCAGTATCCCTGATGTTAAAGAAACCTGTAGCCTCATAAAGTGCCCCTCTGCTTTTACATTCCCCTCTGTGCTAGGAATCCTGCAGGCAGTCTAGGTCACCAGACACCAGAGTCCCCTCATTAAGCTAACTTGGCAGTAGGGGACAGCACCTGGCTTTTGATGTTCTGTTTTTCAGCTCCTTCTTAAGGTCTCAGAAGCTTTTTTCCAAGTCAAAATCTGAGAATTATTCTGCAAATATCCATACCCTGCTTCCTTTTAGCCACACTTAGAGAAAACATAGAGCTTATAAGAGAAATAGGTAGTCCTTTTACCTGATGCTGTGTTATGGACTGCATTTTCTCCCCACACACTTCATCCAGCTTCATTTATATCCATATATACCCACCTACAGTTCATATTATCACAGCAAACCTTTGTCCATTGTTGATGTTGCTTACATACAGGACCACCCTCTTCTAAAAGCCAAGGGATTGTTTTCACATCACCAGATATTCACATCACTGGATATGGATGAATCTCTGGCATGATTATTTTATAAATTCCAATAAATATGAAGTATTTCTGGTGCAGCAGAAGGGAAGCAGCTGCTTCTCTAGGTAATGGCTTCCACTGTGCTTGCATGAAGGAATTTCATCAGCTTTCACCATGCTGTGTTGCTTCAAAGGCAAATTGTAAAACATGTCCATTCAGTTCAGGACTGTACATACAGCAACTCCTGAGAATGTGAATAACAGTAATTTCAGTTAATTTAGCAAATGGTTTGTCATGAATAATGGTAATGCTTATTTAGTATTTCTGTTCACTAATGCAGTTATATGGTAGAGGAAAGCCATTCAGGCTGGAATTGGGTCAATCTCTTACAGGTCACACAGGTTGACTCTAAAAAAAAAAAAAAAAGAAAAAGATAATTACTGCCATGCCATATTCACTGAATTCATTTTATAGCTTTTTCTGTATTGCCAGAACTCGTCACATTGACTTTTATTTGTGAGGGCTTTGCTCCTCTTATGAATTGGTGAGCCCCAGCCTTCTGCCCAAACTAGCTCTAAGCTAAAGTGTTTAATTTTTCCCAGATGTGGAGCTAGCAGAATAAAAACATATCATTAGGGGAATAATTAAGCACCCAGCACAGACAAACCCTGGTTTTGGCTGGTCTGTAAGCACTGCCATAGCAACGGCAATAATATTATACTATGTTTTACCCTTCTCCTGATCAGCCCCCAGTGCAGCCAAAGACCCAGGGCTCTGACAGGGACTCTTTGGGCATGCAGTAAAACTTGATGGGCAGCACTGGCTCGCACAAAGGTACTCTTGTTAGTGCAGGGATGTCTGTGCCATTCGGTGTTGTGCCATTTAAACATGACATCAGATCTCTGCTTTAAATATCAAATCTGTTCCAGGCTAATAATAACCTCTCTAAATCCTTAAGATCTTATGCACAAAGTGTAAATTGCCAGTTTCCTATCTGCTTGTGCTGAAAACTGCTGTACTCACCTAGAATATCCCCAAGTGTGATTTAGTGTGGGTGACTTCATGGGGCTTCCCTGTAGAAAGAACAGTGGGGCACTGGGGAAAAAGCTAGAGGATAAATTACACAAAATAGACGGGGTTTGGGGCATCCTATGATCAAAATAATTGTAAAATCCCTTTAACAAACAATGCTGGTAATGATCTTTAGAACAGTTCATTTACAGCCCATTACATTTTATATTGTTGATTTAACTTGCATTAAGCCTTTTAAATCAAGTAAAGCACTGGAACAACTTATGCATGTTGTCAAGATTCCTAGACTTGTGAAAAAAGGGGGTCCTTCTTTCTAATATTTCCTTCTTTCTAAATTTTCTTTCTAATAGCAGCTCCTGGAATCTTGTACCCTGTCCTCTTGGTCCATGAGGCAAGAATGAATGTATTTTCCAGAAACAAAGGGCAAACATACATAACAACAGCAAAATAAGTACTGGCAAAACAGCCATGTATGTTATAGTTTAAAAGAATACTTTAAAGATTTATAAAAATTTTAAAAGTTTTTGGGAAATTTTTCCTGTAAAATAAAAATGTTACCTAAATTATATTTTAATTTTAATTGATTTTGATGAAAAGATTGTATTTCAATTCATTTTTTCATTAACACTTTGACACTTTCTGCTCTGTAAAAGCACTGAAATGTCTATGAACATGTTTTCAAATACTGTATGATCTGTTTTCAATTAATTTTGTTTTTTATAGTAAGGACAGAGTTGAATACTGCTCTGTCACTTTCACAACCTGCACCACAGTGTGCTCTTTGTTGCTCTAATGCTGGGTGAGTCTAATATGAGGCAGGCAAGAATATTTTCCTTTGTCACCATCACTAGGAATTCACATTGGCTGCCGAAAAAATAGCAGGTTTAATGCTTTGCTTGATGGGCTAGGACTAGGATTCATTATTTCACTCCCCTGAGTAAATACGCCAGGCCAAATATGTCTGTTGATTTGACAATCAGTAGCGCCTGACATCACATTCAAACCAGTATGAGATGTAACCAGAGAAATATGCCACTCAGCTGGAGTGAAAGGTGGCACAGTATAACTCTTACAGTATAGCACTGACTTCTCTTCCCATTGATTTTAATTTGCCGCAGGACACCTTCCTTATCCAAAAGTTTTATTCTGATATTGAAATCACTTGCCCGCAGTAAACTTTTTGGGGTTGGTTACACACTGAAAGTGCTAGCAGAAGTGATGGGAAAATCAAAGGAAAAACAAACATTGCTACATGGAAATCACTAGACAATGGCTCGTGAGTAATAAACACATCTCACAATAAAAGTAGGCCTTGCATGTTGTGGATTCTCTTGCTGATGAAATCCGTCCTTAGAGCCACTGACTGATGACTGACAAGAAATTGCATTGTCTCCAGCCTTATTAGCAAGACACCACTATGTGATTGATGTTGTAGTGGCCTGGAAATTACACTATTTTTTTACAAGGATGAAAAGAAGAGCAAAAATGCAGTCTGACATCTATTTTAACTGTATTTTTGTTTTGTATTTGAGGCATATGCAATTGGTTTTACTTCTTTCATTGCTCAGAGAAATTGCTCTGAGGAATAGGTGAAGTGTTTCTCCAGTCCTGTAGATTGTTTCTGACCTTTCCCTGTCCTTTGTTTAAGCATAAATTCTCCTTTTTTCTCTCCCACAGCTGTCCTATCATCATAAAAGCATTTCTGAGAAAACAATTAATTTTTGTTCCTCAAAAAACAAACTCTTTCCTCCCTTTAGACAAAAGAAAAAAGCAAAGGTCAAATGCAGGGCATGTGACAGCATTCTGATGTGGGACATACCCCAGGGAGAAAACATTCTTCCTTTGGTATTGAAATGCAGTGGAGCAACAGTAGGAGAAGAAATTGCACGCCACCAAGAGAGTGAGGCCAAAAAAAGAAAAAAAACAATTACATAGATGGTGCTATGACTCATGTGCCTTCAGGTGTGCTGTAAGGGTAGATTTAAAGCTTCCCAGTTTTTATGCAGTTGCTTAACTTGCATTAACAAGCACCATGGAGATGGTATAGTCTTTTTTTGTTTTCTGCTTTGGAGTAAATCTCAGATTCACGGTGTGAATTCTTGCAACCTTTAAGCCAATGCCCAAAATGAGCTCCTTCATTTTTGTTTTCATATTTGTATGAACCCTGAAAGCACTTTCAAGTAGTATTGTCACAGTCGGATTTCCTTCTTTTCCTGCTCCCTTCTATGTCTCAAAGAGAAAAAACAGCTTTTCACCAGGCTGAATGGATGCAAGACATATCAGGGAGCAGCAGCTCTGTGCCCTTCCACCAACTCTCAGACTGACACTTTATCACCTCCAAATTCTGCCCTGGTTATACTCATTCAATTCCCTTTATTTTGCTGGTTGCAAGCACATTGCATTGTTTTACTGAAAGCAATGGTGAGGTGATTGTTAGAGTGGTTTAAGGTAACTAACTCCTTAGTTTTCATAGTTCAGAATCACAGAACTCAGAAAATCAAGGCAGCATTCCTTCTCAGACCCCAAAACATTCTACTATATGCAACACGATCATGATATGTTAAGGAAAAGTTGCATTAAAAATTTTCCTTGGGTTGTTAATGTTAAGCTCCCACTCTGGTAAGTGTGAGTGCTGCAGTCAGGCTTTTTCACATGTAGATCAAACTTCAGGACTCGCATTCTAGCCTCTATTGAGTAAATATATATACTCACAAAAAATATATACACTTTGTAAAGCTGTTCCATTCTTCAGTCTTGTCAATACTGCCTTATTAAACACTCACGGTTATGCTCTAGTACTTTGAAAATTGAACTTCAGTGCAAGAATTCATTCTCTGAAAAAAAAACAAACCATTTTTCTTTTTAAAGAAAAACAAACTTTCCCCATAGTACTTACATATCTTAAAGAGATATCAACCTGATTATAAACTGAGTTTGCCAGCTCACTTATCATCCATAATAAACTACTCATAGAAACTATGAATTCCTTATTTTATACTCAGACAGCAAATAAATCAGGGGAATAAGTTAAAAAGAAAAATACTTAGTCCTGGGTCAAAAAATGTGATAAACTTCCTTGGTCATACAACTAAAATAGGCCTGCTCACTGAGTCATTGCTCACTGAATGCAGATGTTTTATGAAAGTGAAGTAGAGCAGCCTCAGCAGCATTGCTGGCTGCTGCATACCTGTGCAAAGGCAACTGAGAGGTTTGACTGCTCATACCAGACACCCATGTGCAATATTTATACATCTGCATGCTATTGAAGTAGTTTTGGCATCTCACAAGATGATGGGGCATTTGTCCTTACAACAGCTCTGTAATGTGAGAAGATGTTTTTATTAAGGTAATGCCAAAAGTGAATGAGATAATGAGGGCAGGAAGGATCTGCTCACATTTAAAGTGGATACCTGTCATACAGGAAGGAATTGAAGCCAGATCTCACCTGTTGAGGTTGTTACTCTGAATACTGCACAATCATCAAGTGACAGTCTCTAATATTTCCCTAATGGCTCTTGCAAAGCTGCAAGCTTTTCTCTGAGGTTACCTAAAGAGCACCTCCATAGCCTCCCTGGCAGGAAATCATGACGTCTGATCTCTTGTACATTGACATTACATTTTCTTCACCCATCCAATTTGATTTTATGGTGGCGGGGCGTAGGTTGGTGTTTAGGTTTTTTCTTTTTAACTATTATGGATGTTTCCACTAGAAAAAGAGCTGGCTTTTCGTTTAGGTGCAACGGAAAATACATGGCACCAGATGCTATTTCCTTACTCTGAGTCTGTTGTCCCAGGCATCAGTTCCAACATCTATAATACTTTCAAATCAGCACAGAATGAACTGCAACTGCAACTTTCCTGACATTTTTAGGCTTTCTGTGGCATGCACACTTCTCTCCAGGTATAGAAAGGTAGAATAAAAGGCACCTTTTTTACAGGGTTATTACAAAAGTAGGTGCAGAGCTCAGCCTTGCTTAGGCATATCAAACTTCTTCCTGGCAGAATCTACCTGTTGGCATTGAGTAGGGAGGCTTGAAAGTGTAATGAATCAAGTGGCCAAACCCTATCTCCTGTGGCACTCATCCTGTTCTACCAAAGGCTGTGGAAATCTTTGCATGGATTTATAATCATACCCCATAGTTTCACTGGTGCACATTATTTTGCATGTCCCCTGATTCTGAGAGCCATTTGCTCAAGAAAACCTTTTTTATACTGAGTACTGATACATTCATATAGAAGAAGCAAATCCTCAACAGGTTTTTGTTCTATTAATGTCCACAAGCAATTGCTGGACCTTAGTATTTTACTCCACACATGGAAAGTTCAAACATGAATCACAAGTTATTAGTGTGAGAGCAGCCAGAATGTGAGACCTGAGGTTGTAGAACAATACTTTTAAATCCCCACTTCTTGTTCATAAACTAAATGCAGCTGAAGGTAGAACAAAAGGTTGAGTGAGCTAACCAGATAAATGATAAGCATTATCACCTTCGGAGCACTCAAATTCTCTCCCAGATCAACAGCTGTGAAATTCTGACCCTTTACTGCTGCCCTATGTCCAGGAAGTATCTCAGCAAACAAGTTTTAGTCTTTGTGACCACAGTCTGGAAGTAGCAGCAATTTTAGGTGCTCCTTAACACATTTTTTGCCATAAGATGAACAAGCAAGCTCTGGTTAATCTATATTCAATATTCATAACTATATGTAAAATAAATTTTAAAAAGGAAATTATGCAAAAAGAAAGAGGGCTTATTCAACTGTCTGCCTTGTTTGAAGAATCTTTGTACATGCATCAAGTGTTAGAACATCTCCAGTGACTGTCCTCGCATAGGATTTTGAAAAAACTGCTTTTCAAATCCAGAACTCCATGCAGGGAAGACGTATCATTGAACACCAGCAAGCAGCATCACAGAGCAATAATTTTAATTTGCTGAATCTGAGCAGGGCCAAGGAGGTGTTTGGGGCCTCCAGAAGGGACATGCTTACAGCTGTGAGAAGTCATTTCAGTCAGCTTTGCAAAACAAAGAGGAGAAAGTCTTTTCCTGCTCTAGTTCTCATGTCCTTGCCAGGCTTCACAGCTGTCAGGATTTTGTCCCCAGCTTCTGTAAGGCAGGTATACCCTCTTATGCTCTTTAAGTAAATAAACAACACTTCTTTCTCCTTGGTCTCCAGGTAAAAGGTGACAGAAATCAGGTCCGGTTTAGTTGGAAAAATATGAGATGGCAGTTTGAGTCAGTGAGAGCTCTCCTACTAAAGAAGGGAGATTCCACTTCTTACAATGCCACTCTTGGAAAGGTCCTGTGCTGGAATTGGAGGGATTTGGGGTGATGGTTTGGGGTTTTTTTTGGTAGCTCCACAGATCTGCAGCTTCTTTATATGTTAAGAGTAATATCTGGTATTTGATTGGTGACAATTCCTATTAACATTCCTATCCCAACTGTCAGCGCAGAGCAGACTCAATCGCTGTAAATCCTGCGGAGTTCTGTATCTCTTGTATATATGCCCCCAAATAGAAAATATTGCTGAAGCTGTGTTCAGCCACACCTGTGCCAAGCTGGCAATGCTTTTCAGAGGTGAGAAAAAGGTTATGGAGAAAGAAGACAAGTTTCCTATGCATTTGACTGTATGGCTAACAGAATCATTATAACTACCTAAGAACAGAAGAACCAACACTGACATTTCACTGATGTAAAAAGAAGTAGAGGAGAATCAGATTCCTACTTACATTTTCTTAGGTCTACAGCACTGGCCCAGAAATGTCAGAAGACTTTGCAAGTTTTGTAGGAGAAATGGGGGTTTTGTTGCTATTTGGTTTTTTCCTCCAGTCTTTCAATACCCCTGATCCCAGACAGAATGAGAGTGTACAAAAGTAAAAATAGCTGAGTGGGGAGAGGGAGACTGTGGAGATGACCAAAGAATCATAACCTTCAAAATAACTTTGTCAGTTCTGGATACATGTGCATTTTTGGATCAGCTTTTGCTTCACCCCTTTCCAAATTGAAGCTGGACAATTTTGTAATGTATGTGCAATTCACACTGGCCACATGCACCTTGATTAAATTGCTTCTAATGATCCACAATGCCTGTGCCGAGTTCCTTTACAAAGCCAGCCCTAAGTGTTTATGCTTGAAAAGTCTGTCAGCAGAGAGTGTCTGCACTGCATATTGGCGTAGAAAAAGGTATTCATTTCTGAAGGAAACTGATCTGTTACCACCACATTCATTTGCCTACAGCCTGTGCCTTGAGAGGGTGGTTTGCAGAGCAGCCTTCACTACACCTTATGCCTGATGTCCCAAGAGGTATCTTTTCAGATAGCATTTCAAATATTACAGAAAAAAAGAGAGTTGTGCATGGAAACTTCCCTCACATTTCAGCAGCAGGGTTTGTGCTGCATTTGACCCTCTTTATTGAGGCAACTTGATTGGTTTTCTGCATGAAGGACTTCAATACTCCTTCTAGCAGAGCTTCAGGAAGATGCTATGCTTGTGACCTCCAAGTAGGTAGTTTCTTCATTGGTAAGCCCTCAGTGTTTACAAGTCATCATATAACTGCATTCAACATAGAAAAAATTATCTTTTAGCTATTTTTGGTATGTCCTAATGGTTTAAACAGCCGCTCCTCTGAGTTGCTGAACACTTGGCAGTCCTGCTGCAAGGATTTTGGGTTCTTTCAGTAAAGAGCATACTCGTGCATCAACCCCTTTGATGAGCTGGAACTTGAGAGGATTCAGTACCTTCCTATTGAGGGCCCAATAAATTCACAATGCCAAAGGGAACCTTCCTCTTATCCTGCCTTTTAAAAGAGGTGATGTGCATGTGAGGAGAATTTCAAGGTTCATTACAATACCCTGTATGCCTGTAATAATACAGACACATCGAAAATTATTTTCTCAGTGCAAATCAAGTTAAACATACAGAACATTCTTTTCTCTGTCGTGAAACCCTTTTGGAAAAAAAAGTCATAGAGTATTGTGAGTTGGAAGGGGCCCACAAGGATGATCAAGTTCACCTCACAGAATTGCAGAATAATCTGAATAATCTAATCATTTCAGAGAGCACCATTTACTTAAAGCTTTCTTTGTAGTAATGAACATTTAACATAGCAATTTATAACATTCACAGCTCTGGAATTATGCTTCCCACGCTTTCCAGTTCAGCCCCAGAGCAGTGCTGAGGTCAGGACTGAAGGTCTCAGTATTCCCAGAGCATGAGGCCCTGGGCAAGCATAGCGCCAGGCAATTCCAAAGATTACTCCTAAAATGAAAGGCATGACAAGCAGTGAACAGGCTGGAGGAGAACATAGTTTTGCATCAGTGTTCTGTGTGAGTGTGTGGAGCCTCCACAGGGGCTGCAGTCCCCACCAGCAGTGGCAGTGTCAGGGCTGGCACGGCCGGCAGCTCTGCCAGCGCCGCGGCACGTAATTGATAGAGCATCTGCCCCAGAAGCAGCTGGCTGACCCACAGGCTGAGGCTGAAGAATAAATTAGTGGTCATAGGGATATTTTTAGGCCCATCTTATAACTTCTTGGAGCTATTGCTTCAGATTTTTGAGTGTTAACACTTGTTTCCTATGCCACTGTTAATGGCAGAGGACATCACGAGTTGGGGAAGTTTCTTCATGACAGGGCCTTTCACTTTTAATCCAGGAGCACTAAAGTTGAGACCACTGCAAAATGCAGTTTTTAAATGAAATTGCCTCTCCTATAACTTTTTCAGGGTGATTTAAGTTTTCTCCTATAAAATTGCAGTTATAAATCTATCAGAATGATCGAATTATTTATAGCACTTTGGGACCACAGCTTGGCTCTGTGTTTTATATGCCCATATGGTGAGAGCGGCTCTGATATTTTGAGTTTTGGAGAATTTTTATATGGTAGCAAGGAAACATAAAGATTTTCCAGCACTAGATTTAGCAAAATTCTGGAAAGAATCATGAATATAATTTTATAATTTTACCTATCCTCTTACCTATTCTCTGCTCAGCTACTCTGAAGGACTTCTGCATGCTCTTTCCTGACTTGCTCTGTGTCTGTGTAGAGCGTGGAAAATAAGCATCTTCTTTCCTGTGTTTTGAGATAAAGTCTTTGCTTAGAATTGTATGAGGACTCACATTGCTAAAACAGAACAAAAATAAATTTCTAGTTTAGATGGGCAATTTTGCACAAAACTGTGGCAACTTTGCATCATGCACGAAGGTAGTAAACAATTAAAGACTTTTTGTTTAAAGAATCTTTATGGCTTTAAGCATTTCTTATAACCTTTCTTTGAATGCAATACTCACATATGATGATTACAATGTTTATTAATAATTATTTAAACTCTTATGAAAAGTTCATAAACACACCATCTTAATCAAGTTACCATATAATTTAAAAATTTCATTCAATGGTGTTATCCCAGACGGCGCAGCTGATCCAGTACCACAATGTCTCTAAATGAATGACTGCCATAGGAAGTCAGTCAAGCAATCCCCAGTGGAATAGGTGATACTAGTGGTGGGCAACTGTGCAGTAATTCCTGTAGGAGGTTATCAAAGTCAGCAAAAACATCAGCCTGGAATTATGATTTTAATGTTAAAGAATAGGTTGGAGTGCATTATTATGAGGAGCAATACTAGTGCTTTTTCAGCTGAAAGTATTAATTCTGTCAAAAATAGGTTTATTTTGTCAGGAGTGTTGAAACATTACATCGTGTCTCAGATTGGTTTGGAAACTTTGTCTAGATAGCACCTCCTGGGATCTACAGTTGAGGTATCTTGTTTCTTGTTCCCAACTGAGTCAAACTCTCTAGTTAATTTTATTTCCCATAAGGGTGTCCTCATTATGGAGCCCTCACGACGGATTGTGTTAGCAGGGGATAACTTACTAACATTGTGTCCAATCCTTTCAAGGTCTGGAATTGCCATTATTCCTTTGTGAGGTCCTTCCAAATCCACTCAAATTTGTTGGTCAGAACTGCTGGTTTTCCTTTTCCTTGACTTTTGTTTGTTTACTTTGTCCCTTAAACCACTCTTCCTTGTGTCTCCTTCTTTGGAGTATTATCTACTGCAAAATTTAAATGAGAATAAATATAAAGCATAATTATTCTTGTCTGTAATATTGATATGAGATATAGGCATAGGCCTCCTGTGTTCCCCAAAGGAAAATTTCCTTTGCTCTATGAATCCAGGTACCCACCAATAAAATGGAGATTACTCTTTTCATTCTCATAGGAAAATAATGAGTCTCTTGACCGAAATATTGTGCTTAAATAATGCAGCAGTAGAAGCATGCACAGATTAACACTGATCAAGTCACAGTAATATGTTTCAACCAAAAGGTGTCAGCACATTTAATTTACCTTTTTTTTGTTTTTGTCCTCCTTTTTCTGTTCTGTTCAAGATGTGGGAGCATTTTTTGAAGAAGGAATGTGGCTTCGTTACAACTTCCACTCCCCAGGGACTAGCATGAAGGATTTAGTCAGCCGGACACTTTTGAGCTCTGCAGATCCTGAGATCACAGTACCTGACCTCAACTTGAACAAAGAAGAGCTCAGCTTCAGCTTCAGTACCACCAAGTCCCCTTGTGTCTTATTGTACGTCAGCTCCTACACCCCGGACTTCATGGCTGTGCTGGTGAAGCCAACTGGTAAGCAGTGCTCCGGGCTCTCTCCATTGGAGGCACAATTGACGATACCAGGCTGACATTCAGGGGAAGCTCTGCACTCCTGAGAAAGTCTCTTCACTCTTGTCATGTAAAAGTAAAGCACTTAGAAACCTGAACCTTTGTTCTGCTTCTGCTAGATTTGGTACTGACATAACTGTTCAATTTAGTGGTGTTTCCTTAGCCAATCCTCCCCCGCAAAACAAAACCGACAAAACAAAAGTAACCAAAAACCTGCTATACCAGTCAGACCCATGCCATGAGCCAGCATTATGGTGGGAACAAGTAGGTATCCAAATGAAGGCAGCTGTAAAGCTGAACTCCTGGCAGGATCACTAGTAGTCAGGGGAAAGTGTCAAGTACTGATCTGAAAATCCGAGGTGGCTAAAATATGGATGTAGTATAGTATATATTGTCCTAAACATTTTAGTGATGGTTGAAGGTTGGATATGGAAAATTTGCTGCTACGGTATTAAAACTGTATATAAACGGAATATACTTTGATTCCAAATAGTGCCTTAGTGTCCCATGAAAATCACGATTAGGATGATTTTACTACTGTTCTCTTTTATGGGATGAGTATTCTGCATGCCACTCAGTTTTTTCCCTTCATGGGGAAGAAAGAAGGTGCATGAGAGAAATCCAACATCACACAACTAAACTATAGTTATAAAGGTCTAAGTCTGCTCTTTTGGGCCAGCATGTTTCCATTTTTCATCAAGAATGGGGGCTGCATTTCCCTTTTCAAACACTCTTCCTTTTAATCAAATATTTAAATGTGTTATGAAGAGCAGACACTTCATTTCTGTTTAGAAAAGAAAAATCTGTCTGGCAGTATGTTATGAATATCAATTAACCACTTCTGACTATACTTTTCTAACAATGTAACCCAAGGTTTTCATTTTGCAATATTATATTAAATTTCCATGGAAGTTCAGACAGTCACCAATCAACAACAATTAAACGAGAGAGCAAGAAAGTCCCTTGTGTGAATTATGTGTCAGTGCTAATTTGTTGTAATTTTGCCTTTATTCAATACATGTCAATGGTTTATTCTTTAGAAAATGTTATGCTTTGTATAATTTAGAAGAATTTTACAGCAGCAAGTACAATAATATCAACAATAAAGTGTTATTTGATGTGCTCAATTTTGTACCAATTGTCCATATTGTTCAAGGCATAACTCCAATTTGTTTGGTTTGCAGTCTGGAGTGTTTACAAACACTCTGGTTTGGAGATGCTGGTCATTGTCATACTTCTGGGTAATAAACTAGAGGCAGTTTCAGCCCAGTAACTTTATAATCTCAAACACCAGCTCTTCTCTCACTGCAGAGACCAGCTATGAGAGCAATTAAGTGTGAAATGATAACAGCTGTATGTGAAAATAAAGAGGGAAAAATAGCTGGTGAATAAAGATCAAAATACCTGAGGGTGCTTTTCCCATTTTTTCTTTTTCACTAGGGAGTCTGCAAATTCGATACAACCTCGGGGGCACCAAAGAGCCATATAACATTGACATTGACCACAGAAACATGGCCAATGGACAGCCCCACACTGTTAACGTCACACGGAACGGACGGGACATCGTGCTGCAGGTAAGTTGGTTGGATCCACTACTTGTAACTTGTAGCATTTTGTTTCTTGATGGGTCTCCATTCCTCTGAAAAGATCAGTGCAATTTAGATAACAAAAAGTACAGTAGATGGGGTTGCAGATCACACTCCTAGGAGTCAATAAAAGCCATTCACTCCCTGTGTTGCATCAACTCATGTTGTTCTGAAATCCTCATTTTAGTGTGATGACAGCTGGGCTAACACAGGTGTCACTGTAGATGCTCGAGGGCATCAGAGACATCTGGGCTGATAGATAATGTGGGACTTAGGATAAACCTGTGCCATTCTGGAGCAGCAGCTGGAAGCCAGGAGGGATATCCTACAGCATCCTAAATGGCAGTGAAGCCTGATGCAAATAATATCATTCTGTAAGTCCTGAGTCTGCAAATGAGAAAGTCTTTAAATTTAAATTTACCCTGCAGTCCAGTGAAATCACAAGAGCTGTTTTGTAAAGATGAGCAGATGCTTAAGTGTTTGTGTGACACGAGTCTGGGACAGAGAGTAGTGTTGAAGGCACATACCTCTGGTTATTTAGGTTTTGGTGTGGCACAGGTAGGAAATTCATCTCTCCACATATCTCAGTTCACAAAACTTCGAGATAGTACAATACTATTTAAATAACTGAGGGGACCGCTGCAAGAAGCAATCAGTGTTTCCAGGCAGCCACCTCTCTGTGGTCATTACAGAACTCTCTTTTCATTCCGTGCTTGTCACATCTGCAAACATGGAGATTGCAAGCAGGAGCGTCGGGTGGATGGGATACATTAATCTGGATTTGTTAGTTCAGAAGAAGCAAACCAAAACCAATAACAAATGAAGTATAAAAATGGGAAGTTTCATTGGGAACCAAACCAAAAGGTGAAGGATTGTATCCATCACTCTATTATCTACCCAAAGATTAAAATTAATCCCTGACAATTATTATTTCAAGGTATCAAAAGGAAAATTTTCAGTGCATTACAGTGTCATTTCACTGAGGCTTTCAGCACTCAGAATAACACTGAAAACATTGAAGCTAAATTGTCACAAAATTATTCCCAAAATGGCAAATAATCTAAAATCATATATAGGTGATACACGCAAACTCTTTTTAGGTTTTTGGAGGTTGGGAGGGATAAATATTGATATGTGTGTCTGTCCTGCATGCTGTTGCATTTATTTCTCCTACAGCTAAATGGAAACTAAGGAAGACCTACAGTTTGGTGCCCCTCTGGTGTTAAATGCTTCTATTTTGGGGAAGTATGGAATGTGTCCTATGGAGCATGCTGGCTGATTCAGGCAGCTGTAAAACTAAATAAATTATTTTCCAGAGGGATCAGATGAGATACCTTGCCCAGTTGGAAAATATGTACACAGTTAAATGTTCCAGCCTTGCATCAACTCACCTGGATTTGGTTCCCAACAATTTTTTCCCAATGTTTTATGAGACCACTACCTATCTAGGACTTTAAAGAGCCAGAAACATTTTGGTTAGTGTTACTCTGCTGGGATAAAAAATTTTTAATCTATTCAATGTGCTTAAAATGCAGCTGGTTTATGTAACCAGAAAGCAGATACATTTGAGGCTTATTACATGAGATGATCTGTCTGATGCACATGCAAGAACAGGGAAAGAAGGAACTCATACAAAGCAAATCCAGAAATCCTATCCCTACTGTATCCTGAAAGAGGCTATTCCTGTCAAATTTTGTTTATTCTTCATAAGTTTATTTTTTTACTTATCTGGTTACATTCTGTAAATGAGAGAACTGATATGAACAGAAAGGAATCTGCTAAGTAGATTGTTCACTTGGAAATTACTCCTGTTTTCAAAAATGAGCTCCTCACAGTGTTTGAAAATACAGTAGATATAAATAAAGTTTTTCTCAGTATCCAGAGGACAAATCATAAAGTATGAGTTTTCTCTTGCAGATCTGAGCTATGAACATTTGAGTAGACTTTTATTTCCTGCTAAATCCTTCTCCAACCTGATGAGCAGCTGGTTTGCTTGCTTTTAAAGGAGACAGCTTGCTTGCCAGGTGCTGTTGCTCACACTTCCACATCTCTACACGGCATAAAAGTGTCACAAGAAGGATTTATTTCTCATCAAAGCTTCAATTCAAGAGCACTCAGTATTTTTGAGATCTTAACAGCGAGTTCATACTTAGAATACCTGTCTTTCTAACTTACTGGAATAACCCTGTAGTGCCAGAGAGATTAAAAAAACCTGAAGCCAGGCAATAAACTGCTACCATATGAGCTGCATGAACCAGAGTTTTATCATGATTCTCAGGAGTTTTGCTTATGTATAAATATGAAAAAAACTCATTAATGAAGTCTATGAGACTTCACCTCGTGCTGGCAGACAGGAGATCACTGATTACTTACATAAAATCAGAATTTGAGGTGGGATTTGAAATCAACATATCCACAATACTATGTGTCCATAAGTTAACAAAGAAAGCCCAAGCAATATTTTACATTAATTGTTTTTATTATAATTGCATCCCTATTCCTAACACACCATGGCAGTCAAGACTAAACTTAGTAGCAAAGGCTCTGTCAAATGGTTTTTATATTTCAGTTTTATACATTCACTGACTGCAGACAAATCAATAGTTAGTTCTACATTAAATAACAAGCTCTCAGTTGTGTTGCAAGTTATTCCTCAAGGATAAGATTAAGGAAATACAGTCAATTTATGTATCAGGATAAGCAAATTACATTAATTCAGGGGTGAAGATATGCTTATTTTCTGTTGTTTCCATGAGGTGGACAAAATTAACATTTGATAGTAACAATTCCTCTCCCTCCCCTCTAGTAAAATACTAGTGGCACACGCCCGTGGCTGCATTAGCTCACCTGGGGCATGAAACAGCCCAGACTGACAGATGGGGAATCCATGATGCCAGTAAATGACATTTCAAGAGCTGAGCTTTAGGTTATGGAGGGCAAGTTTTACTTTGTTTGACTTCATTAAAAGATTTCATGCTTCAGCAGGGTATTTTACATATCATAAAAGCCAGATCACTCTTTACCAAGTGTTCATGGGTGATTAACTCTATTCACACATCAGTAAAATCTTCTTTGAAGAAAGCCAAGGACAAAAGCTCCCTAGCAGAGGTTCTGATCCAAAGCCCATTGAAGTAAATTAAAGGCCTTCCATTGCCTCCAGCAGGTTTTAAATTGTACCTTAAAGAACTGTGATAGTTCCATCCTTAGTGCAAGATTCATACCTTCTGCTTCTCTTCTTGTCCCCAGAGTAAAATCAGGATGGAATCTGGATCAGAGACTTTTCTGTTCTGTTGCGCAAAGGTAGATCAGCTTGCTAACAAGAAAAAGTAAAAGAAAAAAAAGAAAGAAAAAAGTATGATTGATAGTCAACAGACTTAGAGTGAGCCTCTCAGCTTCCTTACTTGTAAATTCTCAACAGTTCTCCAGCTCTCCATCCCTGCTTTAAAGCCATTTCTGCTAATGGGTTATGAGTCACAAGTTTATAATGTTTTCTTTGTTCCTGAAAAGGATTATATCCGAGCAACTTCTTCAGGACTCTGAAGAAACTCTGTCCAAAACTATGAGTATGCTTTCAGGACAGCAGTCAGCAGCCACTGCACACCTTCTCACAAGGCCACATAGAAGAACAGCTGACAGTTGTCTCTTTCAGGCTTGGACAAAATGTCGAATTGTGGTGGAGGGGCTGTATGCAACAATGCCATATAGTCTCAATGGTAATTGCTGACTCTGCTCAAAATGAGCTAAATTACGAGGCTTTACAGAAATCTTCAACTGAACTCAGTTGTTCATAAGGCTAAGAATACTCCAGAAAATGTATTTGTGCAAATCTCCAGTTTCCAACTTCACCAGAGGCAAGCAACACAATATGCCCATCTTTGTGAAAAATGATCAATGAAATATTTGACCCTTACACAAATGAAATCAAAAAGAAACCGAATTTTTGCAAGCCCATTTCCACTTTGAACTCTGCACTACTTGAAAAGAGATAACAATTGCAAACTCCTAGATGCTTTAAAAATGTAAATCATACAAAGTTAATTCAAAACTAATCTTAATCACAAAATAAAATGGTAAAAATAATAGCAATAAAATAAAATCGGTGGAGCAAAGCAGTCTGCATATAATCCCCATCTTAAATGCAATGAATGTATCAAATACTTTATAATTGTAGATTAAATTTTGTTCTCATTAAAGGGAGTGGGAACTTTCTCATAGACTTCAGCAAGGCTATAAGTTCATCTCCCATCATTATTGTTGCTGTAGAATCACACCTAACTATAGTATTTCCTATATTTTGAAGCCTCAACAGAATATGATCACTGTTTGAGCTCTTGCTTAAGAGAGGCCATAAAAAACAGCTAACCCAAAAAGTAACGATAGCAGTAAAACAGATTTTCTAGAAACATATTTTATCTAGCTTTAAACACTTCAAATGATAGAAAATTTATCATATCCTTTGGCTATGTCTTATGGTGTGTGAGTACCATCCTTGTAAAGAATTTGCACCTAATTTACAGTTTGAATTCTGCAGACTTCAACATTTAACTTCGGGGTCTGTGTGTCTATGCTTGATAGATGAAAGACATGTTTAGTGTCAGGTGTCACTCCCCTTCACACTTTCTTAGAGATGCTGATTAAAACATCTTTTCATCTTGTCTGCAAGATGCTAAATAAACTGATCTATTTTAGTATGCCCTCAATCATCTAGTTTTTGAGACATAAAACAATTTTTTAACTCTTCTCTGAAAACCCTCCCATTGAGTCACATTTTGAAAACATTTACCGTAGGATTAGAAATGGTAATGCTTGTTATACCATCAAAATGATGTAGAAATACCATCTTTATTTATTTCCTTAATTTTCTGGGAGTTATGGTGCCTCAGCATCCTTTGGATAGTGCTGTAAATTGTCTACACACCAGATTAAGGATGGTTTAGCTAACATTTCACTGGTAAGGAAAGAGGAAGTACTGTTCATGATTTGAAAGGAAGCAGTCAGAGAGTATTTACAAATTCCACAGCAGCTGACATGAATAAAACATGTTTTAAGTATCCAGGACTTTAATCACAGGTAAAACACGTAATCCATAGTTAACATCAGTGCAACAGTTAACCCTCTGCTTTGTTTCCTAATACCCAGGTAATTCTATTATATTGAAAGAATAATTAATGAATTTCCAAACACGTTTTGCTTAAAGGAAAAAAAAAAACATTTGTTCTATCAATAGCAAAGGCCTTCCTGCTGAAATGAATTATTTAAAATCCCTGGGGATACATCCTTTTCACTATGTATTGCCCTTCTGTAGTGGCAATGTATTACTCAAAATGCTAGTGCCAAAGAAAGGCAAACTCAGACCATTTTCTAGAGCACAGCCATACATTAGATCTGCATGTTTAATGCATTAGCACTTAGTTTACCCATAACTGCTAAGCTCTTTTTTCAATCAGAAGTCACAAGAAAGCGGTTTTTACTCAGGTCTGAAAATATAGGGGTTTGGTTTTTTTCACAAATACGTGACCAAGTAGCATAAAAAGCTATCAACAGATATCTATAAACTTTTGAAAATAAAACAAAGCTTTTACTGACATAGCATATCATGCTTATAACCCTAAGCAACATCTGGTTTCCAAAATATAAAGAATCATGGATCCTGATCTTTACATGCTTCAAATTCCCTCCAACTGTAATAATGTTGCAAGCGACCAGGTGTTCAATAGTCAGAAGAGTCTGTAAACAACGGCAAGAAACAGCAGAACAAAATTTCAGTTTTAGGCACCAAAATCAGAAATGAACAAATAATTCACCGATTATTCATTTTTTTACCAGTTCTTTTATGCTCACAGGATGACCATGAGTTCCAAACAATTTTGTTGATTTTAAACCTTCACTGAATTTACACAATTTCTTTATTTTACAGTGTGACTCACAATGTTTAAGTTAGAGAGAGTAGTTATGGGTAGACAGGAACCTCATAAATGAATGACTTCTACTTCCCTGTTGTGTATGATAGAGTTGGTTAGTGGCATCTGCAAGCCAGCACATCCCCATTGAATCTCAGCTCAATAACATCCAGACAAAGAGTTTTCAAAAACCAGACCTCCTTTCACTCATCAAAAAATGAGCAGGTGAAATATCCTCACCCTGAACATCAGGACATGGCGTCAGATCTTTCTCTTGTTGGCAGATATACAGTGGGAAAAATATGATCCATACATCCTTATCTCAGGCTAATGAAGTATATATCTTTACAAAACTTTTACCATCTCTGCATCAGCTGAGATAGTTTCAACCTTAGAGGCCTTCTGGAAGAATATTCCTCTTTACTTTCTGCTCTGTAAAACCACTCCATAGGAGAGGAACCCTTTTACATATCCATCCTTCTCCTATCTTTTTAGCAGAGCCTGTGTTGCTGGATTCAGAGTCATGTTTCAGCTGCCTTGTCCCAAACTTTGTCCACATCTAGGCCATGTTTCATGATAAGACCAGAAGTTAAATACCTTCCTCACCATACACCCTCATTCTCCATGGAAATAAAGCTAAGGCAGTTCCGGTCAGAAGGGAGCACGGTGCAGCATCATAGTCCCTGAGTCTGCATGTCAGAGCAGAGCAAAGGTCTGCAGAACGTATCAGCAGGCTTATCCACCTCACAAACATGTTACTTACATTGGCTTTTGCTGAAAGTATTTCCTTCTTCTATAATGTATTTCCAGTGATGAGTGTGTGTCTTCCTTGGCCTGTGTGATTGCTTGTTTGATATAATTTTATTGGAATTAAAGAAACAAGGAAAGAACAAAAAAATCATTAAGTAATTCTGGAGTCCAAGATGAAGCTAAAAAAGTCAAAGCTTACCATGAAATAGGTGATTTCCATTATATGGAATCACACATTGGACAAATTAATGTCCTGTGAAAGTCATCTTTAGGTACCTGAGGTAGATCTCTTTAATTTTAATGACTTGGCATTATATGACTTGCTCTTGCTTCTGTTAACATTTATTGTAATTCATCTACAAAAGAGAGCAATAAAAAGTCAACAGATATGTGAAAGAAGCATCGGAGAATCATTTCAACTGAAGGCAGCCAAACTAAATAGTGTGCCTTTCCTTATCAGTGCTTCTGTTACATTTTGAGTTTCTGCATTTCCATTTAAATTTTATCCAAATTTTTGTGTTTTTTTAAAGTGAGGCAATTATCCCTGTCATTATTTAACAGAGCAAGATCAGCTTTAGGGTATATATACAAGCTCACTGCACCTAAAGGATTCAAGTTTTAAACCAGAAAAGAAAAACCCTTTATATTTGTTTTCTTTATTTCTGCAATGTATCTATGTTTTTTCTGTGTCTGTATCACATGTTAATCACATTTTTAATATTAATCCCGGCGACAAAGAGATTTTACTATAAAATAATATAGTTGACCTTTATTTTTTTAAAAAACCTGCTAAAGGCAAAACCAGTGCATTACACCAGCAATACAGATTTTTAGGAGTGGTTCGTAAAATAGTATTTACTATAACTCAGTAAAAATTTCATCTACAAAGCTCAAAGCACAATGCAAACCTTTAGTTTGCCTTGCATCATGCTGGTGAAGTGTGTGCCTCCTCCTGTGTTCCCAATGAGCACTGAGGCTGCAGGTCTGTGACAGTCTAAGGCAGTAAAAAATGCTGGGTTTATGGTCCTGCCTATTTCTCTCGACCCACTCTTCATTCACAGTCCATGGCTTGTCCCTGCTCTGGCTCTATCTGATCTGCACTAACCTGGGTCAAGGACCTAACCTGTCAGAAACAGATCAGCGGAGCACTAGTGCCACACTAAGGAAGGAGCTGAATTGCAGTAAAAGTGGCCATGGTCAGCCTCAGGAATTACATAATTACCACTCCAATCTGCTCGTTTTCTGCTGTACTAGAAAAAAAAATCAAATATCATAATATTAAAAATATTGTTTGTAATTTTTTTCCTAACCTTTCAGCAGGTGAATAATCAACTATATTT
This sequence comes from Origma solitaria, assembly GCA_013397895.1. Taxonomy (NCBI): domain Eukaryota; kingdom Metazoa; phylum Chordata; class Aves; order Passeriformes; family Acanthizidae; genus Origma; species Origma solitaria. The sequence goes on along the minus strand of VZRL01000255.1, from coordinate 595,516 downwards.
CATCTATAAAAAGAAAGTCATGGTATCTCCCATTTGATTTTCATAGTCAACTTCCTTCTTCCTCATACACTGCTATCATACTTGTGAGGAGTTCTATCTAAACACCACCTTGCATACCACCTTGTTATTTCCTTGGGGTCTCATGCCTACTCTGTTCTAACTTTGTAGGCATTTTTGTGTAAGAACCTTTTTTGTTCTGTATTGTCATAGAACTTAGCACAAAAAGCCCTTGTTCAGGACTAGAGTACTTTGTAACACAAGTGATAAATCACCATAATAAAGCAGAAGAGAAATACTACACTGATCATGATGATAATACCCCCTTCTTCATCCTGCTATAACTGAAATCAATAGCGGAACTGTATTGACATCAGCAGTGTGCAATTAAGCCTTACAGCATTATTATTCCATCTGATTTTGACAATTTTTTTTTTATAAAATGCCTCCAGCATAAAGAAAAACCTTAACTTTATAGCAGTATACAGTCTGGGTTGACAATGATTCAGATGTAAATATATCCACAGGGTCAATATAAAGGCACGTGTTTGTAGCTTTTTTATTCCGCGAGACTACTAAGGTGATGTAGACATTATGTTTGCCCTTAGATTGATATCTCTGTTAATCTCAGAACTCCCACCAAGATTAGTTTTATTATCTAAGTGAACAATAATTTAAAAGAAAGAGCATTTTACTGAATTTCGGCTTAAATCCAAACAACTTCAGAAAAAGGCAGTCTTCCTTGGCATGACATGACTTGAGAACTGAAACGGCAAGTTCCTCAGAAACTGCCACCTACTTTCATCTGTGTAACACTCAAAGCCATGCTGTATGTTTATATGAAGATCAAATGAAATTATTGAGTTTTAAAAGAAAAGTAGCTGTAATGAAAAATCTTAATATAATTTTAAAACTGTAATTTAATACAAAATCATGACGTCAGTATCTGTGTATACAGAGGTTCTATTTAATTTTCATTAAATAATGTAATAACTTTTTTCAAATATCATTTGACACTAGTAATTCCTTTTTTATTGTATGTCTTCTATTAAATTGATAGGCTAGTATTTCACACAAAGACCGCAGGCTGCTCCGTTCCAGCTGCTTACACTGGAGCACCCACTGGATGGCAGTCACATACAACTTTGGAAAGAATTCAGCACAGTGCTTTCACTGACCTGTGAACAAACCCTAGGCAGAGGGTCTCTCAAAAAAAAAAAAAAAAAAAAAAAGGTTTTTTTTTAAAGACATGCAATAAAAGCAAGTGGATAGGAATGTTCCTATTCCCTCACCCACTGTCCCTAGACCCACTGTCTTGTGGTGCACCATTTCATTCCAGGTGCCAGGATTAGAGAAAGGCATTGATCAAAGCTGTGAAAAACAGTGCAGGTGTCCCCTGACAAGAGATACCAGAGCTGGAAGTGGAGCAGGAGCTGGCTCTATCACTGATTAGATGTGCTTGCCCCAGAAAATTGGTCACAACAGCTTTTAAATAGAGATTTATTTTGACTAGGAATCAAAACCGCACAGAACTTCAGACAGTCATTAAATTCCGAAAACAACCCGTAGCTAACCCATAGGGATATCTTTCCTTGACCTCAACAAGATACAAAAAATATATGTGAGTGGATAGATTCAGGTTTTTATTCAGTACAAGAGTTCTGTTCAAAGGAGTAAACTTTAGCAGTAAAGCGTCTGTTCCTGTTAGGGCCTGCAATCCTCAGACTCATTGTTGCAATCCCTTTTGTCTCTGTACCAGGATGGAATGCTCTGCTATGCTGAAGTCCCAAGGGAAGGTGCGGTCACTGAAAGGACCTTTTGGGGTTTTTTTTAGTCTGGCCAAGGTTACTCCTAACTAATCTGTTCCTTGATGGGGAAAGAGAGGGCCTTTCCACATCCTGAATTCTACCTGAAGACAAAGGGAGTCTCATAACACCACAGCAGGCAAAATTTGGTATTCTGTAATTGTGCATGTAAATGGTCGCAGTGGTTCATCGTTTTAATTGATTTTTCATTTTGATGTATGTCCTGCAGACACAACCAGTGTGTACCCAGGTGGAGGCAGTCTGTACATTAGGCAGGGATGATTTTTGTATTACTTGTTACTAATTACTTGTTACTCTGATGATGGACACATGGCTACTGCTTTAGGACATCCACCATACTTTGATAAGTTAAATCATAGATTGATAATTATTTTAATTTATTTATATTTTATCTGATTAATGATGATCTGATCAACACCACTGCTCAGATTCCAGATGACAATAAAAAGAAATATTTTTAATTCCTCCAGACTGATTTTGAAAAAGAAAGAATCTAAATATTGATGATACTGACAGATATTGATGTGTGTTGTTACATGCCAGATTATTTTATCCTAGTTACTTCAGCACATTTTAAGTCATATTAATAAAAGGAAAACCTAGAAGATGAATCCTGTGTATGTATTGGAAATAATTCCACTGCAGGCAAAGAAGTTACATGAGGTTAACCTCTTGACATATGAGAGGCTGGAGAATCAGTGTTTTGTGGATTAGTTTCCACCAATCTTTTCCCTATACACTTCTCTAAAGTCAACACCTTTCATTTAATAACCACAAGGGTTATTACCATTAAATACCACGAGAGATCTGAGCCATTTCTATTTGTCTCCTGAAATAAGAAGGGATTTTCTTTTCACCTGATATGCCTGCAGATGCCATTGAAAATGGGTCTGGCACCTGCAATGTTGGGTGCTGGAACATTTCCCTTCCATCAGGAAAACCAATAGCAAGCACTTAACTGGAGTCTGTACTTAATAGGGCCTGAGGTGGTTGTGGTTGAGATCGGTTTTGTACTTTAACCCTTTATATTCACTTGACTACACCCTTTCAAAAATAACTCTTTTCAATTTGAATTCATATAACTAATTTCAGGCAAAATGTGTATTTCTGCTCTTTATTAGAAATCTAAGAAAAACTGTTCAAGATACTCTGAACAAACTGGAGCTTCTTATTTTCTGAGTAAGAAGATGAAACTATGTTTTGCATGTATTTTTCTCAAAATAATCACTTTGAATACTACTAATGATAAATTAAAAATTATTTCTGAACATTAAAATTTACTAGACCTTTTTGCAATCTGCAGAGACTGTATTTCCTCTCTGACTATTATGTATACACATTTTTCTTCTTGAGGTTTTATGGGGAATTATAAGAAAGATGTGACTCCTCCAATTATTATAGTTTTTGAGATGGCTGCCTCTGCAGATTCATGACACCAGCAGGCTTTCCAAGTACCTGAGCTCACAGTGTTCCAGGGTATCAGGGGATTCAGCCCTTCAGTTCTATGCTACCTGCCATTCACTTACTTTTCACCACTGAATTGAGCATTTACAGTGTCATTAAAACAAAGTAATCCACAATAATAACATTTTGAAATTAGAAACATGGCAAAAAGAAATGTGAAAATATTGCACGCCCTGTAGAGTTGCCATTTCTTGAGAATTACTTCTGCAGTCTATTCTACCCTGCAAAGTCTTAAATCACATATATGAGTTTCTATCCTGTTTTCTGCCAAGGCAAGGCCAGAATAAAATAAATTATTGCTGTTCTGTCCTCTTAAAACCTGCATAATAAACATGTGAAGCTAAGAAAATCAATAATGGCAAAGATAAAAATTCATCCCAATTACTTTTATGAATTGTGAACATCAAAACTCTATTGAGCTATATTAAACTATGTTAATAGCACTATTACTAAACATAGGCAATTCATTTTATTACTCTCTTTCCTCACATTTTTTCTGTTAAATAGCTAAAAACCAGGAGGAAATATGCTAATGTAATGTGATTTCTATGTCATATCAGGGATAATATACATTTCCTATAGATTAAACTATTTTGCTAAGTTGATTACTCTTGAATTTAATTAGGTTTCTGTAGGCGTCATCACAATCAAATTGAACAACATTCTCAGCAACAAAGTAATACGCATGAAGTGCAAAAAAGAATGCCTTATTAATTTATGACTTTTCTCAGGGAAAAGAAAAATGCCCAACACCTGAATTAGTCTCAAATTCCCAGCTATGTAAATCTGGCTTTAGCAGTAACATAGGTCCCAAATGTAAATCTATTTCTATGGAAATAATAAGTTGTTTTATTATTGATGCTGCTGTTATGTTTAGCAACTGAAGCACATAAGCAAAAACTGATGTAATTCTACAGCAATCAGAACAAAAATATATTGAATATAAGTATTCTTGAGGCCTTGGGAACTGTGGAGATGGCAGATGTGGGAGAAAGGGTATTTACTGTTGTTTTCCATTTATGAAAATGAAAGTAGAGTGTATTAGACAGTTATAAGTGATGGCATAAACTCCATCAAGTAGACCTTATTCAACAGAACTGTAATAAGCAGATCAGTTCAAAATACTCATAATTTCTTTTCTCTTTCTCCAGCTTGATCACTATCCTCCAACAAGTTACAGCCTGCCAGCCACATCTGACATTCAGTTCAATTCCCCAAAGGCACTATTCCTAGGAAAAGTTATAGGTAAGATTTCGTTTTATCCGTGGGACAATGATGTGTGTGTAGCAGAATGCTTGCTGGGCTTGTCACCCTTGATCAACAGGAGGTGCTATTGGGGTTACATCTAGAGGGCTTGTGTTCACCTAAGTCACAGAGGCTGATGAGCACACAAATAAATAATTGTGCTAAAGCTATGGGCAAAGAAACACTTGTAACATTGTCTCTGTGAGGTTTCATTACCCTCTCAGTGTCCAGTGAAGGCAATACAAGGAAATTACTGAGACCACTGCTTCTACAAGGACATACTGAAGTTAGTTTGAATATTACCGTTCACTGTGAAGTTATTGTGTGCCTTGTATAACGTCTTTATCCATGCAGACAGACTTCTTATCCCAGTGCATCCTCTTGTGTCATAACTGTCCCTCGTCACTCTGGCAAAGCACCACCCTCTCAGGGTAACACCCACCGGCGAGGTCCTTTGGAGTCTGTGACACCTGCAACAGCACTCATCTGGACATTTTCTATTCCTTTTATGGATCTCATGGTTATTTCCAGTGCAGCAGCTTCCTGGCCAGCTCCCCAGATGAACTCAAGGGGCAATAGAGATGCACCTTAAAATGCCTTGGCCTCACTTTTAGGCCCTCCTACATTTTATTGCTTAATTTTTCTGCTACTGGCTTCTTACATGAATTTCCGGGGTTACCCACTTCAAGAATCAATTCTTCCCAAAATTTACAGCTTGTAAGGAGGGCTTTTTCCCCCTTTTCAGAGATAAAGGCGAATTAATATTATTTCCTTTAAGTGCTTTTTACAGAGATATGGTTGCTTGAAATCAGTGAAGAGCTTAATCCAGAAACTTTTCTTTGTTAGTAGTTAAGGTTAAGTAGTTAATCTGTGAACCCTTCACACTGTTTTTTGAAGTGGTAAAGAAATTGACCACATCATTAATGGGACTTTTTACAGATACATTTTTCCATTTGTTTTGGTTTTAAAATTTAACATGTAGAACTTCTGTGAAATAGGAAATGAAAAGCCTTTAAAATGGCTGGCCATCAGGAGAGTCATGAACTATTTTCTGGCACTTTCCAAATCAGTTCTGTTGATAGTACAAAAGATTATGCAGTCTGATTTTGGTCAGTCTTGGGGAACTGGGTGCACTCACCACACTTAATTTTGGCAGCTGGACTGGAGCTGATGGTGTGACTCGATTTTTTTTAATAGCCTGGGATTATATTAGCCCTTTGGGAGTATGATTGTTTTGCTTCTTCCTCTCTGCTTGTTACTGTCCTTGCAAAGAGGGCATTTTATTAAGCAGAAGAACATACCAGTACTGAAAAAACAAGCAACCAAAAACAAATCCCTTTTATTCTTGCTTCCAAATAAAAATTGAATTTCACTGCAAAGAGATGGACTTCCTGAGGTAAAATTGTTGTGCAACTGACCACGTCTATTGATGAGCTTTACTGTGCAACTCTGAGAGTCATGTTGAGTGAAGGAAGGGCTCAGTTAGCAGGGTTACCCAAGGGCAGCAGTTTGAAGGGCAAAGTAGACACAGAATTCAGTGTCTTTAGAGCCTCTAGCTGTCACCTCCTACTGACTAGGCATATTTTAGTGGTCTAGAGGGTTTCGAACCAACAGAAGATCTGGATACATAGATCAAGTTGCAATTTGTGCCCACATGCAATTACATTCTCCAAATGGGCAGTATGGGAGTAGCCTCTCATTTCACTGCTGCTCTGGCATCAGCTGCATTCAGTTTCTGTTGTTCCCATACTATACAATTCTTATTTGTCAGCAAAAATGAATGTAAGGCCCTATTTTTAGAGACAGATGGGTTTTTGAAGAGCACTCTGGAACAATCTTACTGAGAAACTGGTCTTCCTTCTGTCTTATTTCCATTTTTATTAGTGTTATTTGCATAGGAGCAGCCGCTTCTGCCACAGCTGTGCTTGCTGTGATAGAGAGTTCATCTGCTCCCCGCCAGAAATGAACCCTTGTACAACACCTACCACAATGCACCGCCTCTCTCTGCTCTAGGTGTTACAACAGCATGGCTGATTAATAAAATGTTGCTTCATAACTGTTCATAACATTTTCTGTAAAGCAGAAGGGTCACGTCACAAACAATAACAGAAACAGGGAGAATTTTTCTTCTCCAAGTTGAGGTGCTTTCTGCTTCCCTGAAGTACTTTTTAAAAATGCATTTGTTCACTGACTTGAAAAACATTGATATAAAATAATTTTAGATTTTTGGAAAACTGGAGTTAAAGGGATTTACTACATAATTACTACCTAGGTAAAATGGATTATGATTTGATATGTGAAATAAAGCTGAAAGAGACAACAAATGAAACATCCTCTTTTACACGAGTGTCTAGCAACAAAAACAATAGCACTAGAGAAATGCAAGATTTCACACAAATGATAGAAAGGTATTGTTAATGTTTCAAGGAAGTTCTTTAATCTGTTATTTAGATGTACTTAGGCTTTGAGGGCTGACATAGACAAGGTGAGAGGGAAAATCTGGCTATCTGGATGATAAGCTATGAAGAGAAAAAGGTGAAAATTAGACAATGTGACGGAAATCTGCATTTTTTTGTGGGCTGCAACTTGAAGTTCATTACTGAGGTAGAATAGCACAGAGGTTTGATTTTTCTATTAAGTACAGAGGGTTTGGATGCAATACTCAGCTTTTCACATCCTTTTTGAAGACCTACACCTGTACTGTCTTAGTCTGTACTTTATTATTAAAAGTGGAGCATTTCTTTGGCATTTAATATGTATTTATAAAGAATTAGATAGACATAATTACACAAGATTTTGTAGAAGTATCATTCCAGTGAACAGAAATGATTTGAGAGTTTCTTAACAGGGTATATGATTGAGCACAGAAACACCAAGTTCAGACAAGAGTCGCTCTTGAGAAAGTGGCAGGGAAGTAAAACAAATGTACTCCTTGTCTGTTTTTCATCTCCACCAACCACTCCAAATTAAATTGTGTCTTTTCAGAAATACTTAAATATCCACTTGGAAAAAATTGGCATAATACAAGTCATCATCACACAGATTATCAATCACACAGAAGACAGCTGTCCCTGCAGCTCACCTCTGTGCACTCCGTTTTTGGCTCTGCCTCAAGCTAGTGCTCTTCAGGGACTTTAGTAAGAGAAACCAGAAGGGTTTAGTAAGAGAAACCAGAAGACTTTTCAGGTCTTCCTTCCTTCTTACAAAAGCAGTTGCCATCACTCTACAGCTAAAGAAATCAACTGGAGGGGTCTGGATTCTTTTCTCAAAAGGCAGGTTCCTAGAGAAGAAGTGGTGGTAGGAGAAGGTCCATTTCTAGATGTGGGGGTTTTTTTCTGGTGTTAAATTAAAGATTTTTGTTGTTCCCTGATTGGAGTTTCTGTTTCTTCACCGGGGTTTGTGGTGAAAATTAAAATTGTTCAGGTGACATTTCTGGATTCATTGTGACATTCACCACCTTGGACTAATAGGAGGTAAGATCAGCTTACATCTAGCCAATAGTTAGTTTCGAATATGCAAAGGAGAGAACACAGAAAAATTTCACAAAAAGGAAGAGATAAATGACATTGCTTCATGGCTTAGGTATGGTATAGAAATGAGAACTGCTTTTTCTTGCATAGTAACTCTCTACAAATAGACACTGATTAATAGGAGGCAAAAGTTCAAAATCCTTTGAATTTCCAGAAGTGAACAACAACAATTATTCCAAGAGGTAAACATTCTTTACTGCAAGATAAGGTACTTTCTTTTCTATAGAAAAAGCTTGGCAGTTTGGTGCTTCAACACTTGTAGCTGGAAAGCATCAATGACCTACAATGTAATTCATCCTACAAAAGCCATCGCACACTTTCAAAATCAGCTTCAGTGTCCATGTTTCCACACACCTGCAGAGTTTTATCTCTTAAAGGGTTTGTTTCATGCCGAAGAATTCACATTTTATCTCTTTGAGAACATTTACTGTCCCAGAAAAGGGTGTTTTGATAACCTTGATTTGAAAAAAAGTCTGTAAAGGATATATGCATAGTCAATTGGTTCTCAGGTTGGGTATGCTGTTAGACATTGACATCATCTGATATGAAGTTACTGTTAATATATGTATAAAATACCAGTTTAGAATTAGATGTCTGTACTGTAGGGTACTTTTTCTCAGCTCTTAAATTTGGATTTTAGAAGATAGTGCAGAGCTGTAAATAGATCATGAATAATGTAAAAGTATTCTTCTGTTACACATCTTTGACATGTATCTACTACTACCTCATGTTCATAATGAGGCTAACACTTCATTATATATGTTAGGAGTGGGGCATTCAGTGCTCCATAGCTTGAGCTCTGCTGCTCTCCTTCCCTTTGTAGTGCAGACAGACACTCTGAGTGCAGGGCAGCTCAGCCTACTTTCCCTGATAATGAGAAGAAAATAGCTAGCATGCAGTAAATTCATCCACCAACTTACTTCAAAGTAACTGCCTGCTGTTTCATTTCTGAGCACCAGCATTAACATTCAGCTCTGTAATCTCAGTGAGAATGCATATTGTTATATTGGGAGCCCTCTTGCTACAGCAGGTATCTGTTGAATATTAAAGATGTGCTTTCCCCTGCATAAGTTATGTGTGAATTGTCATACGAAAATAAAGCATCTGGACAATTCTCCTTCTCCTACTCCTCCTGTATAATGCTATCAGCCTGGTCGAAACACCTCTGGGATTTAATATTTCCTGTCTCTCTGATCTTAGATCTGTCTGTCCATATCACACTCTTTGAAGTGTTCCTGGTAAAGGTGGAAATGTTCCACAGCTCTTCTAGTCAAAACCCAACCAAAATAAAAGTAATTTTTCTTTTCTTTCACACCTCTGGTTTTGATCTGTCTGGTTTCTCTGAGAAATCCTACCTACGAGCACTGTTCAGAAAGGAACATTTCCCATCCACAGGTCTCCTATTTTAGGGGCATGATAAACACTTTGAATTGTGAGTTTGACCTCAATAACTACTGAGGCAGAAATGAGGGTAGCCCATGTGAATTTTATCCATTTTTTGAGAACCAAAATGAAGAAGAGAAGCCAAGAACATTCATTGATGCCTCTCAGCATCCATGTATCATCTTCTTTCCATTTTTCAGAATATTGCAGGATTCATCTGCTGCAGCTCCAGAGAGGGCAGAAGGTAGACTCCAGAAAAACTGGATTAAATTAGGTGCTTAGATAATCTCAGTTGTCATTAGTATAGCCAGCTTTGCTCTTCCAAAAATTAGCTGGAGTCATTGCCTCCCACAAACTTTTCACTCTCACCCTTCAAGTAATTTTTCACCTCTCAGCCCCAATTTCATACTTTATACTGGCAGCTGCCTTTTCATTTCCTGTTACTCTATTCTGTGTGAAAAGACTTCACTGATTCCCAATCTTCAAATTTTTCATGGGGGTTCAACAGCTCCAGAAGGCCACTTTTTATTCTCATGGTCCTCTAGCACACATACCAGACTCTAAGTGGACGCAGGAGTCTCCTAAATTCCTAAACTCTAAAGCTTTTTCGCTTGTGCTTTAATATGTCTTAGAAAATTGTTTCATATAAATCACTCTACAGAATCTTGGAGAGATAATTATCCCATCATTTCACAGTTCTTTTCAAAGTATTTGTCTATTGTCTCTGAAAGGGGAAAAAAAAAAAAAAAAAAAAGACTGGGAAAAGTAAAAGGAGATTGTAAGGTAATTTAATTTGTTAGTGCCACTTTGAACAGAGTATTTGCACAAGTCTTATCTGACATTCAAAACACTGATAATATTATTTAAAAGTAATGGAATAAAATGAAAATTTAAACTCCAGTAATTACACTGACCTTTTCCTAACTTCTGTATTTTGTTAAGGTGTCATATCTTAGTTATACAACTTTTCCCTAGCACAGCAAGATAGGAACTATTTTGCCTGTACTGTGTAACATCTAATACTATTTTATTCCAAATGCAGCTGCTTTAAAGGGTCAAAGAAAGGAACTGAACATGACAGGGATATCAATAAAACCTGCCCCATAAAATTATAATGGCATAGATAGCAAAATTGAAGAGCTCAAAGCACCTTCAAGGCTTGTAAATTATTTAAAATTTTTTTAAAAAGAAAGACTGAGGGATGTGAGAGTTTCTGGAGTATGAATTAGATAGGAATTCCATGGTATGTGCTACCGTGCCTGAAATAATAAACGCCCAAAAGGAGTGTAGGACCACAAATCCTGGAAAATGCTGCACTAATGCACTTTTGCATCTCAGGGCTCAGAGCTGCCTTAGGTCTGGACAGCTTTCATTCTCTCAGTGAAGCCTGGGCCTGTCCCTGTGGTTTTAAGCTGCCCAGTTTTTAGGACGAAATTTATCTCTGTTCCAAGTCTCAACAACTTTTACGCTACTAAACTCTGTTCAAGTAGACTATATATAGAATGTAAAGTAAATTTATATTGTACTGCTGCTCTTCACCAAAGAAAAAAAACAGCTGTTCTGCGTAAGTGTATTCAAGACATAGTAAAATAGTCATGTCCCTCAAACAATATTAAGTAATGAATAAATGTGAAGATAATCTTTCTTTAGGACCTTTATATAGAACTGTAAATTCATAGACTAAATTATTCATGGTGAATAATTTGCTTAACTCCCACTATCACAAAAGAAAGGGAAGTATATAAATTATAGAAAGACACTTCAACATTTTCCTGTTTCACCAGACCTTTGACTGTCAGCTACTTTGCATTTCTTTTAAAAGAAATGCCCTCATTATTTAAATTACAGAACCAAAACCTGGATGATGTCTTATTTTCAAGTGTTTCTGCCCAGCAAATTTTAAAGCTATATATAGACACCCTCTAAATAAGCCCTTTCTGCTAGGTACAGTAATGTATTCTCCATCTGCATATTTCGGGGTACAGTTAAAACACTATTAGTTATCATGGAGAAGGAACTCATTCAAAAGATTGCATGATTCCCAATGGCTTCAGCTACATCCATGCTGTAAATAACAACAGGCATTGTGGTTGTATCAGTGACCTCGCTTTAAAACTTGCCAAGCCAATAGAGCTGACACCACTCAGCAGGTATGGGTCGTTTGAAATAATTCTGTCATGTTTTGGGGTTTTTTTTGTCTTAAAATAGGGTATCTTATGTGAATGTTTTGCAAAAAAATTAGGAGTTTCAAGAAAATAATGTTGTATAGTACTAGGATAGGATAGGATAGGATAGGATAGGACAGTATTAGGGATAGCATTGTCTTTAAATAGCTCCCTGAATTAGATTCAGAGGTTTTCTACAGCAGAGTCAATGTCACTAGGGGCTCCTTGTGCTGCAACTTGGTTGTTTATTCTGATACTAAATCTGACATAATAGTAGCAGTGTTATGCCATTGACCATGACAGTCACTGATTCTTAGACTTACAAGCCATAATAAAACTCTATTTAATCTGCAATACAGTGACTAGTTCATAAACACCTCCTTTAAATACAACAGGAATAAACTTACATGTTTACAACTTTCTTTTTAGAGAGGCCTGTTTCCTCTCCCATAAATGTAGACCGCTGCCTACAAATCTCTCCTTTGTGACTATATGAACTCACAAATCTACCTTAGTGACTCTCAGCTGCTGAAACACCAGGGTTGTACGCCACTTGCAAATGAAGCAGTTGAGTAAGGTTACAGTCAGTCTCCCACCAAAAGGCAATATTTTTCTTTTGTTCAGTCTGATAGCAAGATAATATAAACTGGTTACTCCTTCCTAGTTTCTGCCCTCTTCAGACTGTGTTCTGAGTTTTACCAGGCCTTCCTTCTTTTTCTTTTTTTTAGGGAGAGATTGTCATCCGTCTCATTGTTGCATGAAAATGCTTAATGATAAAAAAAACTGTCTCCTGGTCCTCCTTAGCAGTTGCAGAATCCAAACTGTGTAGAGGTTGCACCATAATATATACTGTTATTGCAAAAATGTCCAGCTAGAGAAATGAATTTGTCATCAAGTGTCAGAAAAAATTAATTGTTTAAAATACTCTGGCTAAAATGAGCCCTCCCCAATAAACCTTTTTTCTTTTAGAATAATTTTTAAATAATTTTTTGAGTTGTAGGTGATGAGACACCTCAGAAACACTGATATTGAGAGACATCTTCAAAGCAAAATACTATTACAGTTGCTAACGTAATTCATCGAGCTGTCATATCTTTCTCAGCCAAATTTGATTTGATTTCAGTTTAGCACCTTGAAAATATGTATTTTCTTCACTCAGTAAATGCTCACTTAACATAAAATTAGCATATTTTCTGGTCTCCCTGGAGCAATGGCAACCTCTTGGTTTCCTGCCTCTGCATTCACATGGTATTCTTTGCAAGACAGTCAAGAACATGACCAATGAAGTTGGGAATGGTCTAGTATTTCTGTATTAATTCAACCAGGACTTAATGGGTTTCCTTACATTTTTTGTAGTTAACATCTCAAGTTTTCCTGTAATTTAAGTGCAGACAAAAATGTGTTTTTAATAAGGTTGTTGCCAAATTTGACTTCCTGGCATCACAGGATGAGAGTCGGAGGTTATGAAGGACATGCAAAGGCTGATGAGCTCTCTGTAACCCACCCTCCAGGTATGAAAAGAGCATATGGAAAAAACCAACATATGGAGAAAAGAGTATATGGAGAAAAAACAGCAATGTATCAGTGGCTAAAACTGGTCTGAGTCTAGAAGTACAGAAGCTTGGTGTTTGCAAAAGCTACAGGAGAGAGGGACAAGACCTTCAAACACAGCTTCGCAAACCGTTTTACCTTCTCTTAGGCAAACCCAAGCATTATTTTGCTCAGAGCAAAGGAACTGACATGGTTGTATTAGAGAGCACATGATCCTGCTGAGTTTCTAGGCCAGCATGAGAAAGCAGGATATTTAAGTGGTGTAGCAACATTATGTCAGCTGGAGGAAATGGTGTTTTACACTGCCATCCTTTCCTGTACTTCCTTTGCCTTGAGAAAGGAGCCTATGCAGCAGCTCTCCACTTAGTGCCTGCAAGCTTGCAGGAATCCACAGATTTCTCTCCATTAAGGCATAGGGCACATCTAATTGCTTAAATCTGTTATCTTGATTCTGTAATAGTGTCTCCTCCAGGGATGAAGGAATGCCTGTCTGGCAGCTCAGTTTGCATTGCATCTGGTTCCTGGGTATTGTTTGTGGTGTGCCACATCCTTTCTGCTGAGGGATGCACTGAAACCAGAGCATTAAATTTATGAAGGACTTTTTTTTTCCCTGGAATTAGAATAATAGGCTGCACCCTGTCCTCATACAGGAAAATAAATGAATGGGAAGTATGAGAGTTGTGTTGCATTTTCACTTTATTCTGAGGGGATCAGAGAGAAAGTGAGGAACAGGAAGGAAGAGTGGGACATGATGAGCTTGACAAACTCCCATTTTGTGTTCAGACCTGGATCTGCCCTCTTTCTAGTTTCCCTCATCAGGAATTATCTAGTAAGGTGATCATCACAGCATTCAGACACTGTCCTCTATTCCCAATGTGATCCCTTTACCTACAGTGCTGCACACCCTGCTTTTTCTGCACTGGTTTTGTTGCTTCTCAATAGTGTGCATGGCACTTACACACCAAAATAATTTCTCTTACTTCCAAGCTGGCCATTTCCAGTCATTCCTTGAGACTCACCTATGACTGTTTGGGGGGTTTTTTAAAGAAATTTACTTTGTACATAGCTGTCAAAATAATGTATTCAGTCAAATTAAAAGCCATGTTAAACACAAGCAAAATCATAATATAGGGCAGACAGGTACACAAGTTCCCCTGCATTTATGTCCCAGTTCCCATCCTGCCTGTCTTTCAGCTTCCCCACAGCCCCATGTGAGGGCAGAAGACTTAGGACATTTCTTATTACTAAAAATTGTGCTGCATTTCAGTAATGTTTCAATTGTTTTAGCTATTTCCAAAATAGAAGTAATTTGGGGAGCTCTCCTCATACACACAATTGCTATAGGCTTCTTGCCTAGCCCATATCTCCCTTCTCCTCCCACCCTCATCCTCTAACTCCCTTTTCTACTCTGCCTGGCTCCCTCTAGCTGCAGCTCACATATAAATTTCCAGGCTCTTAGCATGAGCAAATAGTATGCTTTTCCTCCTTTCCTCCAGAGCTCAAATGAAAATCATCAAACATGGGGAAAAAGGTAGAAATTAATATCAACTGGTTAGACAATTTTCTTTCTGTGAAACTTAAGCAGCAAGGGTGCCTTCTGAATATTAAGTTCTTGTTGCAAATTTGGGTAAATGCCTCTGGAGAGGGAGGAAAGAAAGAAGAGCCAAAGGGACTAAGGAGTCACAGGGGAGAAGCTGTGAGAAACACAGATGTAGAGAACAAAACGGTGCTGACAAATCAACAGTGTAGATAAGCTAGAAAGATGGCCTATGCCAGATACTCGTGGATCGAATATGGGTGTTCTGCTTCTGTGGTGTCAGATTGGAGGAATGGACAGCTTGGGAAATGCCATTTGATCAGCTGTCCTCGGGAGGTACCAGTTTTTCTTGTTTCTTTGAATTTTTCTTACTGCCTGACCATGACTCAAAGAAATTAGCAAATATATCTTTACCTCACCCATCTGCTTCTTCTTAATTATTGTGGATTGACATCTGTTCCCTAACAAAGTCAGATCTCCTGTCAAAATGCGCAACAACTGTCCCAGCTGAGCATGTGACAGTTAGGCTTCCGCCTGTGCCGCTTTCACAGATCTCAGATGGAGGGCATCAAGTTTTGGGCTGGCTCATTTCCTCTCTCTTGGACCTCTGGTCGCCATAATTCAGTGTCACAAACCAAATCAGTGGCACATTGCTCTCCCTCTCCATAGGCAAGAACAGGCTGATGAACAGGATTGTGTGATCAGTGCTACCCTTGCTGTGACCTTTCCAGTTTGAGCAGCTGACAGAAGGTCCCTCTCTGACCAGCAACCTCAGTGCTTTGCTATTTAACTGATTTACAAGCCCATCAGCCTGCCTCTTGTGGCAAACACACCAACTAGCCACAGATTTTCAAAGACAAAAGGACAGGGTTCTCTACATCTTAAACTCTTGCAATCTCAATCTAGGCTTCACCTTTTTCATCTAGATTGCTGCCTGAATCAAACTCTTCCTGTTAGTAAAAAACTGGAGACAGGGAGAAAAGAAACATAAAATATAAAATACTCATTTAAATATTTTCCAGTTTTCAGATGGACTCATCTGCAAAAATCCCAAGTATTTTTTTAAGGATATTGAGGATTTCTTATGGCATTGTTCAGCTCTTCTTGCAGAGCTTCGTGCTGAGCTTGCTTAAATACAGTCCGTGGACAGAGTTTCTGCAGATGAGTACCTACCAGCTTGGCAGCTGCTAAAAGACACAAATTGCTTTTACCCATTAAGTTCTTTATTTAGAGCTCTTCTTCTGAATCACATTCACTCAGCAGCCCAGCAAATACTCTGTGAGGGTGTCTTGTCACTCAGAAATCCTGGACAGCTCACTATGGTGCTTGTGAAATTAAACTCGGCTTTACATGTGCCATGAACTGGAACATGTTGTGGCTACATGCACAGATGCACAGCTGAACGTTATGCCCAGCAAATTCAACATATCCAGAATATTTCAGCCTCGCTGTACATCTGTTGATGTGTCAGTCTTCGTGTTCTCTGTGCATTTCAATGCTGTCAGACGTGTGACTGTCACAAAGCTCACTATTAGATTGGAACTACCAGCAATATTTAAACTGTTTCTTTTTGCCAGTTTCAGGAGAGGGGAAGTGTGGGTGAAAAGAGAAGTGCAGAAGGGCAAAACAGTCACTAAAGGTGTATTCTTTCCTCAGCTTACATCAAACTGCTTCAATCAGTAATAGTGCATTGAGAAGTGGAAGAAACCTATCGTATTTCAGAGAATTTAGTACTCCAGTTCAACATAGAGATCATGATGAACAACACTAAGGTTTCCCAGCACAGAAATTCTCACATATGCCCATGTTCTTGGAGTACCTGAGGCTTCTCAAATAAGGCAATTTTTCCAGATTTCAGTGAAGAGCTCTTCTGGTCTGAGACAGGCATCTTCGCAACAACTGTTTTCTCATCCCACTGCAGTCTACTAATCCACATCATGCGGGGGCATGAACCAACCACATAATGCTTAAAGTCTCAAAGAAAAGTATTTGTGAAAAAAAAAACCACCAGAAAAAAGTAGAGGGGAACTGGTAGGTGTAACAATAGAATAAAGGATATAGCTGATGATAATATTTGGAATAAAATAGGGAAGAAGGAAAAAACTGAAATAAGAATAAAGAAGATACAGAAAAACAGTGGTGAAAAAGGAGGATAGGGAGAAAACACTGAATGGAAAACCATAATAGATAGGTGGTGACCTGTATCACACAATCAGCACCAAATACTTGAACAGAAAGCCCCTGAGACACAGGATGCCAAACATTTAATGAAATATCATAAGCTTTACTCCAGATAAGCCATTAAATTCTACTTAAAATCTGTACTTAAGCATACCGAGCAAAAACCTCTGCACATTTTATGGAGAGCTTTTTTCTGTGATTCCTTAGGTCTTGGATTTTTTTCTTCGAACATTAATTCTCTGGTGTTCTTCTCTTAGTCATACTGCAAATGATTTAGCACCTTAGAACAGCAAGGATTTAGCTTCTCTGCCCTAATAATTTAACATGTGTATTTTGCGACTAAAATTTATTTAACATGTTAAAGTCTTAAAGAGCCTTAGTATTAATTACTAATCTTAATCTTAAAGGGACTGAGGTTTATATGGTTATTTTTCCTTTTTTTTTACTATCAATATATAAGCTAGAAATAATTTCACGTACAATGATACCAAGCAGACTGTAGAAATTGATTTCCTCCTATACTGCAATCTTCAGTATATTAACACTGCATCTACTTTATCAATTCAAATACTATTTCTCATTTTCCAGTGAAATCTTATCTGAATGTTCTTCCATTCCAGAGATTTTACAGTTCATGCATTTCTGTATGTATTAATTAAATATCTAATTTTCTAATTGGGTCTCCAATTTGGATCTAATGTTTTTCCAGCTTATTCAATACTACCCTTTTGACAGAAAAGAATAAATTCATTCCTTGGAGAAGGGAACACTCTCTTACATATTCATTTTTAAAAAGAAAATCTTATTTTAATTATCTAATTTTCTTCTCATTGGTATCTCACAATAATCCTGTACTCCTTTTACCCTCAGTGCATTGTTTTAAAATTGAAAGGACATTAATAAAACCATAGAATGGTGTGGGTTGGAAGAAATCTTAAAGATCATCTAGTTCCATGCCCCCTGCCATGAGCAAGGACACCTTCCACTAGACCAGGCTTCTCAAAACCCCGTCCAACCTGGTACTGAACACTTCCACAGGTGGGACACCCACAACTTCTCCAGGCCACCTGTTCCAGTGTCTCACCACCCTCACTGTAAAAGATTTCTTCCTGATATCCAGTCTAAATCTATCCTCTTTCAGTTTGAAGCCATTTCCCCTTTTTCTATCACTACAGGCCTTTGTGAAATGCCCCTCTCCAGCACTCTTGTAGCTCCCTTTAGGTACTGGAAGGTGCTCTAAGATCTCCCTGGAGCCTTCTCTTCTCCAGGCTCTTCTCAAGCCCAGCTCTCTCAGCCTTTCTTCATAGGAGAGGTGCTCCAGACCCCTGAGCATCTTCATGGCCCTCCCCTGGTCCACTTACTTCTTGAGTTGGGGGCCCCAGAGTTGGACACAGCACTCCAGGTGGCGTGTCACAAGAGTGGAGCAGAGGAGCAAAATCACATCCCTCAATCTGCTGGCCACACTGCCTTTGATGTAAAACCCGTCATGGGGCCACATCTCCAGCCTGTCAAAATCCCTCTGGATAGCATGCTTTCCCTCCAGAAGGTCAACTACACCACACAGCTTGGTCTTGTCGGCAAACTTGCTGAGGGTGCACTCAATCCCACTGTTCATATCACTGACAACTATGTTAAATGGTGCCAAGAAAAAAGATTTATCCAAGGAAGAATAAAATTAGCAGGAAATACATCTCTTCATGACGTGGAGTTGTGGCATTTCTATTCTTGTTGAGAGACTTCAGGCACTCCAAACAAAGTAGATTGTGCTCTGTCTTCACATGGTATTTTACCAACAAGAAGCATTTCTGTTCCATGAATTTTATCTGGACAGTTGGAAAGGGGTTGGAATACTCGTACTTCTCCTGTTGTCATTTCATTACCTCTCCCATTGTTTCTGCTTTTGGGCAACAGTTTAATTTTTTTCTCATCTGCTATGTGACCTTTCCTTTTGTGAAATATCCATAGCAAAAGCTTCTTGTATTTGCACAAAGCCTGGTGTTGCCGTAGAACAGCTGATCGCCAGCATGGTTTTGAGTCCTGTCAAATGTTGTGCTTCAGTAGGGCTCCAAGACCTTGTATCAGTGCTATTTTGCAGTGGTTCACAGCCTAATCAGCATTGGAAATTATTAGAGACTGTTTCATGGTTTTATGCCCCCTACGCATTCATCTGCTGCTTTTATTTCTCCTTTTCCCTGCTGTACAACTGGGGCATGGTCCGCGCAACAATTTAATCCAAACCTCCGTAGTTGCAGCTCTATTTTCTACATGCAAGGCTTTTAATCAGGCTGTTTAGGGGCCTTTCAAAGGCTTCTTGAAATATTCACATGATCAGCCAGTCTCTGTCCTGATAACCGTGTTACAGAGACAGCATATGTTCAATAGGATGGAGACAGACAGTGCTGGAGACTCTCCTGGCAGGATTTGAAGGCAGTTGTGTCATGCATTTGTAGTGTCAACTGGAATGATGTAGTGGAAAATAAACCAGTCTGTTAGTTTGGGATTTGAGATCCAGAGCTTTAGAAATGGTTCAAAATAGCACAGTGCCATCTGTCTTTGCACAAACCTGCAGGAGTGACAAGACCATGGCAACAGCAGCCTTCGGACTGACCAAAGAAACATACAGCCCATTTGGCACCACAGCAGCTCTGTAAGCATCCTTCCCTTCCATGTTCTGCATTGTCAGTCTCAGGGATAAATGTTAACTAAATAGGCTATGAAACAGTTATTTTTAATGAGTTCTTTGATATAATAAAACTCCTGATTTTCTTCTAATCAAGAGGAACATTTAATTTCTGCACTTTTCAACATCCTGCATAGACAGAGATCCCTGGAGTTCAGTTTTTATGACTCAAGACAGAAAAAGCATAAAGCAAACTCCTGGTTCACTGCCAAATATGTGTCTTTTTATGAACTATGCATATACATTACAGATACACTTTTGTTGGCTCTTTTATCTTCTATTTATAGAGGCAACCTGATTTACAGTTTTAAATACTAAAATCCTTTTTAAACAGAGCAGCAAAATTGTTGTGTGAGTTGCCTGAGCAGTGTGACCACTGCAAGCAGGTTCCACTCCTTGGATATGTAATTAGGTATGTCCTTCCATCAGGAGGGGCAAACCTCTCAAGACTCAGCATTCTACTATGATGCTCAAAACACCAGGAAACAAGAGATTTACCTCTGATGCAGTGCTACAGCAGAGAGGCCAAGAATAGAAAAAGAAATTCAGTGTACTGATTTATTTTAGCTCATGAAAATTATTGTCAGGCAAATAAAACTGGAAAGTGTGTGTATATAATGAGTATCACATTAGTCTGTTTTCTCTAACAGATGATGGCTGCTGTTTTCCTTTCATCTCTTGAAAAATCTGTTCTCTGACGTACTAATACCCCATATGAGGGAAACACAGAGTGTTTGTGAAGACAAAATTGCACTGAATGATTGTTCTAAATTCAGTGATTTGCAGAACAGCAAACTGCACAGGTGCTGCAGTGAGAAAACTCGTGGCTTCCTAGCAGGCAATGATGACAAGCTGACTTTCCATTCTTGCAGCAGACTTCTGGAAGTTTGTTTTGGGGAGTAATAATTGCCATTTAGACCATCATATCCCATTAATTAAGATCTGAATTTCCTTCTCTGTTGTATCTGTCTCTGATATTTGCAGTATGCAGACAGTGACTACTGACTTTGTTGTTGATGTTGTTGTTTGGGTAAAATACATTCTAAACCTCATGGAATATTTCTTCTGTTTGCTTCAATCAATAATTGTTATTTACAATTATATCTCACTGGATAATGAATAACACATCAACTTTCAGCCACGACAGTAATTCTGTTTTAGAGTCCTGAAAAGTGCATGAAAATCTCAAACTGAGGTCTCTTATTTGTATATATGGAAAGTACATTGGACCTGTATTGTAAAGCCCACTGGTCTAGCAATGAGCCAGAAAATCTAAAAGCCATACAATAAAATCAAGGTGTTCTGTATTTGTTTTACTTTGTTTATAAAGGTACAAGTTACTTTTCACATTTAGGTGGAGCCAGGAAATTCTGCTAGACGGTAATCATATTTATTTCCCAAATGAAAGTGTGAACTCTGTAAGAGTTGCCTAAGTGCACAGCTCACTCCAAACAATCACTGACCATGTATTCAAAAGGTCATTGGCTGAAGAGGTAATTTAAGTAAAATGTGTAAAACCTAGTGGCAGTCCACTTTTTGGGGAGACAAGGAACAATCTTGCTCCCGAACAATACAGAGGCTCAACCAGCTGCCCCAGGCATGCACTTATTTCAGAGAGGGACCTTCAGTAAAGGCTGTGTGCAACAAAAGCATTGCCAATAGAGTGACTACCAGGCTGCCAGTCCCCCTAAGAAGAGTGGAAGAACTGAACATTTGGCAGGAATAACTATGTGGAATGAATGTCCTGAGATCTGCAAAGTGAAACATACACAAAAGGCCTTCCTCGTTCTTTTGCTGGCACTAAGTGCCTCCCTTTAGGAGGACAAAAGAATCACCTCCTTCACTTATGGCCTTGTCCTTCAACAACACAATAGTTTTTTGCTTGTAGTGTTCATTTTCCTAACATACAGAGGAAGAGCAGGTGTTTCAACAGGAGTGCCACAAACTTTTTCTACAGTTGTTCCATAACTATTTGCATTTATTTGAGAGGAAAGGGAGGAAGGAATGGAAGCACACTCCCATGTCTCTTGTAATCATAGCAATAAACTGATTTATCACAGCCTCTGGGCCTTTTATACCATATTCATTATGCCAACCTTCTTGTCCAGGTGTTTACTCTTAAAACAAGAAAAGGAGACTGCTGCTTTTTCCCTGTTTGCTGAACTTTAAGTTACAGTTTCTTCAGCGACTACCACAAATAGTCAAGCAAGTGAGATGTATCTTTCATGGTGATGACTGGTTTAATCTCTAAAATTTAAAGCCAGGTTTGAGAGCAGGCTTGGAGGGATGGTAACATGCATATCCTCCGTATCTGGCTCCAGATTTTAGTGATTACATTCTTTGAAGATCTGAAGCAAATTACTGGAAACCCTCCAGCTGAAATGTTTTAGCTAAATCACTATCCTTTTAAGTATTCTTCAGAATGCCTGCATGTTGTAGGTCAGAAGGTTTTTTCATACTTTTTTCTCTACTGTGAAGTATGTCTAATCTGCTACCAAAGCTGTCCTCAGTATGCCAAGAGCAATATAGTTTGGCCACGTGTATCAGTATTCTCACATTCACCCCCTCGTCCACAAAATTAGCCTTCAACCTACAGTTCTTGTTTTTGGAACAAGCATGAGCTCTAAAAGAAAAAAATCAGTGACAATTTGCTCAAGATTTCCATGAAAGCATAGCTTCCAAAAGGAGCCTGCCTGAATCTGAGTTTATTATTTAGGATCGTCTCCCTTAACACCAACACAATTGCCATAGTAAGATTGTATTTGCAAAGAGGATTTACTGCTGGTCCAACACCAGTGTTTAAAATGACTGATGAGTTTTCTTTTTGAATTTATTAAGCAGTTACTGGAGGCATATGCAATGCAGGGAGATGTTTCCCTTAAAGATGTTTTCCAATGCGTTTTGTGTCTCTTCCTCACTGCCAGACTATCTCTCACATAGCAGAAACAAATATTGTGTTACTCAATTATGACATGGTCCCAGAGTAAAAATGTTTAATTGTCCATGGGACTGCAGACCTCAGAAAATATGCTTCCCAGGAAAGGCTAAAGCATGGGCGCACAAGCACATAAGCTGCTTGATTCCCCTTTGGGTGAGCTTCACCCAGGTTGCAATACAGTTTGAATAAGCTTTGTTACAATCCTGAAAGTGACTTTTTGTGATCAGATAGCATAGTAGTAAAGGTAGTAATCTCTATAAATATCCTAATACTGCTCCTAATTCTGCAGGCAAGAGCTGGCTGAGATTTCCAGCCTAGTATCCTATGCTATAACTTGGTGTTTTAACTTAATGAGCCGAGGTAAAGCATCACTGTCTGTTTTCATTTAGTGGAATGAAAAAATATAATGTTTCTGTATTTTCTTTGTCACAACAGATAATGGCTTAGGCTTAAGTCTCAACTATAATATTGCTATGTTAAACCAGGTTAATTGGGCTCTCCATGTAGCTTTTCTGTTGTCAATTTTAAGAGATATTCTTATTTTTTCTAAGTTTCTGTACCCATAATAACAAAAAATAATGGCAATATTCTTGGCATTTAAATCAGTTGGCTTTTTTATTATATAATAGTAAATTTGCTAGGTGAACATTCTTATACCCATTTAGAGGTGATTCGTTCACGTGACTTGTCTCGCCTCAGACTGGTAATTTGGCAGTTAAAAAAAGCAATTCCAGCTCTGGTAGGCAGATGGCACTGACTGCGTTGGATGGTGTCTTCAGGAGGGCACCTTAAAAGTGAAGCCACTGGGCCCTTCCCCTCGGGTATCAGTTGAACTTGCCTGTCTAAAGGAGTGTGTTTGCAGAGCTTTTCTGAAAGGGTGGTGGGACTGAATTGCTTCAAGCATTCCTCTGTAGGTGTCTTTCAATCCTGCTTTCATAAATACTTGAGGCACCTTACCTCATGCACAGCACATGGAATAATAAAAAATTGTCACACATTTTCTTCAACTCCAGCCAAGCAAGAAACAAAGGTTGGTAATGAGCTAGACAGAGATAGGCATTGATGTTCCAGTAACATGAAAGAGGTGCCAAAAATAACACCAAAAGCAAGGTTGTATTGCTCACATTTAAATGCTTGATGGAAAAGCTGAACATGCTTCTGGAACTGCAACACAACATCAGGTGATTATAGGGTTCTCATCATTTAATAATGACAGGACCATTTAGCAAAATGACTAAGCTTTTGTGGTGAGTCCCTAAAATAATTCCACTCCCTTCAATTAGGGCAGCCATCAGTTTAAATATAGGTTTCAGAGGGAGTGAGAGGGAACCTAGCTAAAAAACACAAAACTCTAGGCATCACAAAACTCTAAGGCTTGTACTGAAGCACAACAGAACTGTGCAAATTGGAAGAGGAACCATAATAAAACACAATGTACTTCACTTCTTCCAATAGTCTGCTACACATTTTAAAATGGCAGTTATTTCCATGTGTTTGGCTTTTGCTGACAGACACTGATTTTTTGCTGTCTTTCTTGGCTTGGTTAAAGAGCTCTTTAACTCTTTGTACCTTCTTAGGCAGCTTCTCAGCTTCTAAGCTTATGATCCCTGACTTGCTTCCACTAAATGCATGCTTTACTGATGTTGTGGATTCTAATTTCATTAATTCAACATGCCATGAAGACACATGCAGCTTTTTAAAATACAGTTATATAGCTTGATGAAACTTGTACTTGAAATCTGAAATTTGACATTTATTTAAGGAGACAGCTGTTAATTTATTTGAAGATTTCTTGTGTTCACTTATTCTTTCATTTATTTGTTACTTACACATTCCTACAATGTTTCTTCCCCTGTTTTGATGAAAAGTGATATCGGGCTTATTATCCAATCATATGATTTTTTAACCAGTTTTCAGTTTTTCTGAAAGGACCTAAGGAATCTTCCAGTCTTCTGTAACTTCTCCAGTGCTTAAAGATCTGTGGAATGCTGTAGGAAGAGTAATCGCTTCATTTTACACCCAGGAGTTCTTGGAGAACACTAACAAATAGATTAGTGTTATTTGCATAGAAGTTGTAAGTTATATAGTGTTATAAGCATAGAATCGTGGAATCAGAGAATGGCCTGGGTTGGAAGGGATCTTGAAGATCATCTAGTTACTCAGAGCCCCACCCAACCTGGTTCTAAAATGCTTTCAGAGGTGGGACACCCACAACTTCTCTGTCAACTTGTCCCAACGCCTCACAACCCTCACAGTAAAGAATTTCTTTCCAAAACCTAATCAAAACCTACTCTCAGTTTGAAGCCCTATCTCCTTGTTCTGTCACTCCATGCTCTTGTGAAAAGTATTTTTCCGTCTTTCTTGTAGGCTCCCTTCAGGCGCCGGAAGGCCACAATTAGGTCACCCCAAAACCTTCTCTTTTCCAGGGTGAACAAACCTAATTCCCTCAGCCTGCCCTCATAGGAGAGGTGTTCCATCCCACTCATCATTCTAGTGGCCTCCTCCAGACTCATTCCAGCAGGTCCATGTTCTTCCTGTGCTGGGGACCCCAGACCTGAATGCAGTGCTGCAGGTGGGGGTCCCACCAGAGCAGAGCAGAGGGGCAGAATCCCCTCCCTTGCCCTGCTGGCCACGCTGTTTTGGATGCAGCCCAGGACACTTTTGGTTCTCTGGGCTGGGAGCACACATTGCTTGCTCATGTCCAACATCTGATCCACCAGCACTCCCAAGTCCTTCTCCCCTAGGGCTGCTCTCCATCTGTTCATTCCCCAGTCGGTGCTGATACTGGGGGTTGCCCTGACCCAGGTGCAGCCCCTTGCACTTGCACTTGTCAAACCTCATGAGATTCCTGAGGGCACACTTCTTGGGCTTGTACAGGTCTCTCTGGATGGCATCCTGTCCTTCAGGACTGTCAACTGCACCACTCAGCTTGGTCTTATCTGCAAATTTGCTGACGATGCACTCAATCCATTCATTTATGTAGTTAATGAAGATGTTAAATAGCACTGGTCCCAGTACTGGCCATGCTTGATGGATTGTTTTGTTTTACTTGGCGGGTTTTTTCTGATTAAAAGGAATTGTCACATCCTCATATGATACAAGCATAAAGTGTGTAACCTTGTTCTTTGATATACAACCTATTCTTTAACATCCACTTCCATCCACAGAGTTCTTCCTGTCTCTCCTCCCTCTCACTGCAGTTCATTATTTCCCTCAGCTTTGACCAGATAGCCTTTTTAAAGCACATACATCACATATTGAACATAATCAGGTTATGATTGTTGGTCCCTAGGCAACCACCATCTTCCAGGCCAGTGATTAAGTCCTCTTTTCTCATCATAATGAAGTCCAAACTAATTACCTTATGTCATAGTCAGTAAAATTTTTTTTGGAAAAAAATTTCAATAATCTAATGATGCTCTACTAGTGGCTGCATGAGATCCCAGCACAAGCATCCCACATTGAAGTCTCTGCAAAATGAGATTGAGAGCATTTTTTTCATGCAAAGCAGACATGTCTATCACCCCCTTTTCATTAGCTTTATTAGCATACGTGTTGGGACACCCACATTTAAGACCATGCTGGTTTAAGTTATTCACCAGCAGAAATCATCAGTGATGTGTTCCTTCCCTACCAAGCTGTCCTCAGCATTCTGTAATTAACATTCCTGTCAAGCAAATTGTCTCTCAAGAATGTAATTATAAGTGAGAATTTTCCATTCCCTTTGTTTATATCTCAGATTCAGAGCTTATGAATACATGCAATTAAAAATTGATTCTGGCGAGGTCTTTCTCGCCTAAATTATTATCTCATATTTCCAAAACGTGGAATAAATACCCTGTACTGAATTCTGTTCCTCTGCAGCTAAACTGCTTCTAGTACTTGGGCCAGCTTTTTTAAATTTAGTCTGAATATCTCTAAATTGCAGATTGCCATGCTGAGAGACCTTTCAGCTGTCTGCTGAGTTCTGAGTGCCTTCACTACCTAAGGCTGAGCTACTGCTCACACAAATCGCATATTATCTCTGCTAGAATTATTACAAATGACCATTCACCAGTTAGAGATACCACATTTACTGGGGGGTTTTGTCCATTATAAAAATTAGCAGGTTCATGCATTACTTGTGATGACTGAGGAAGCTCTCTGTATTTTCTATGTGAAATACTAAAACAGAACAGGACATTGTGTGCCTGTGCAGAACAGGCCCCAGTTTTATTACATCAAACCTGGCTTGGTTCAGAACAACCATAATAATGGACATCAGTAAAATGGCGATGACAGCTGGTTTACAGGTCTCAGACTGCATCCTCCAAAGCAATACATAGATTGTGTGTACAGTCAATGCCAGTTTTTTTCAATAGAGCCCTCCATTTTTTACATCATTGTTTAATAAATCCGAACAGGACAAAAGCCCCTCAGTCAAGCTGCTTGACTTTTCTCTCAGAGCTTTTACCCAAGAGCTGAGCATCACAGAATTTTGAATATATGGACATGTTATGGTCATTTAGTGAGGAAATTACGTGCTGTTGCATGTGGTGGTGTAAATGAAATGCTATGGCAAATACTGTTCAAGATGCGCCCTTACTGACACAGGACAAGTAAGGGGGGAGGGGAACAGATGAAATTGAAGAGGCTCCTTTTAATTATAAATTTTATAATTTACACTTGAAACTGTGCTTTAAATGAGTGTTCCCCTTTTAACACACAGAAAAAGACAGAAACAAAAAAAAAACCACTAAGAATATGTAAGCAATACTGTATTTCTGGAAATATGGAGAGGAGAAACTACTGTTGTCTTCTGGAATATATCTTAAAAATATTCTGTCTAAGCTATTTCAGAGACTTTGGCTGTTTCTCTAGCAATAAGTAATGAATGATTCAGCCATGATTTTGTGAAAGTTTTGCTGTTCTGGACAATATAGAAATGTTCAGGACAGGGACAAGATACTGAAATTGATGTGATTAACTGTGATGCCATGTTAGTTGAATAGACGTCTTAGATGAGGTCCTGCTGAAGAGTACTATTATTTCTTGTTTTACTTCTGGAGAGACAACTGGAAGGACTTGTAATCTGAGACTCTGGTCCTACATTTCCTCCAAGATCAATTATTCCCATTATGGCCTATTTCTGGTAAAGTGCTTTTTTTTTTTTTTTTTCCTTTTCCTTTACTCACTCACTTCTGGCTCCTTTGGCTCCTTGCTGGCGAAAAAGCTGAGCAGGCCCCATCTGCCCCCTGGCCAGCGCATTTTGTTGGCTGCAGTGATACTTTTGGCCTGAGTCAGTGCTGGCAGCCTCCTTCCCCCCAAGCTATGCAGCGTCTGCTTCCAAACTGGGGCTCATAGCAGCGAGAAGAGCAGCAGACAGCAACAGCCAAGCCCAGTCATTAGAAGTGAGCCATAGTCATCGTTGTTGACTCTTCAGGGTTCATGTCAGTCCCAAAACTGTATTTGCTTCTTCTGCCTTTCTCCCCTCCCACCAGCACATGGGACCCTCTCCCCAGTTGGTAGCATGAGTGATGGGGCAGGCAGGGATGGAGGTAGGAAGGTGGTGGTGCAGCCGGGAGAGGAGGAGAGAGCAAGGAGGCACTTGTGAGACTGAGTAGAGAGAAGGAAGACGTGATCTCATCCTGCCTGTGTTAACAGCTGGAGAATAGGTGGTGTCATAATCTCTCTATCAATAGATGGATTTTAACCCCTTCTTTTTCCAGCGCCCTGTAGGCAGGCTTCTGAGTCTCCCTTCTGCCGTCTTAAAAGAGACCAAGTGAAGTCATCTCACACTTCTTCGCAAGAAAATTAAAAACAAAAATATTCTTGAACTGTACCTTTCAAACCTTATCAAAATAATGACCTTCAGCTCCATTTTCCCCGTTTAACAGCGCCGGCTCTTGCTGTTGAGCAGCATCTCGTAGCGAGACGGGCGCCTGGAGGCCCGGGACCCCCCCGCCCACTCCCCCTGCGGATCCGGTCCGTGTATTCCCGCCCGCAGCACTCAGGCCGGGAGGCTGCGCTCGGCTCCGCGCCGCTCCGCGTTTTGCGCCCGCTCGCTCCGCCGCTGCCCCGCAGCTCCGGCCGGGACGCGCGGGGTGCCCGGCGGGCAGGGCCGGCACGCAGCGCAGGTAGCCCGGGGCCGGAGGGGGCGGGAGGCTTGTCCTGCGGGGCGGGGGGCTTGGGGCACTCGTGTGATGAGCTGGCGCCGGTTCGCAGCCCGCGGCGGGGGCGGGAGGGACGCGGTCCCGCAGCAGCGTGTGCCGGGAGCCCCGCGGAGCAGGTGAACGCACCTCTGGTGCCAGAACAAAGCTGCGAGGCGTGTCCGGGGTGCCCGTCTGGGGTTTGGGGATTCCCGACCTTGGCTTACGCGTTTTTATCTCTGCCTGGGGTTCCGCTTAATCGGGGGCTGGGCGGAAGGCAGAGGTGCAGCTTGAAGGGACGGAGAAGGGCAATCTGATTTAGATCGTCTTCTGGCGCTGGTGCTGCGATCCACCTGTAAGTTTTTGCTTATTTTTTATACGAACTGGTTGTAAAAGAAGCAAGTTAATAAGCAGTCCTGTGTTAGACATGTCTGCTGTCTGATCCAGCAGATGCGACACGGAGTGTTTAATCATGTACAACGTTGAAGAAAATTAAGGAAATGACAATATTTTTATCTGTGTAGCATCTTGAACTTAATGTCTTATTTGAATGTATTTCTCTGCTTAGAGCAAGCATAACGAGATCCTAGAATTCCAGTATTTTTATATTTATTTTTATTGCAGCGTGATCAAAGGTTTCCCTGTCTCTCTAAAGAAATCCATTATGTTTGGGGTAAGAAACACTCGAAGGTCTGCTTCAGTATTTGGGTGGGAGCACATGCTACAGCTATTAACAAAGCCATTAGACTGCAAATGGCATTGTGTCCTCGGATACTACTCCAGGGTGCAAAAATGTGCTTGGATGCAAAAATAGTAGTAATGATAAGGCATATTGATAGTGCACAGTTGGATTTAGGTGAGCTAGAAGGGTTTCATTTACACCATCTCATGAGATGCAGAGGTACTCACTGAGTTAGTCCTTGCATGTTGTCTCATCTGGTTTGTCCATCATCACTCCACACACTCAGCTCTGTCTTTTTGTCAAAATGTCTATTATCATTACCTGCTGAATAAGACTGTGGATGAGCAGATCATAGAAATTGAAAAAAACACATACACTGAGCAAGCCTGGCGTGTAATATTCTGTATGTGATTTGAAAAGCAATAAAGGTCCAGTTTAGCCATGCATATTCTTTACTGTTTCTCATGGAGTGAATTTTTTTGGCTGGCATCAAACTGCACCTATTTCTATCATGTCCCGTGTATTTATTGAATGAGAGGGCATTTTTTTGTTTCCAGATCATAGTGTAATGCTTTTACGTTTAATTCTTTATGAAATCATAATTTCCACTCCCTAAAGGTGGAGAGGGTCTTCTGCTGAGCTTTGACACTGTAACTGAAGTGCCTTAAGGTTTCTTTTAAACCAAAGATTGAGAGCTCTCTTTTTAGTTGTATAGTTGGTGCACCCAAATTTTGATACAGTCCTATAATGGTGGAGGTGTGCAGTGGTTTTCACAACACAAGAAGTTGAGATCCTTGATTACCTTTGCCAGGCTGCAGCCCTAAAATGACCTGAAGGAGGTTATTTGTCCCAGACTGAATAGTTCAGCACTGGAACTCACCGGTGTGGTATGCTGTGAAGGTCAGCAGCATTAATGGTTTCTGAAAAGATTGGGCACATTCATGGGAGACAGTTCTGCTGGTAGATAAATGTAAAAGGCCAGATGCAACTCTCATCTGAGAAATGTTTAAAGCCCATGTTTATGGGAAGCCGAAAAGGTGTTCTGGGAGAGGATCGTTTTACATGCCCCATGCTGTTACACTACTTGTGAATCAGGTACTGTCACTTTTCATTTCTGAGAGAGAACAATGAACTAGATAAGTCATTGATCTATCTAATGTGGCTGTTAAATTTTTATGATAATTTGACATTGTGCATCAAACAGTAATACTTGGCAGAAGTGAATTTATTATACATAAGCATGTTCCAGCAGAGGAAATACAAAAGTGCATTTCATACTTGTAACAAAGAAAAGAAGCACGTAATAGAGATTGTTCAGATATAAATTGTTCAGCTTCAAATTGTGAAGCATACAATACTGGAAAAAATGCCAACCATAAAAGAAATTGCTTCTAAGAAATTAATTGATTCTTTTTCCCTGCACTGTCCTACATGATTTTTTTTCCTACAGTATTTTTTGAATTGTTAAAATAAATGATGGTTTTCAGTACTACAGCTAGCTAGGTTTGTGTTGTCTCTACAAAAAAGTGAATGTTTGATCTGAGAAAAATTAAACAGCAAATGAAAAAGTAAAGCAAACAGAAGGAAAATGTTGGAAGCAAAAATGACCTACTAAGTTATAGCATTCTTATCCTTGCTGTCGTTCTGCTTTTCATTTGCTTGCTATTTTCAGGCTTTTTATAACTGAATTAAAATTGCCACTGCTTCGAAACATCTTTTCTTGATGTAGCAGTGTGTATATAATTTGAAAAATGTCAGTTCCAGAAAAAAATTCTATTTATATATCACATTGGATTGAAATCCAACATTGCAGGTGCAATAGCAATGGATTTCTTTAAAATTAAATAAGAAAAATAATGTGAAACTGCTGAAGAAATTTTATCTTTGTGATACTAAGATTCCTAGAAGTGGTTTCTTAACAGATTACAGATCTTTTACCTCTTTAATTATTAAAAAAAAGAAGAAAAAAAACCCTCAACAACTTTTATGAATATATAAGGTTAATATGAGGCATAAATGGTATATGAATAAAAATAATATCCTACTGAAAAAATATTTTCCAGTTTTAATTGCATACAATGAATCTTCTTCCAATGCTTATTCTGGCTTTTTTACCATCTCCAAGTGAGACTAAGATAAGCAAGGGAGGAGTGAGGCAAGAGAGGGAATTTCAGACTACCCACTCTGATGACACTGCAGTTTTGCTAAGATATTTGATGTAGAATGCAAAGTGTATTATAAAGTCATGTGCAGGTAGTCATAGGAGAATACCCATTAAAATGCAAAGTAATGTCAGACTGAAATAATTACATAATTTTAATAGAGTTCTAACAGAAGCGTAGTATAACTAAATGCACTGGACTTTGGCCAAGACACATTACATTTGACTACAGGCTGCAAAAGATTTATTTGATAATTTATTTACTTTCTGACCTGAAAAGAATTTTCTGTGTTACGTTGCAGTCGCTTCCATAAGACATACCAGCACATTTAGACAAATGATACGTGTAAACCTGTGTATTTCTTTTGCATAATAAGGCAAAATATATGTGTTTTATATCCTTCTCTAAGGGTTATGAAGGATGCTGTCAAGGTTATTTATCATGAGAATAAATTAGAATGGGTTTATAAATCCTGATGAAATACAGTGTAGCAGCTAAACCTGAGGATGTTCTGTCTGTAATAACAACCGTTTTTTTTCACAGTGATATCTATGATGACAAAATTATTTAGTTATTTTGTCAGTCATTTAAATTTGTTGTTTGTATTTTTTTTAAGAAATGTTGTCTGTATAATTTTTTCTCCTCCCCCGTCATCCGCTTCCTCTCACTGTCTAGAGCCTGCCTACAGGAAAAAAAAGGAGATAAAACATTTAATTCTTTGTTGTGGATGAAACACTCAGCAATGGCTCTCCTACTGCCCTCAGCCCATGATCTGATTGCTCTTGCTTCATGTCAAAAGGATAGAGGAGGGGGTAGAAAAAGAAAATTGTTCTTGAAGCAAAGTGTCAGATATTTCTTGTGCAGTTTGAGAACTGCTGATTTCTGCAGCTTGGTGGGTTACACCCATGTGTGCCGAGCACTTTGCTTCTCAATCAAAAAATTTCCATCAGCTCTAGGGAGGGTTTTCAGCCAAGGTATGTGGTGCAGCCTGAGTGAACAATATTAGTGTCTGTCAGCTCAGGATGTCTTCTGGCCTTTCTTTTTAACTCTCCCTACATTTGGGACTCCTCCTTCAACAACAGGCTGAGATTTTCACCTCTGGTGCCTAAGGAGAATGATTAGTGCTCTAGAGGAGAATAGAATGCTACAGATATTTATGAAATTACTATATTAGCTCTCACAGTTGGTTATAAAGGGTAATGTGCACATTGCTATTTCCTTCCACAAAACCAGTGAGAATTTTGGTCTCATTGGCACAGAGCTGATTGTTTGCTCCCATTGAGATTCTGGCCCCAGGTGAACACTTCACAGCAGCCACTCTTGAGTGGGAACATTTGAAAACTTCTGCCAAATTCAAGACTTTCATCTGATATCTGCATGCTGGGTATAGTTCATTGGCAACAAAGGATCCCTAGAAACTTAATATTTCTCTTAGTATCTCTTCTCTTTTCCCCTGATATTGCATTGTTCTATTACCCTTGGGAGAAATTTCTATCTATGTAAATGTGTCGTACAATCTGTGTCTCCTTTAGTGACTTTTCCAAAGTCATGAGAAGTTTGAAGTGTGTTTAAGAAAAGCCAGTTCATTTTATTTTCATGTTTAAAAGCCCATACCTTTTTTACTTAGGTCTCAAAACACCTTGAGAGAGATCTCAACTACAGGGCCAGAAGAATTCTCTGTGTCCTACTAAGAGGGAGAGACAGAGTTTGGCATGAATATCTGAAGTAGCTCACTCGAGGTTATACAGCTAGTCAACAGCAAAATGTGGAAAAATGGCTTGTTTCCTTGAACGAATGATGTTCAGTTTTCCCCACGGCCTTACTTTTGTGGCATTTATAATGCAATTACTAAGAACCTTGCAACATCAGTTAATTTCCCTTTTGTTAAAAAGCAGTGTGAATTTATTAATAAAAACTGTGGTTGGTTAACACATGACATTTTAAAATGGAAGATTCAGGAAATCATACATCCAGTATAAAATCTTGAAACATTCGGTAATTATATCATCACTACAAAAGAGCAGGAAAAAAACCCCAATTTTTTTCTCAAACAGTTTACATTTGTGGCAATGTGTAAACAGGCTGCTGTCAAATAACATCTCCATTTCATAGCATTCTTCACAGTGCCTTTTTTGACAGAGGAGCTGCAGTCTAGCACTAGTCTTTATTATTCCTGCAATAATGGGACTCTGATAGGAGTGTATTTCATGTCAGTGATTTGCTGTCTCCATTACAGCATGACCCGAAAGCCATAACTCCTCTGCCAGGGCCTGGGGTTTGGAAGTGCTCCAAGGCTGCAGCACAGCTTCCAGGCCAGCTCAGATACTCTAATCCTGTGTATTTTTCACCCAGTTCTATCATTTTTAGCTCGTGCAGAAAGTATCAGAAATGTTTCATAAAGGAATGGCCTTTGTTTGGGCAATTCTAATAAAGCCACTGTTGCAACTAAAGTGTGCACTGAGCTGTCACAGCCCTCATAAGTAATTTTTCTCTTGCTTATACCATAGGTGGAAAGGCCATGTCTTAAGTGTCGGACAGCAAATGAAAGCACTGTGCATTTGCTGTGCAATGCTGCTGGTTGGCACTGCTGGGTTAATGTCAAATCCTTTGGTTTCTGGCACAGTGCTTCATAGACCATGAATAGCATCTTCTCTGTGCCTCAGTGCATGCTCATGGAGGTTGTCAGTCTAGATAAAAACTGTCTAAACAAAATTATTCCATGCAAGCTATAACATCATATAGAAGGAAATAAGAAGAGTTACAACAAGTAACAAAGTTACAAAGAAAAGGTTAAAATAGCCACTGGAGGATTGTGTCGCAGGATAGGGCCATCCTGTGAGCAGTGCCTGAAAGCTCTGGAAAGCAATCAGTTGTAGGCATATCTGGAGGCATCTGACTTTGGGGGTCTGATCATGGTTCCAGGGTAAAGGGGATGGACGAGACTCTCATGACAGGTGCCGGAAGAGGGAGTGACACGGTGGCTTTCCCAACACATTGGGGGCTGGAGGCTACCTGCAACTTTACTGTATTAGCTTGATGGAAAGGGGACAGGCGGAGATGCACTTGGATACCACCTGGCCCTTGCAGACCTGTGGATTGAAATAAGTGTGTCTGCTGCTCAGGATTTTAATTTTTGCATGAAGAGCAATTGGTAGCCCATTTGCACTTGGGTCTTGTGAAGATCAGGTGCACATTTTCAGGGGCTGCTCACCCTTTGTTGCCCCCAGCATCCCTTGAACATGTTCTCCATAAATGAGCATCTTGTTCCACTAGTACGAGTGCCCAGAAAGCAGCATGCACTAGCTCAGTTTTGAGTAATGGACAAAATGGTGTCCCTATTGTTTTATACTCAGTTTGTACCACTTAATGAATTTTACTTCAGAGACTGAAGTTAAATCCAGGGAAGTTTGAGGGCTGTGAAAAGTCTTTACAGTAGCTTAGTTCAGTCCCCATACACATCTTGAGGTTTTACATTAAGTACACCTCATTAAACGTAGTTCTGAGGCTTTAGCTTCTTTCCTTCGTACTGTATTTAGCATCTCTAGAATCACACGTTGTCTACACCATTAAGTGGTATTAGCATGCTTTTTTTTTAATACATAGAAATTGCTGATCTTAGGATAGAAGCAATATAAAAAGCCAGTAAGCAAACAGATGCTCCATCTTCATACTGGAGGATGTTCATCAGAAGACCCAGGCGGTGTGCCAGAAGGTCATTTTCCCAGTCCCTGGTGTTACCCTCTTCTGGATGTGTAGCAACTCCTCCTGACATGGACTTTTTAGCCCTGTGGCTTCAGTCTAGCAGGTATATGCCACCCCAGATAGGTTCTCCCCATGACTGGAATGCAAACTAATTAATCTGTTCTCTTGGGTTTTTTACACCATGCCAGTTCTCAAGTATTGGCATGTGCTACAGTTTGACGTTGCACCGAACGACTCATCTAGGCTTCAAGTAAGTGAAAGTGCTTTAGTAATCTCTGTGGACTGTGAATTCTTGAAATCAATAGCTTCCTTTCAGCGGAGTTTAAACTGCTTTCTATTATGTGGAGCCTGACACCATAACAGAGAGATGCTTAGGATGCTGATTGAGCTGATCTTTGAGCAGCGGGTGACATAACAAGGTATCTTTCTGAGTACAGGGGACAAGGAGGCACATGGTACTTTATTTCTAGGAGAAAATCTATTGCTAAGGTTGACCCAAAAGCAATTAGTGGTTCATTTAATTGAATTGGTGAACCCACCTGTGCAGTCTATTAAAATATGATACAGTTTAGGCTCAATTTAGTACGGCTAGTGGAAGGGCTATAGAGATTGACAATGGATTGCATTCTGTCTACCCACTGAGTGGATGCTGATCTTAAGTGAAATGGCAGAGCATCGTGGTAGTTCAGCCAGAAACACCACCATATGGCTAAGCTGAACTTCTCCCACTGCTGCTGTGGCTCCTTTCTTTCCAAAATCATTAAGCTCTTGTAGTTCTGAGCGCAAATGGGCACATACAA
Organism: Origma solitaria; assembly: GCA_013397895.1. Classification (NCBI taxonomy): domain Eukaryota; kingdom Metazoa; phylum Chordata; class Aves; order Passeriformes; family Acanthizidae; genus Origma; species Origma solitaria. Next base: position 559,545 of record VZRL01000255.1, on the reverse strand, counting down.
ACAGGTCATTGTCCTAAATCCAAACAGCTAGATTTTTCACTATTTTCAAAACTCAAATGATGTGTTGTGTAGATTGTGTAAGAAATAGTCTTTTTAGCAAATTGAACTGAAAAGGGCTTTGGTTGTGCTTCTGAGACTTTACTTTGTTTAAAAGGTATCTTCTGTCAAGATCAAAATCACACCAGTATATAGAGCTTTTCTTCTCCCTACCCCGCTGTGTACTACGTTGGGCGCAGCTTTCCCACTACCAACAAAGAAAGAAGAGCTAGATGACTATAAAATTTACCAAAAGCCTTGCTGAGCTAAAATAGGTACCCTTAGTTATGCCTTATTTCTACTTTGAATGGCTCCACCAGAAAACTCCAAGGGAATTCATAAGAGGATATTTATTACATACATTGTAGTACATACCCACAAACTGTACTTCAAGTTCTGTTACATTTCTTTCCTAATGGAACATAATTTACTATAAATAGATGTCTTGATCTCTGTATGTCAGGAAACTGTTCAAGGTTCAGAATTGATTATAACTTTTCTGTGTTGATATGCATTTGAGAGCCCATCAAGAAAAGAAATGCACAGATCAGCTACACAGTGAGAAGGTATTGAGCAAAGATACTCAGCACATACATTTAATAAAAACATGTTTTGTAGATTTGCTTCCCTCCTGGCTGGTTCTCTCTCCTGTGCCACTTTCCAAGGTCTGTGTGTAACACAGTCCAAGGCCATCTTTCCACATGTGGCACAGCAATACTGGTGTGGCACAGAAGCATTGGTGTGGCACAGTACTGTGCTGGATTGCAGCTTTTTGCTGCAGAGCCTTGTGTACATGTGAAACATTCTCAGATCCTCACACGGGGAACTTTACATAAATAGAAAGCATTTCTTCATCTCTCCAAAACCTGCTCAGAGCTATGGGACGAAACACATCATCTTTGATTTCAGGCACATCAGGCTGTCATTTTTTTCTCGTCTTTCTAAGTGATGTTACAAGAATGTATAAAAGATGGTAGAATTAAGTGGAGCCAGACCTCTCCAGCAGTGCACCACCTTTTTGTGCTCTTAGAAGCTCTATGGCCTTTTGAGCTACTCTATAAATCTTTTACTGATAGGTATGGAAAGTAGAAAAAGGAGAGAAAAAATAGGTAAAAAGTGTATTTGGCAAAGTGCCTACTTCTACAATAGCTCATCAGATGCATGCTGACTAGGTCAGCTTGGGTAATAATGTGAATCAAAGTGTTGATTGGTTTCTCTTGTAATAGTGCCCAGGCAGGAGCCACAGCTCTGCACCTACAGGTAATGTAGTAAGGGCAAAACTACTTAAGAAACAGATAACCTAATTACACTGATAAGTATTGCTGTGTGCTGTTTGTACATTTGTTACTTATACACAGGTCTAGCCACAATTTTTTCCTCAATATGATTTATTATTGCTTGTTTTCTTCTAGATTCATAGAATAATCAATTTCAGCTTGCTGGGTGCTCATTAACAGTGCCTTGTTTCACAAATGAGATTAGTTTAGTTGGTTTGAGCTGGGTGTTAATAATGCCAAGGTTGTGGGTTTGATCTCCATATGGGCCATTCACTCAAGAGCTGAACTCAATGATCCTTGTAGGTCTCTTTCAACTCAGAATATTCTGTGATTCTGTGAAATATGCTTGAAAATAGATGTTCTTTACATCTTTTCACCTAGTGGATAAAGAGCTTCTTTAGTAGAGAACATTATTTTCATCACCATGCAGCATGTTTCTGCCACAAATATGAGAAATAAGTCCTGAAATAAAAATGTGTAACTAAGGATTAAATTCCTATGCCTTTTTTCTGTTACAGAAATAGCAAAACACAAATAACAAGTAAGTGATGTTAAATATATCTTCAGTGAACGATAACTCACAAGACATGGGGCAACATCTGTGAGTTTCTTGGCATACTGCGTGCTACATATATAGACTTTTTAAATGTTTAAGTGATGTGGGTAGGCAGTTGCACAGTTACTCTGTGAATGCTTAGTGTTAAGGATTTGCACACTGCAAGGCATTTGTGCTAGAATGGGTTCACCTGAATGGTCTTGTGTAATTGCAGTCTTCATCTCATGTCAGCAAGTTGTGTGGTCAAGGCAGAAAGTGGTTAAAACCAGTAGAAGCTAAAAAAAGGGCCTGTAAGTCACTTTTTTGAAGTCTTTCATTACAGAAATACCTGAGGGTAAGTTGCCAGCAGGAGATTGCTGCATCAGATCTGAAAGCAATAATACAAATGTTGCTATTAGGTAGTGATAATACTATATACTGAAATATTTATATGACTTTGCACTAGCTTATGTGCTGAAAATTGTAACAATGCAAGGTAGTTACATATTTCATTTTTTAAAAAAATATGATTTTAATTATATTTTGTTTTTCTCCCCTCTTTGTTATAGGGAGAAAATTGGATTTTAGTCGTGAGAACAAAGACATATTTCATTGTGCAATCACTGCACTCCCCAGGAATTGTTTTATTAAGCTCAAATGCTCAGGGAAACAAAGTGTAATGGCCTAACATCAGAGGGTATCAGTGTGCTGAGCCCCAAGGGACATGCAGGGGCAGGAACATGTTCACAGTCATGGTAGTTGATCTATATTGTTTTAACACTGATGAGATGCGAGCTGGCAGTAAATTTGCATGGGGTGATTTGCACAGCCATCACTTGTGAAATGTTTTAAACAAAAAATGCAGGTCTTCAGCAAGGTGCCTTGTTAGGTTGGGGGGTTTTGTTGTTTTGTTGGGGTTTTTTTAATTTATTCTTTCAGTATCTAGTATCCATCACTTATTTATGTAGCTAGAGGAGCATGGCGCTGAAGTTGCTAAATTAGCACAGTCATATTCATGGATCTTTGTTCTTGTCAGTCAGCATTGTGAGTGGGAGGCTATTAGCTTCTGCATGAAGTTCCACAGAATACATAAAATGTGAGTGAAATCACTGGACTGTTAACAACAGTGTTTACAGTTTTTTAAGAGTCTCGTAATTGTTTCTTAGATTATATTATTTTTAAAAAAACATGAATATTTTATTGAAGTAAGAGAGAGTGAGTATTGTGGTCAGAAAGGAACCTTGTCTGAGTGACATGGTCTACAGGTAGCATTCAAATGCATGAACTGGCTTTTGGACAGCTTTTCTACTAGCTATGGAAAATGTACGTGCATGTGTGAGGTTTTTTCCTTACTATCAAATTTTTGAAGGAGATGTTGCTAATGGGTTGGTCAAGCTACTTTTTTGAAGGAGAGCTGGATGAAAGACCTTTGTGACTAATACAATTATTTTAAGCATTTAAGCTAGTCCTTAGCTGAGTCCCAAGGATGTGTCCACTTTGTCAGAGGTGACAGTCACTGCTCACTGCCAGCTTGTGAAATGTGGCTGTAACATTAGTACAGGCTGGATAAGTACTAGCAAAGAAAGGACATTCTCAAGAAAGAAAGAAAAGGGAAAATGCAGAGACTAGAAAATCCATTCTTGTATAGTGGATCATATAAGGATCTAGTGCAAGTAATCTTCAGATTATCCATCTTTGTTGTGTGCCGTTATGCTAGGTGTGTGGGGGACTTAAATGTTGTGTTTTTATCATTCTAACAGGAAAGACAGAAAAGGAGTAACTTAGTTCTGTGTGAAAACCAAGAAGTTGTTTTAGTCATGCTCAAGATTTGACCAGTTTCCACCAGTTTTCTCACACTACATGCTTAAAGTGTAAACCCCAAAAATAGAATGCTTTGTCTGGTTTACAGCCTTGAAACTCCTTGTATGTATCCCTGATGTAAAGCCCTCAGTACTCTTAGGGATATAGCACTGACATATATGTCATGCGAGTTTTTAGGGGCAGTAAACAGCTCAGGCATCATGTAATTGTTCCTGGTTCAGTTAGAACTGAACACAGACATTTCCAAAAGCTCAGTAATGCATTTTCTAATAATTTTGGTTTGGGTGGGGGTTTTTTTTGTTGTTTTGGGGGGATTTTTTGTTGTTTGGTTTGGTTTGGGTTGGGTTTTTTTGGTGTTGTTTTTTTGGTAGCAATATTCAAACCCAGATGTGCTTTGGTTCCCATTTTAACTCCAAAACTCTTAAAATAAAGCCCTTTCCCACTTCCTCTTCACACCTCTCAGAATTTTCTCTTTCCCACCCATTTTCCTTCCTTAATTTTTTATGACACAATCTCATAATTTACAAGCATTATTTTTCTGGAAAAAACCTAATTTTTAGACACTTATCATTGCTCCTATCTGAAAAGGTTGCCTTTGAATAATGTGATGATGCTCCCTTTTTCCTGTCCCCCTACATCTTTGCTCAGCTCAGTGTGATTTTTTCCACTGATTTCAAGGGCCAGGCATTAACCTAACAACCCAGGGAATGGTGGTTGGAAATGTCTCCATGCCTCTGGAGCAATAGTCCCTGATACAGCACAAGCATGATGGGTCCTTTTCATTCACTCTGCGCTACCACAGAAGAAAGGAAGCCAAATTCCCCACTGTCGTGTAAATATTATATGAGACATTGCAGTGAGGCTTTGAAATGCTGATACCCCTCTAATGCAGATGGCTGACAGAGAGGGACAGTTCTGATTTGGTTGTGAGTCAGGCTGTTCCAACAGGTCCTGGCAGAATTGAAACAGCTGGGAGCAGATGCCAGTTTCCTGGGTAGTAAGGGCATTTTTAATGATTTTTGGGTCATCCTAGCTGGTGCTTTAGGAGGGAGAAAGCTACCTGGAGGGGCAACTTTGAGAGACAGCAATCTCTTAGAGTGGTGGCAGAGCCCTCTGCTCAGGTGATGGATACCAGATGCCAGCTTGTCTGTCAGCCCACAGCAGCAAAGTCCCTGGCACAGGGGTCTCAGTCCCTCAGCCTGCAGCAGGGCTGGATGAGATCCTGCTGCTTCTCAGCACTGCAGGGGAATAAAGGTAGGAGACTGGAGATGGATGGTTTTCCACCTCAGGCCCCAGGGTCTTGTGGCCTGCTGGTGAAGGGAAGCTTGTCTCCCTGCCAAAGGGACGCTTGGCTCCCAGGAGAAGGGACCCGGGAGGTCCTTTCACCCTTGGTCTCCTGGTGAAGGGACACTTGGTCTCCTGATGAGGAGACGGGAGAGGGACAGGAGTGACCAGCACTGGTCTCGGTCCACTGAGAGGAGCCAGCAGGCAGCAAGCCAGGGCTAAGGAAGAGACATCTCTCACACCAGCAGCTTCAGCTGGGAGCAGAGACCCTGGCCAAGACTGCCCTTCTGCCTGCTCTTGCACTGCTATTCTCAGAAAAGATTTTTTTTTCTGGCCTTTTGCTCTTTGATGACTCCTTCACTTACTCCTTATGCCAGCCTTTCTTTTTAATCATAGCATAGCAGTGAGACGGAGTCATGTGAAGGCCTGAAGGTTTCCAGCTTTACTCTGTAATGAAATGTGAAGAAACCTGTCAGGGTCTGATACAATCTCTGTCTCCTTCAGAGAGGGACTCGGGAGCTGAGCTCTGGGAATCAAGTGTTCAGACCAACCGTGCTTTCCAAAGCAACGAATTTTTTTGATTAATTCTTTTCGCTCTTCAATTTCTCATAGAAATCGGGAAGATTGACCAAGATATATACAAATACAACACCCCAGGATTCACTGGCTGCCTATCAAGAGTGCAGTTCAACCAGATTGCTCCACTCAAAGCAGCTCTGAGACCTACCAACACCTCTTCCCACGTCCACATCCAAGGAGAACTGGTGGAATCCAACTGCGGAGCGTCTCCACTCACCATCCCACCAATGTCGGCCGCCACCGACCCTTGGCACTTAGACTCAGGTGAGCTGGGGTTCATGTCACATTAATTCAGCAGAGCAGTTCAGAGAAGAAGTCCTTCTGCTTTCCTGTGTAAAGAAAAGCAAAAATGAGACTTAAGTGATTGATAGGTGACTGTAGGGCTGTAATCACGGAAATGCAAAACTGGAATGACAGATTTGCCACCACTTTTAAATGCAGTTACAGGGGGAGGGAGTGAGGTTGCTTTTTCTTTTAAATATTCTTCTTTTTGTGTAAGTCTCAGGCTATTTAAATGTGGAGTTTTGACCTAGCTGCTGTGATAGCACTTTCTCTGTAGTCAGCAAAAAGTTTCAAGTACATATAAATAAGGAACAGTAGCATTTCTTATGCTGTATTCCTAATAAATGAATATACTGCAGTCGGCTTCATACAAAAAAAGAGTAAATCTAATTTTAGGCATAAATGCATCTATGTAAAGTGCGGATTTGTTTTCTGAAATGTTTGCTTTCTGTAGGCCATGTTTAATGGAAAATCCCATTAGTCATGGTGGCATTCATCTTGTGCTGAAAATGCTGGAAAGCCAAAACAATTTGCTGATCCAAGCTATCTCATCCTGCTTTGTGACTGACAGTCCCTGAAAATATATGTTGTGGCTAAGTTTAGAGTTTTTTTTCTCTTTTGCTTCTTGAATGTCAGGTTACCTTTAGATTTATAGGGTCAGGTGTACATTGATGCCTCCTTTGCATTTTGCCCACATTCTGATTTCGCTTGTAGAGTGTAAGTTAGAACCTGTCCTGGCAAATTTGTTGCGTTTGTAGTGGTATAAAATTAAAATGCTAGAGGAAAATCTTGGTCTGTAATGATTTTGATAATGATTAGTCTTTGTGTTTGGGGATGCATCCATATGACAAGGGGCAGGTATATATGTCTTTCTCAAAAGTACATGTCAAGATCATACCTTTGAGGTTTGGTTTTTTGTGGGTGTTCGGTTAGTTGGTTGGTTTGGTTTGTTGTTGTTTAGGGGTTTTTTCCTTGCACTGTCAAGGAACTCTTTGCAGCATTTCCTTTCATCTCTTCTTCAGCAGAGAAATAGTGCAGGCATTTCTAAGGAGAGCCAGAGCTCCTTGCAGAGCTGAAGATCCCAAACATTAATACAAGCAGTATCATTCTTTTAACCTGTCATTCCCTCCTTGCTGCCATGCCATGCCATTGTAAGATTTCAGGATGTATCTTCCCAACTTATAACATGCAATTTTCTACCTGATTTTTTTTTCATCATAAATTAAAAGTCCCTTTCTTCTCTGAAATTATTAGACCTCTTTGTACCTGAACAAAGGTACCTGAACACGGTCTGTGTTCCTGTTTCTATAAAAACACATTTTCTAAAGGAATTCTAAAGGATTCCTCACTGGTCCTGTCTTTAAAAAGCATGCTATAAACTTCTTGAGGATGTACTGCTGCTGTGAATCATTTGCGTCTAATGGGTTTTGGTTGTTAATTTTTGTTGGTTACTTTTCCTTCCACTTCATTTGACTGCAAGCTAGTAAAAGGCTATGGTGGGATTTACTCAGGATATTTGCACCATTCCTAATAGCTCCTGAAGTTCAAAGAAAGAGGTCCTGTTTTTCCTTGCCACATGCTATTATGCTTCACCCTGTGTCAGCTCAGTCTCATCTTGGAAACTTTGTTGACCTGGCAGATTACAGTTTACACTTTTTCTTCTGGATTAATTGTAGTAGTTGGTCACAGAGACAGCATGAAGGATGTCAGGGAACATACAGCTTGATAGTAGGTTGGCTCAAGCTGTCTGTTAACGTCTGCCAGTAAAAAATAAATCTCATTGCCGTAGTCAGACTTAACTGTTTCAAGTCATGAGCAGACAGAGCACAAGTGACCCACCTTCATTTTTGGTAATGATTCATTTTAGTAAGATTGGGAGCTAGGAACCCCTCCTCTCGTCCTCTCCAGTGATCCACAACAGTGGAGGGAAAAGATCATATTGCTTCAAAGACTTCTAATGAGGGACTGTTGTACACCTAAGAAAGCAACAGTGTCAGGTGAGTTATGATAGAAAGAAATTTCACAGCAAAGGAGTGGTGTTTCACTGGTTCAGGAGTAAAAGGGTTATTCAAGTGTTGGTTGGTAAGCAATATCTGACTTCTACTGTGGGCGACTTCTCCACAGTACAAAGAAGAGGTATCTCAGCAACTCATCTATCAGTATCAGTAAAAACAACTCATTCTTTGTGAAAGTGTCAGTGGTGGTCAGATATCTCAGTCACAGGAAAATCATATACTGTAGACTGTGTAACCTTGAGTCATCAAAGTCATAGCCTTGTCAGTCCTCAAAATGATCTTAATGACTGCTAAATTAAAATGCTTGAGTTTAGTGTCACTTTACATTGGCAGTTTTCACGGGGGGATTTTTTTTACGTTTCCCAGACCCTACTTAACACAGATCATGTTGAGAGAGAAAATGAAGGAATCAGAGGTGTAAGTAATTGGCTCCAGAACTGGAATAGTCTCAGTTCTCTCAGTGTGAATTTACTCCTTTACTAAACTGGCTGAAGGGACAAAGACAAAAAGCAGTTTTGAAATTCACAGAAACACTTGTAGTGATGCTAAAGCAAAAGCCACTCACACTTTGCCACAAAGAAATGGTTGCAAATAACATGGCTTTGAAAGCAGCAGTTACTATGTGCAAGGTTTCTCATTTCAAACGTATTTTTATCTGTAATTTTTAGTATTATGTTACCTATTTAATTTTAAATAGTTCTTGACAAAACATGAGAGTTGAGGATGGGTGTTTCATAGCGAAAATTAAAAAAAATCAGGAAAATATTTGTGGGAAGTATCATACGGTTTAAATCTCATTCAGTAACATTCTGAACTCATCCTGATTCATATTTTGAGTTAAGCATAAGTTTTTAGCATTGTTTCCCAAATATTGTGGAATTGGACTTTGTGGATTGAAAAATGTAGGACGGGATCAAAGGTAAGTGTCTGAATAGAACGGATACACCAGACAAAAAATGTAATGGTCCTTTCACCTCTCGACTGCAGTGCTGGATCAGACTTTGCAGACAATTACTAGAAGTTAAGCAGGTTCTGCCTGATGGGTGACCTACATGAAATGTTTTCTTTAAACTCTCCTGTGTAGTAACTGCATGAACATCTCCTGCTAGCTGCAAAACATTTTGGATGCCCTAACAGAGAGACTAAATGGAAAATCATAATGACACACATCAGTCACTTGGCAGTTGACCTTTAAAAACTAGTTCAGGGGTTTATCAATCAGAAGCCCTGTTGATTTTCTCCCCAGACAAATGAGCTGTACAGCTTGTCAATTCACTGTCTTGCACTTTCCATTAGCCTTGAATACACATGTATTTCACATTTACAATATTAGATCTTTTTAAATTCCTTTGTAATGGTAGAAGTCCTGCTTCCCTCCCTCCCCACCCCTGGCTGGCATTTTGCCATGCTTTTGAGACATTATCTTAAGCCATGATCTTGTTCAGCGCATAAGTATTCTTACAATGCATAGCCTTTTCCTGTTGCTATGGTGATCCTTTCTTGGTGATGATAAAGCACAGGAATTCAACAAGTCATTCTTTTCTGGAACGTGACTGTCTCATGATTTAAAAGAAAAAGGTCAATAATCACATCCGAGGAGATCATCAATATAGTTCCCTTCCTGTGTTTTCCTCCCATCAGTATTATCTCAGTTCATGTCAGACAATCCAATTTGCCTTGAATACATCAAAAGGAATGTAGTAAAGAGGCTAAAAAGAGCCTGATCAATGAACACAGTATTTAAAAATTACATGTTCTACCTTCACATGTTGCCCAAACCGTTCAGTTACCAGTCTGGCATACATTTCAAAATGAAAAGTTTTCATTTCTATAGCCTTTACTTGTATTGGTGTGCATTTTAATATCTATTACTGCTCCATAGGTTTTAAAAAACGCTTAATCACAAGGACTTTTTAATATCTCTCCATTCAGATTAGCTAAGATATATGTCACTGACAACTGACACCCTGCTTATTGTAGAGAAGCAAAGAAAAGCCCAGACATTATTATATTTGTAGTAAAAAGATTCCACACCTAAAATTCCTTGTAATTAAAATCAGAAGTTGCATATTATTGGGGTGGCATTGTTCAGTTTGTGGGTGCTTTTATCTAAGATAACGGCTCTGCAGTTTACTAATGAAATTTCTCTTTGAAATTTTTCTTGTTTATATAAAAAAGTATAAAAGAAACATACTAAATGGATGTACCTGTCCATTTTAGGCAAAATGTGCTTCAGCTTGCCTAACTACCCAATCTTGAATTGAGTAAAAGCAGGAGATCCCAGAAAAGCAAGGTACACACAGTGGCTGGCAAACTATGTTTTGGCAGCTCTAAGCTGTCATGGCACTCTATAGCTGCAAGATGCATTTTACTCTGAGTATGAACAGAATGGAATCTAGAGTATTTAACATGGGATTTAGTTAAACCTGTATTAGCTGCAACATATTACGAATTAAGTGGAGCAGGATTAAATGCTACATCTGCAATGTTCTTTCCTAGTGGCGTGACTTTTTTCGGACTGTGCATGTTTAAACCCTAAATGCTCTTTATTTTTTTGTAATAGTTGAAAGGTCTTGCCTTTTAAGAATCAACAGCTTACTTTGAAACCTATATTGAGCATGTCTGGCAAAAACATGTACCACTCTCTTTAAGATTAAAACAGCTTCTTGCAGGATTCGCTCTCTTTTTGTAATAAATTCATACCTCTTCCTTTAGCAAGTGAGGGCAGGAGAGGAGAGCAACAGTGCTGAGCACTGGCCATATGATCCAAGCTTGCCTATTTGGCCAGCTAATTTCCTTGTCAAGAGAAAGAGAGCAGTCCATTTCTGCACTAAGTGTCACTCATTACTGGTGGCAGTTCTGAAGGTCACCTTCGTGATTCAGATGCCATTGGTTGCATCAGATCTCACCCTCTGACCACTGGTACCACATCTCAGAGGGCAGAGCAGCAGCACCTGAGGAGAAGGCTGAATCAGATGCTGGTGTGTGAGTAGGAAGAAGGGAAATAGCTTTTGCCCTTGTCAAGGGCTCGTTACGAATGATGCAGTGGGAGGGAAGAATCAAAGGCATTATTTGCTGATGGGTGGAAATGCAGCCCTCAAAGTGGTCTTCAGTCACAAACACATGAACAAAACACTCTTCTCCTGGCCACAGACATTGAAAGAGTCCTGTACACATCAGTGAGTCCGAGAGCATGAGCATTAAAGTCAGTGGTGACATAGGACATAGCACCCATTCTCTCTTTTAAGGGACATCAAGGGAGAAGGGTTACTTCCCCAGGCTTCCTGCAAGGGGCAAGTCAGTCCAGGCAGGAGGGACAGAGGAGCTGCACCTCTTTTGTTCATAATGCAGCCTTACACATCTAAATTTGACATCCTAGTGTTAGCAAAATTAGAAATAGATATGAAGGCATTTGCTGGAATTAAATGACGCTCCTCTTTTTTTCAAGAACAGCAAACCTGCACTGCAATCAGAGAATGATGCCAGGTTCTCTCTTCAGGGTTACTGATTACTCAAGGCAGTTGGTTTGGGTTTTTTTTAATTAACATAGCATGTAAACATTGGGAGGCTGTTTGCCTGCCAGTCAGCTAGCTTAATGTTTATACTCTTCATACCAGAGACTGAAGATGCCCTTGCAACCTTCCCTGTTAAGTCAACAGGTTCTTCCACTGCCAGATTCTGGTGCTTTTCTGTGATTGTTTACTCTGTTGAGAGTGACCAGCATTCATCCCCCATGTTCCCAATGGCCTTGACCTGAGTTGTTTTCAAACAGGAAGGTAGCATTTTTTGTCAGACAGTCAAGAGGGATTAAGTCTAGCAGAAACTCATAGCTCAGTTTCTAAGGACCAAGTGTTTCTTGCAGACAAGAGGGTAAGTGGTAAACATTTAAATGCAACAGTTTCTATTTCTCTCCTGCCCCTCAAACAGCTAACTAGGAACAGCATCTGTCTAAAATTTGGCGCCATCAGTGCTTCATCCTTAAAGAGTTTAATTATGGTGCTTGAATTACTGCAAATTTCTCTATTGATTTGGAATAAAAATGCCTCCCTCAGTCTCATGTAGCTCCTTCACACAATTATGCATAGCTTTCTCTTAACTTTAAGACTATATAATTTCAGTGTGGAATTTCTGACACTCTGCCTAGTGTATCAGACAGTTGGAAGACTGCCAAGCTTGTAAATTCTTCTCGCATTCATTGACAGACCAGTATTGTAGCTGTTTCATAAGCAGTGATTTGAATATTAATGCTGCTACCTAATGTCGAGAGAAGGTGCTAATACTAAAAAGAGAGTCTTTTCCATCCTCTGCAAAGACTATACTTTTTACACAGGTACTAATCTTAACTAGGAACATACGGATGGCATAAATTAGGGGGAAAATGGAGTAGAGAAGGAAGCGTTTAGGTGCCTGAGCACTTCATGTGACTGCTTTCTTTTTCCTTTCCTCAGGCAGATACGCTCTTATTTCCTGTGTAAGAGCCTATTCTACCTTGCAGTCTGGTCATTACAGCTATTAAAGTTTTTTTTAGGTTTGAACTCTCCAATCTGATCCATTTCTTATACCAAATCCAAGCCTTTCTTTTTTTTTCCCCTCCTATTTTTTAGCTGTCATAAGGTTACAGGCTTGTTTGGTATACTTGAGCATTGGGGTGGATTTTCATCTTTTTTTGGGGTGTTGGGGAGAGCAGGGGTACCTTCTTTCACATATTCCCTTTGGGTCCATTATCAGTGATTAGCTATACACAGCCAGGCTTTGACCAGCACTTAACTCCACTGTTCATTTGAGAGCACCAAAGCGCTTCATCTTCTACATTAATTATAAATGGAAGTATTTGTGTATCTTCCTTAACAGGTGAAATGTAAGCACTGCTCATAAAATTTTCATGGAAGTTATAGCTTAGGCCAGCATGACTCTTGTCTGGAGTCATAGTGAGACTCAGTGTCAAAGAGGTGTTATGACCAGGAATTAAAAGATAGATGAGTTTAGGTCTTTGATGGATGAGGGTGCTGCAAATCAGTTGGAAATCTGGCAAAGCAAGTGTTCAAAATACTGCTTCTGAGATCGAATTTACTGAAGTTCAACTGCAGATGAACAAAATCGAAAAGGGATGCAAAATATCTGTTCTCCTTTTAAAAAAAGAATAAAATTCTGTAGTATACAAGTACCAGATATTAGTATTATAAAGTGTCTTGCCTTACCACTTCTTTGTACAATTACGTGCTTGTGTGCAAAAGAAACACACAAGCACATAATGGTCTAAAGGAAGAAGCAAGGGAGAATCACCTAACCCATCCCAACAGACAGTGCAGAAATGTTTTCCCTGTTTTGTATTTTATCCAGGACTGACTGGGGGAGTTTAAGCTGCAAGGATGGGTCTTCTAATAAGGCACAAGTTCTTCTGTCCCTTTGCTAGGAAGATTGCTTTTCAAGACCTAAAGCAAGAATATTGTACAAGTCTCTTGGTGTATGCCATTGATAAAACTCCGTTTCCTCCTCTCCTGAGGAGTATGTACAGCAAAGCTCACCTGCAGGAGGAAATTAAAGGGCTGGTAACACAGCAATTCAGAAACAGCTTTCTTGACTGATTGGGTTGTCTGCTGTCTAGTGTTGAGAGTCTTTATTGTCCCAGTTCATTGACCATGGAGCACTCACTTCATTTTCTCCCAGCACTTCCATTGTTCTTTGTTGGCATTTCCATTGTTCATTCTAAAATTCATTCTTTTTTTACAGAAGCATCCAACAACACTTTTCCTCTATAATCCCCACTTATTTTCCCACACTGTCCCAGACATTTGCATGCAGAAGGGCTTCTCAGAGGACAATGTTTCTATTAAGCCATCATTTGAGAGGATTTTTTAATTTATACTGATTTCCTACTGGAATAAAGCGACAGGATTGGAGACCCTTCACACCAAACACATAAAACCATAGGTTTTGTGTTTTCCATTATCTTTGTGCATGTATCTCTCAGAAGCTGTTGTTAAAACCACTTGAGATTCAGTGAAAAATTCTTATGGAAAAACAATATAACCTTTCAAAATGTTTTTGATCTAATAGAACATACCTGACAAAACTTAGTTTAAGTAATTGGTCTGAATAGCGCTAATGCATTGGAGGATTTTTGGTCATTTGTGTTGGGTTTTTCCCCTCCCTATCCCCCCCAGTCAAGATGGCTGTAAAGGATTGAAGAAATTAGTGAATTTTGCTCCAACATGGAGATTTTCATGTTCCAAATAATTAGCATTATTGGCAACAGAAAGAAGAAGATGACATTTTTAAAATTAAAAGCCCCAATTTTCCCTCTAAGCTGCACGTCTGTTCTGGTAGTTACAGAATTGCAATGTGGGTGTACTTTTTCCAATATCCTGTAACTTGTACTAAAAAAAAATTATTAAGACTGTGACTGTGAAGATTTCTATTTCCGTAAAGTCAGGAAAATGGTTCATAATAGGGATATACATGTAACCCTCTAACGCTACACTTGAGGCATCGCTAAAAATTCACAGAGTGATGATTGACCCCCCATAATATGCTAGAACAAATCTGACCTTTTACAAACAACATGGCTAATAATATTTTTTAAATATTTTGTGGCAGGGTAACTGTGAGGCTGGGTTTATTTAAACTTAGAGGTGTTTAATATTAAAAATCACTTCAGCCAAATTCTTGGTTCTATACTTAATCTGATGTCAGTAGGACTTCAAGTAAAGTCTGTTAACAGAGTTTAATGTTAAACAGTCCTCTCTCAGAATCTGCTCTCAAATGCCTAGAAAAGCAAGAGTAGGGGTGGTTTTCCTGCTTTCTCAGTTGTCAGCTTGGAGAAGTAGGAAAAAATAGACATATTAATTTAAAAAATAAAAATATAGGAACTTTCAATACAAAGTCAGACACATAGAAATGTGCGTTAAAAGAGACAGTTTTTTTAATACTCCATCACATTTTTTTTTCTTTTGCTGAATTGCTGCAGTTTGCTTGTCGTGGGAGCTCTTCACAGAGCCAAGCTCAGGAGAAGTGGGTACAGTGGGCACAGGCAGTGGGATGAGCAAGAAAGGGCAACAGGACTTTAAGGCTGTGTTGCTCACCTTTGAAGCAGGACAGTGTAATGGAGTTGTTTACTCCTGCTCCATCATTTCTGTGCATGTGTTTAGAGTTTCACTTGTGATCCAGTCCCTTCAGGAAGCGGAATGTGACTGTGACTGCACATTAATTTCTACTATCAAGAGTCAAACAATTAGTTTCTGGACTTAGAGTCTGTAATAAGGAGTGCTCTGTAATTTCAAACCACAGCAGGATAGTCTCAGCTGACTAGCAGAGTTGACGTGATTTTACAGAATGCCACAGAGAGCTTGCTTTTATTTTCCTCTGTGCTGTGGTCCTGTGGAGAAACACAGTGAATGGATCTAGTGTCCAAAACTTTCTCATAATCCTAATATGCAACTTAGCATTTGCTCTTGTTGCAAGGTCAATTCTTGGATACCTGGCGGTGAAATAGAATAAGGAAGAAGGAGTTATAGTTCACAACTTTTATTTTGTTATCTTACTTACTGTTCTACTTCTGATCAATGCCTTGATTAATGCAGGTTTTATATACCTTGAGATCACCAGATTAGTGGTTCTGGTTGCTTCTCTAGTTCGTATTTATGTGGAAACCCAACTGGTCTTAATAGTGGGAGAATACCTTTCAAAATTCTGAACATCTGTAAAGATGAAAGGTCAAAGAAGTCTTGCAACACGTTAGGTCTAGTCTGAATAAACTCATTTCCCAGAATTTCACGTTTCCTCCATTGTTTGTTTTAGGTCTGTGGTAACTCCCACACTTCTTTTTTTGGAGCAAATCTAAACTGTATCTTCCTTTGTAGCTGGTATATTTTAACCAAGACTCGCCCACTCAGTAAAAAAGTTCAGTTAAAAAGATTGCTTCCAATGACTTATGCGTAACACTCCTGGTAGTCTATCTTAAAATGAAATTTGCCTTTTTACTGTGTACTTCTTATTCTTAGTACTGCTCTTTATCTGAAAATCTCCTTCTTCGGTTTTGGGTTTCCTCTTGCCTTTTAGTGAACAGCCTTTTGCTCGTTTCTAAGCCCACACCCACCTTCTGGACTACTTTTCTACTTTACCAAGGTCATTTTGTATTTCAATTTTGTGAATTTGCAAAAGGATTTTATGTGGGATCTGTTGTGAAAAAATTTCCCTCTGAAAATGGCAGATGTAAAATCATGCCTATTATAATGAAGCAGAATTAATTCACTCAGCTAAACCAAGCACATCTGTCATCTTTAACATCTAATCCTAATTGCGCTCTGTTTATCCAGTCCCCTCTTCCCTCTCCATTCACTGAGGGCTGCTGTTTTGCATCTGGCTGTGGCAATGACCATGCTGGGTGTGCTGAAGAATGGTAGGTCCCCTACTGCATTTTTGTGGTCATCTAAAACTTTAAATGTCATTAAAACAATGGCCAAAACATAGAATTTGCCTGCAGCCAGCCTTTAATCACCCTTTTAGGTGCTGCAAAGTTTCTTTAACCCCATTTACTCTGAGGCTAATAACAGAAAGTTGAAAAGTGCAAAACATAAGTTCAGACTCTGTAGATTTACTGTGGCCTTGTAAACAACAGCCCATGAAAGAAAGAGAAAGCAGAGTGTACCGTGTCCCTTTCGGTAAGTTAGCTTCAGGATGATGGTGTTTGAAGCAAACCTGATGACCTGCTGTGGAAAGACAGCATGCAAAGAACAGCATCACCCAGTGTGGTAGTTTTGCCTGGCCCAGTTTTTGCCAGTGAACAGGGTGGGGTACAAAGATGGCTCCTGCATGTCCTGAGTAAAGATTCTGGAAATTTTCCACCATGTCCAGCAGAGCCAGTCTCTGATGGCTCTGAAAATGATGGACATGCTGCTGGTAAAACCTGGGCCAATTAGAGATGTTAGTTACGCCTCTGTGAAAACATATTTAAGAAGAAATCAAAACAATGTGAGCACGCACTTCTTTTTAGCCAGGGAAGGAGGAGGAGGAGGTAAAAATATGTGAGGGAAAACAACATGGAGGCACCAAGGTCAGTGGAAAGGCGGGGGAGGAGGTGCTCTAGGCGCCGGAGCTGAAAACCCTCTGCCAGCCGTGGTGAAGACCATGGGGGGAGCAGGTGGTCCCCCTGCAGCCCATGGGGTCCAGGGGGTGCAGAGAACCCCC
>VZRL01000255.1:492488-542404 GCA_013397895.1 Origma solitaria | reverse complement strand
GGCGGGGCTGCTCGTGAGATTGAACCCACGCCAAAGAAGTTCGCACAGGACTGTCTCTCGTGGGAGGGACCCCCATGGCTAAGTAGAGGATTCTTCCCCCTGATGGACTGACCCTGACCAAAGGAAACCCCCACACCCTGCCCCCACCCCGGAGCTGTTGGTTAGAAGGAAGGAGGGAGGGGGTGAGCTGAGAAATGGCCTTAATAGGGAGAGGGGTGAGTAGAGAAACAGTGTTTGGAGCAGAAGACTTGTGGCCTTGGATTGATTAAGAAAAGCCACATGCCTTGCCCTAGCCCAGATCTGTTGGTTGAATAGAGAGAGAGGGCAAATAGAGAAACAGTGTCTGCAGTAGAAGAATTGCGATGGACTGACCTAAGAAAAACCCCACACCCTGCCTGGGAGTTGTTAGGTAGTTAAAAAAGAGAGAGAAAGTGAACTGAAAAGCAGTACCTTAAGAAGAAAAAGAGGGGTGAGTGAAGAAATGGTATCTTAAGAGCTTATTTTTATCTCCAATTTATCCTCTAACTCTGTTAAATTAATAAATCACTTTTCTTTGAAACTTTAAGTCTCCCGCCTGCTTTTGCCCTAAATCTCGTGCGGCCCTTATCAGTAATCTTATGTCAACTCATAAGTCCAGTATTTTGTGTTAATTTTTCCTCTCCTCTGCATAGCTGCAGCAGGAGAGAACATAGAAAGCAAACGTCGTAAGTACCTGGCATTTAGCCAGGGTCAAACCCACGACACCCAGCTTGGATCCTGGAAGGGAACCAGATGAAGCGATGTTCATAGGCCACAGAGGAGCTTAGCATTTCCTGATGCAGAGCAATCCGTCCCTACACTAGCTGCAGGTTTTCCAAAAGGGTCTTTGGTGTGCCATGATAGCAGACTGATGGCTCTGTGCCATAACTGTGTGAGCTGAGGATTTCAGGATGCTGGCAGGACATTTCTTGGGTCAATATGTAGCTGTTTTCCAGGATGGATTAAAAGGCTCTTTGCTCTGTTCCTCATGTTTTGAATCACACAAAATGAGACCTGGCTACTCAGAGCAACCTGGGGAAGATTCATTTTAGGAATTACTCTTTACAACCTATGAACAGCACTCTGTAGTCTTCTGTGCTTTTACCAGAGTGTCAGTATTACTGCTGTCCCTTTGTTGGCATGCTCTAACATATTCTTTCCTCTTTTATTTCCTGAATTTCAGCAGCAACAAAAAAAACCCTCTCATTAGCTGTCTTTTTGGCAAATTTGCTTAATATTGCCAAGGAATGTGACTGTAGTAAGGTCAGAGAGGAATCCTCATGTTTGAATGATGTAACTCCTACCTGAAATACCTGCACTTCGTATGTGTTGGGGGCAATACTCTGTTAAGCTCATCTTGGAGGGTCAAGGACTGCACCCTCGTGTGCTCTTTTCTGTGTAATTGCTGTGGCAGGAATTACCCTGTTGCGGTTCTTAGACCTCTGGTCTGTAGCTACTTCTGTTCATCTGAGTAGCTACTGAAGAATTTCAAGGGAACTTCCCATTCAAAAAGGAAACTAATTAGTTGTTTTCATTCTCCTCTATCCATCTGAAGTAATACATTAAGCAAAATAATCGTATTGATTCTTTTGCCAAAGGGTATATTCTATAACCCCATGTTTGGCTGAGATTTTAGATACAATTTTTTAGTCAAAAAGCTACACAAGCAGGTCTCTTGGTGACACAAGAATAATAGAACAGGAACTCTTGAATGATGGCAATAGTATTTGCCAACACTGCTGCAGGTGCCTTAAAAAAAAAAAAAAAAGATTCATGAGAGTTGAAGCTCCTTTTTTCCCTACAGCACTCCTGGTTCTCCAGCAGCTGCAGCATGGCACAATTTAGCTAATCTGATGGTGAGTTCTTGTTGAAATACAGTGTCTCCTGCCCCCAGTCACATGTTCCTGTTTCCTTTTTGCCCAAGGTGAGAGTCTCAGAGTGAATCACATCTGCTTGTTGATCTGATGGACAGCACCCCCTGAGTGTGTAAGATGAATGGGTGCAATGGAGAGCAGCTTTGGGTGGAGACATTGGGTCCAGTCCTAGCAGCAGCTCTCAGACAAGATTAAGGATGGAGTTTCACATCCTGCATCATGTTATTCCGTATCCTGCAGTGTGCTTCAGTGCCTGTTGAACACCACAGGTTGCGGTCTTCCATCTGCCAGGAATTCCTTGTAGCACAGCCACTGTGATGTGGCAGCTTGGGAAGGATTGTGCAGCCATGAACAGCAACTTTCCTCTTTCTTCACACTTCACTAGTGCCATGGTCCTTGAAATAACCTTTTAAAAGAAGATAAAATATAGTATTCAACTGTAAGGGAAGGAGGAACTGTGACCATTGTAGATACTCAGATTTCTTGTGTGAGAACACAGCAGACCAACTCTCAGCCAAGTGGCAAGTGGTAGGACTTGTTAAGTGCCTGTGGTGCTGTTCAGATGACAAGGGGCCTTCTTTTGGGTTAGAATGCCAGAAAGCAATTCCTTGTGATTCGGCAAACTGATGCTTTCCCCATAGTATTATTTGTCTTTAGGATATCCCATGAGATGCAGGGAGGGCAGGTTTAAAATTAGGATGCATTTTCACACTGCCAGCCCTTCCCTTTTAACACTGCATGGGTATGTTTATGGACCCTGTGCCAAAATGTCTTCATTAATGCTCCTTCACAGTTCTTTGGAGCAAAATCCGCTGATACAGAACCAGGTATTTATTTATCTTTTATGATTTATAGCCGGATTCATTTCAGAGAGGTGCAGAAGAAGGTTTTCAGAAGCCAGAGCACCAACAAAGGTCAAAGGCAGAAGTGCTGCTGGCAAAAACTGCTGGACAGGGCCCCTTCACTGAGCTCTGAGAAACGTGCTCCTGTTTGTCCCACAGGCAGCCAGCGAAAAACTAGCTGCTGAACACACAGCTGGTTCGACTCTCTCCCAGAGTAGGTACACAGAGGGCTACTCTAGCCCCAAACCTCTTTTCAGGCCATGTGGCGAGCTGAAACCCTTCATTCTTTTGTGCAGCTGCTTTACAATAGAAAAGGAACTTTATTATGGATTTTACTCCATGCTAACAGAAAGACAGTTGAATTCCCTCAGCCAGTTTTTGTTATACTGAATGCATCACTGGTCTGTAAAGGCAATTGATTATTTTAATAAGGTATCACCTAATCCATTAAGCAAGGAAAATACAGCTGGGTTTTAAATGCTGCCCTAAGAAGCAGTTCATATCCTTGATTATTTTAGCTTTCTCCAGTTATGCACTTTTAACAACATTTTCTCTACTTCAAAATCAATGCCATAGTCCAGTGGCAAAGAAGGAAATTATTGCAGCCACTCACCCAGCTCCCTGGGCTTGCTTAGTCATTGCAGTGTCTAGCTGCTATGTCTGGCTATAAAGAAAATGCTGGTAATAAGTTTAATTTATAAGATTGGCTTTGAAAAGCCTCTGTGATATTTTCTGGAGGTTAATACGAAGGCTACCATCCAAATTCATCCAATTTCATCCAATTCTGCTGCACAGAATCTCTCCTTTTCAGGCTGCTGACAAGTGAATGCTGGCAAATCTGCCCGTGTCTCCTCATCTGGGTGCTGGAAGCTCACCTCATGCGCAGGCTCTCCTGCCTGCCATGCCTCAGCTCCTCCAGCTCACAGTCTTGCTCCTCAGCTCCAAAGCAGCTCCAGCAGTGGCTCAGCTGACATGCTGGGCTTTCTCCTAGCGTGGCTAAAGTGCTGGCATGTGCTCTGTGGGGTGGCTGCTCTATGGCTCTGACCAACAGAGCCCCCCTCTTACCTTGGACTGTGCAGCAACAAAAAGGATTCCAGTTTTTCTTTCAAAGGGCTTAAAGTTGTACACAATGGTGGTCACAAAATCCTGGAAACTTCTAAAGCCTTTGATGGGTAGCAGTGACAAAGGCAAAAACCTCTATCATAGTAAGTATGATCACACACTTTTAAAATACAGGGTTTTTTGGTTTTGTACTAACTTACCACTTAAAACTTGCTGACCTTATGTTTGTAGAGGACAAAATGTCCTTCTGTATCAACAGCAATGCTTACCAAGGGTATCTCATTTTTGTTACGAGGAAGAAGCAAGTAGTTTTGTGGGATTAGATAATATTGAAAGTTCCTTTCTTTTTATTCATCTACAGATAAATATCTAGTGTTCACAGTTTTCTTTAAATTCTGCCTGAGGATGTTGGATGTATTTCTAAAGTTTTACAGAAGTTTCAATGCTATTACAACGTGAATCTTTAATTCTCTATTTACAGCAAGTGCTGATTTCCCATACAATGGTCAAGCTATAGGAGATGGAGTTAACAGAAACTCAGCTATAATTGGAGGTAAGAAAACTGTCTGCTTCTCTAAGATATTCTGCAGAATGACTCTGATGGCTGAATTGCAGTTGGTAATACAGGCGTATGTTTCCATATCCAGGTTTGGATTAGATACTTTAGTTTTGATTTGCTGTGTTATTTTTCCTTTCTAATTTATATTTTTGTTATTACTTGTAACTTTTCCTTAATGCTTTGAAACTTTACAATACTGGAAGGATAGCATCGCATTCCTCAGAAAAATTCAGGCCACACCTGAACAGCCTGTCTGCCCAACGCATCAGTTAATATAAAGAGGCATAACATAACTCTGGATGATAACACGATCTTTTTAACCTGAAAACTTTATAATGCCTTCATCCTGGAAGATTCTTTTCTCTGTAGAGAAGGGTCCAAACAGGAACAATGCTGTTTTATCACATCTATGCCTAAGAGGATAACATCATGAGACTTCTCTATAACAGGGTTGAACCCAAAATAGACCATTGCAGAGAGAGCAGTGAAGGCTAGAACTGATGATAAAGCAGTTACATCTGCAATTATGTGGAGCCAGTGCCTAGTGGGTGGCATGAGCCAACAGTGAGCCAAGCCAATTTTCAAGGCCATGTAGAGGAGCTATGATAGGTGTTTACAGCCATTGACTAGAGAGTAAATATCGGAGATTCCACCTTCAAAGAGCTGCCCAGGCCATGACACATCACCAATACACCCCACTGTTCTGGGAGGGCTCAGCACCCTCTGCCCCATGGTCAGCAAAGCTCAGGTCTCTAAGTAGGTATTCATGTTGACGTTTTTACCTATGGGATGAAAGTTACCAGCAGACTTCATGGAGTTGCATTTTGTATGTAGTAAAAATGATATATAAATATTAGAGTAGTAGAAACCAAGCAACTGTGCTGATGCCCAACTGCCCGAGTAGCTTCAACTCAGCCCCAAGGACTTTTGGGATCCTTCTTTTGTTAAAATCTGCAACTGGTCTCACCAGGGGCATCTTTTCTCTCCTCCTGTGTGTAGGTGTCATCGCAGTGGTGATCTTCACCATCCTCTGCACCTTGGTGTTCCTAATCCGCTACATGTTCCGCCACAAGGGAACCTACCACACCAACGAGGCCAAAGGGGCAGAGTCCGCCGAGAGCGCCGACGCCGCCATCATGAACAATGACCCCAACTTCACGGAGACCATAGACGAGAGCAAGAAAGAATGGCTTATCTAAGCCCACGGGGGTGGGGCCTGGGGTGGGATATGAGCTGGGCCAGGGTGGGACTGGGATGACTCTTGCAGTGGAGAGAGAACACTCTGTGTCGGACACTTGAGCACACATAGGATAAAAAGATCAGCACAACTGGAGGAGCAAGTGACAGGAAAATACCACTGAGACTGGAGAAAAAAAAATCTCAAGCATTTAAGAAAAAATACTTTTTAATATTTATTTACAGCAAATTGCCCCTTCTGTATCCTAACAACTACAACAAAGAGCAGTTTTGCAGCTTCAGCATTGGTTACAATTTTCAGTAATACCTGTCTATTTCTGTGTGTGTTTAGAGATGTTCTGGATACCTGTGACAAGAAACAGGGCTGGTTTTTTACATTTTTTTAAAAGCTGTTTAAAATGTGGGTGGTTCTGTCCCGAGAAAAGTGGCAGCCCTTCCTTCCCGGCGTTGTGTTCCTTCCCCGCAGGCTGCCCTCAGCCCCGCACCTTGACCACATCACTGCTCGTTGTGGTGGCGTTGTTCGGGGGGTTCAGGGCTGGGGGTGGGGCAGGGGGGTGAGGACTAATGCCATTCTTACTTGCCAGTTTCTCAACATCTCATCAGCCCATGTCAGCCCTGGCAGGACCCATCTTCTTGACCCAGGCACTTCACTGATTGTGTGCAATTCTCATCAGCAATGTAAAAATACTGTTATTACGACTACTACTACAACTACTAAAGAGGATTATCGTAAAGCACAGGAGGCTTTAAAGGTTTTTTGTATTATTTGTTGGTCTCTGAGGGAGGATGATGCTGTGTGAGTCTGTAGACCTGGTCTGTTCCTGTGTCTTTGTCTATGGCACTGGTGACCTGAGCCACATGCCAGGTTAAATTCAGGTCTGCCTGTGGCATATTGGCATATACTGTACATTGTAGTAGGGAATTAGAGCCAGACTTTGTTTGCTTCTGTTTTTTCTTAATAGGCTGTCATAGAAATATTAGTATGGCTTTAGTCAATGCATTTGAACCCACAGGCTTCACATCCTACTTTTTTTTCAACTTGCAAGTAGCAATTTATTCCTTAAATCCCTTGTTTCAGTCCCTTTGCAAGGAAAGCCTCCTCTGGCAGTGTTTGCACAGTCAGGAAGGTGAGGCAGAGGAGGCTTGAAAACTCTGCCTCCAGAGCACGTGAGAAACACACAGCACACAGGGGAGAGTTACTTTTCAATACAGAGATTTACCTGAACTATTTTGCTGTCTTTGTAAGGCATTTTTAAGAATAGCAAGGCCGATGCCAAGTACAACATTTCATCCCATTTTTCCTCTCAAATCAGGAAAGTCGTAGGTGTCACCTGAACAGCAGGCAGGCAGCGAGTAGGAAAGACAAAGGGGCAGCCTGAAGACCTAATACCCTTTGGTGGCAATAACAAAGCTTTAGCTAGCCCTCTGTACAGAAACATGGGTCTCCTACGGTCTGAATTGATAGGAATTTAAGGCCTTAATGGACAGGTTTTGCAGCAGAACAGAATGACGGAATGAATATAGTGCAAGGCTTTACCATGTGCTAAAAGAACAGAAATAATACCAAGACCTTCCCTTTGAAAGTATTTATTCTTGTGAAAGTCCTGGATTTGCTTTGCCTTCAATATTTTGGGTTTATTATGCACAGATTTAATTCATTCTTCTGCACAAGAAAGATTTATTTTTCACCCAAATGTGCAATCTACTACACTGATCGGTGCTGGCATTTTTTATTTCCTTATTTCTTTGGTTGCAACTTTAATTATTCTAATTGACACTTTGAAAAATTTTTTAAAAAAATCACATAGGGGGAAGAAAATATTGGAGTCTTACCAGACAAGAAATTGATGAGCACAATTTGTCAGAAAGACAACGTGAGATAGTTTGGGTTTTAGGGATGTTAGCCTAAAGTTCAGTTCTGGAGTCATTGAACACAGATATCAGAGCAAATCAGGCCCATTAATTTCTTCTATTTATGGATTTGGAATTAGCATACAAAAAAGTTGCCCATTTCAAAAGAAATTACTGTTTCTCAGGTAACATATGTGGCAGAGAGGTTCAGGTAAACATAAAAATTACCTCTGTCACTCTTGTACTCTGCAGTCTTTTGCCTTGCCTCCAGTATTAGCCTCTCCCTCTCTTGTCTGTAATCAAGCAGATGAGTTCTGGATTTAATCAAGGGTGTAAAATAAGTCTCCATTCCTTGGAGAATATCAGCAGGGGATGGGTCTACCCTGCACCACCACTCAGCAAACTACATAGCATTCAGAGATGTCTCTGTAGGATTGAAAAGGCATTATCTTTTCTCTATGATTTTATATTTTATTTTAATGGTATTTTAGTCCACTCTGAAAAGCATCCTTGTCTACAACTTCAAGTTACCAAGAGAAGTGAATAGAGCATCGTTTGCATAGACTGGGACTTTTTTTGTAGGAAAAAAGTTCCTAATCTGAATTTAATGTCTGTGAGGAAGATCAGAACTTATGTATCCTGGGAGAATAGAGTCCTCAGCTACTTCATGTGGGAGAGACAGATTTAACAGCCATAGTGCAAATTGCCAAATGCCTCAGCATGGCATTAGAAGGGAAAGATGGCTTGGTCTCCAAGTCCTTGGCAAAGCAAGAGACAGTTGTCTCTGGGTTATGATAGTGAGGCCTGCTTCTATTCACTGATTTTCTAAAAACTTAGCAGCTAATCTCCCACAACCATGTAAGCAAGAACTTCTGGAAAATAACCTTTGACCATTGCATAAGCAATAGTTGTAAATTAGTGTCTGAAGTTTGAAAAACAGTTTTAATTTCTGAAATCAAGTCACAAGCATCTGCACTTCTCCATGGACTGGACACCATGGACCTCTTTATGTGAAATACATTAGTGCTGGGTTAAAATAGTCACTTTCATAACTCTAGAAACCTTTAATTATCAGAATACTTGTTTCTCCTTAAACTGGACCTTAGACATGGTATTATCGATGAGCAGCTGGTCTCTGTATAGGCATTTGGTGACTTTGGGTGAATTCTTGCCTCTCTGCTCTGTATTTAATTTCTGAGAATGTTGTATTAATTGATTATAGGCATTGGTCATTCAGCGTCCTGGCAAGGAAGCAGGAGCAGGCTCAGAGACGTAGCCTGTGTATTTTGCTAGCACTATATCTATTCTGAGGATTTCTTCCTCTGCAAGCCTATCATTGAAGGCTGAAACAACACCCATAGTTTATTTCACCCACTCTTACTTGTGCCAAAAATCTATGTTGTTTAACAGGTATGTGCGAAAATCTGTTGGAGGGGAGAGTGGATCCTGCTTTTATAAAACTCTGTACTTTCCCCAAAGAATATTAAAATAATCAGTCTTTTATCACCTGTTTTTTAAGCTGTTTCACCTATTTGAACTGTGCAGGAAAATGTAGCTTCTAGTACTGGTTTGGGAACCAAAGTGTCCCAGTTGTGTTTCTAAAGGGTCATTCCTGATACCACAGGAAATGATGGCAAAACTGCCACCAGCAGTGGGGAGAGCAAGACTGGGCTGGAGATCAGGGCTCTCAGTGTTAGTGAAATAATGTAAGCAATATTTTGGATTCTCATTCACAAGACATGCAGACCACCAGGTAATGAGACATGGAGCTCCAAAGAGCCAAAGCAATGGAAAACTTATTTTGATGTCAACCCAGCCTCAAGGAAAATCTGCAATCCAGTCTGGAGGTTTGGAATCAGGTCTTTCACACACTGCTTATTCTGTATTTACTGATAGAAAATTCAGATGTATTAAATAGGAATATGTATCTTTAATTCGTACTGGAGCATTTCTGCTTTGTATTTTTTGTGTCTTAAACTTTACCTGTATCTTTTATATCTCTTCTAGCAGTAACCACTTCAAAGGTGTGGCAGCATTTTAGTGTCATGCTCTAGGCAGCATGATATATGTAAAAGAATGGTCATCATAAATATTTTAGTAAGACTGCCGAAGCAGTGGTGTTTATGTACAAGTTTATTGTACTGATTAGAACTGATTTTAATTAAAACAATGTCCTTTAATGGCAGATGCATCTAATTTCCAGGGTATCTTGAAATGTGAAGCTAAGTTCGACAAGCAATAGCTTTCAATATGGTTTCTCCCATGAATGATTTTATATTTCATCAAGCATGATGATCCTGCAAGGGTGTCATTTTTGAAAAGCAGAACCTAAATTCTGTTAATCAAATGTCATTATCCATCCTAGAGAAATTAAACAAAAACCTTGCCTTCTAACAGCAACAGCATGCAAATTAGAATGAATGAAGGGCAATGTATTTGTGTGCACACATATCTTCTGTGAATGTCTTTCCTTTTAACTAAAGTTCTATTAGAAACCAGATTGGTAAATAAAGAGGAGGGGGAAAAAAAAGAAGAAAGACATTTGAAATAATTTTAATCACCATAACAGCTGTTTCCTCATGCTTTGTATATTCTGATTATTGTCTGTATTTTTAAGTTCTCTAGTATCAGGAGATAGTTTTGGAAAGGACAGAAGTTGGAAAGACCTCTTAAGAAAAGACACCCAGTACATGAAAAAAAGTACTTCAGAACATAGTTATAATAAGAAGAGAGGGTGCTAAATCCAGGGAAGATTTGTTGAAGTGCAAGTATTTTCCTCCTGCATCAGGGTTACCTGATACAGAGAGTGCAGCTGTACTTGTTGAGGGGGGCAGAGGGTCTGAGAGCAGGGTTTGGATTGAAATTAAACTACTGCCTTTCTGCTTTTTCCCTTTCTGATCACTTTGCAGATAGCAGCAAGCAGTCTTCTATCAGTTCTACTCACATTTGTTATTGCAGATTCTGTGGCATTGCCAGCTTCACAAGGGTTACATGCTACAAATGACTGAGTGTGGGCTGTTTGCCTTCCTTTCATATCATAACCCTGTCCTTTCCTTTATGGATGAGAGCCTTTTATTGAAACCATCAAGAAAAATGTATGCCCAGCTCAACAGACTTCTGTCTGTTCCTTTTAATAAACTACCTTATCAGGCTTTAAAACATTTTTATGGTATGAAGCATTTTATAAAAAACTATGTTAAATGCACTTGAATGGGAGAGTATGAAACCTAGGCAAAGAAGCATCAGTGCAACAACCACCTGAGTCAGGGGGACAGTTGCTCTGTCTACAGTGAGAATTCCTTTAACCACCCACCAGATCCCTGGATCTGTCCAAGACCTTAGCTTCCTTTGTGGAATATAATAGTGGCAAAGTCCTGGTGTGATACTGTGTGACCATGTTTTGACTATTCTGTTGCACTGACTGCTGCAACCTCAAGAAGGAGAGCCATGCTTTGTGTAGGAATATTTTTCATATATATAGAAAAGCTCCAGAACAAAGAGATGGGAGTGAAGGTTCAAGCGTAAAGCCCCTGTGATACTTGAACACTGCGACACGAGGAGTCCTTGCTTCCTTCTGCTGCCACAGGTGTCTCACTGCAGCCAGAGGGGTGTGGGTGTGCACGTACCCCTCCAAAACATAAGGCTATTTGGGATGCCATGTCTGCACCACTTGGGCAATTGCTGCCATAATGTGGGTGGATAAGATACCAAACTTGCTCCAAATCCATGAGTCTGCTGTGCTAGCAAAATCACTTGTTCTTGAAATTAAGTGCAATTTTGAAGATAAACTCTGACTGTGCCCTACTGTAGCAGGCACATATGGTGCCTGAAATGAGACAAGACTTGGACATGGTAATGGAAAAGCATCTATTTAACAATCTGTAACACAGTTCTTTTAACTCTTTCACATATGAGCAGATTTTTTCTTGAAGCACTGTGCTCAAAATGCTGATTATGCCAACAGCTTAAGAATCAGGAAGAAAAGGGGCCAATTTGTGACTTTTTTACACAAGAAGTCTTTTTAAACAGTCACTTAATATTAAAAAAACAAGTTTGGTATTAATGGGTTCTTTCACAGGGAAATATGTCTTTTCACTAGCCTTCTATTTTCAAAATATCATGTGAGAAAAGCTGAGCAACTATTTAAGTATAAACAGAACCACTTCAGTGAAAAGGGGGTAAGATGTACTCTGGAAATACACATATAAGCAAGTAACAAATCTAATGCATCCTGTTTCTTCTCTGATTCAGCAACTTCCGATAATGTACTCCCACTGCTGTTGTCTCCTTAATGGAAAAGCACCTGGAATAAACAACAAACATAAAAATATGTGCCTTTAGTCTTACCATAGATTAATGTTCTTGCCTGGTATCTAATAGGGTATTAAGAAAAGCAAATTGTTATTTCCTCAAATTCCATTGCATTAATTCTGCTGTCTCCAAGGGTCAGAGATGTACTATCATTATATTAATTATTAAAGTGTAGAGGTATTTATACTGATAATATTCAACATACTGGCATTCTGAATTCTAGCACAGAGCTTGCTCTATTTATATTAGAGAAACTCTAATTTATTGAAAAGGGGGGTAGATGACATTTTCTGACAGGCAAGAAACATGAATAACTGGAATGACACTAGAGCAGAAACCATTTGAGAGAATGTTTAGCATGCAGAACAATAAACTGTTCCAGAAAGAGCTTCTTGCCTTCCAGTCAGCAGTACCGTGCTGTGGCCAGTTTTATATTGCCGTGTGGTCATTGCCTTTTTGGCCAAAATATTTGAGCTCCTGTCCTTTCACATGCTTTAAAATAGGCTGTTGCAAGATGTGAAGTTTAAGCAAGTGGCTCTAGGCTGCTGGTGAGAGCACAGTCACAAGTACCAAACTCTTCTATCTGCTTAGAAGACAATTCTTATGTCCCTGTCCCTGCTGCCTGTCCCTGTCTTTTGTCACTTTTTCCCCATCTTACAGAACATCATGGATTGAAAGGGACCATGAAAGACCTTCTGGTCCAACCTTTTGTGGGAAAAGGAACCTAAATGAGGTAATCTAGCATCCTCGACTCCATTTCCAGAGTGGTAGACTATCAACAGGCTCTTGTTTAAGACAGACAGTCACTGGAGCAAGGCAACAAACTCTTGAATCAGCCAGAAAACAGTAAATTTAGAGTAAAACTCATGTCAGGTGGAAGGAGGCTTCATGTGGAACATTTCCAGCCTAACAGCTCTCCTTCATTTCATCACGGCTTTGGTCAATTAGCCAAGTCTGTGTATTACTTTTCTAGACCCATGTGGAGGTATGTGAGATAAATAAACTTGGCTGAATTAAGACAAGGTAGCCATCCCCTGTGTGCTAATGTTTATTCTCTAAACTGCACATTCTCATGCTTACAGTGCTTGTGTCACTGAAGGATTCTGACCTTGGCACAGTCAATCAATCATTCACAAGCTGAAGAAATAGCCCTGCACTGCTTTGTCTTGAAAAATTCCTTTGGGTAAATGTTTAAAAGTAAATCTATGGTTTGCCACCATAAAGCACTGGACAGAGTATCAGCAGCTACTTGTAATTTATTTCTGTTATAAAATCAAGGTTTGTCTGCCCAGTTTTCTTGTGTGACTTGCACTAATGAGACCTTTATCCCTGAAGCATAAACTACTACAACAGGGCAAGGTAACAAAGAGAAATTGCTGCACACTCCGAAACATGGCGTAAAGTCCTTTTCATTACGCAATTCCTGGTAAGAATAAGGAGTAAGATCTCTGTAGACATCTAATGTTTCCCTTTTTTCCAAACCCATCTACCCATTACTCCAAGGAAAGAAAATTGTTGACAGTTCTGGGTTTTTTCACATCTCTTTCTCTACTTTGGAAGTGTTCCCTCTCACTGACATATTTATTGCCTTTCACTGTCATCTTTAAACTCCTTCCCAGCAGTGCTTGCTACTTTGACCTAGGTGAAGCCTTTCACCTTCTTAAAATGTAACCATGGTAGTGGGAGAGTTATATGCCACTACATTCCTATCACTTCTTATGTTTGCAGTAGGTTTTTATCTGTTAATACTACTCAGTGACTGAAAGTACAAGTTTGGTATCTGCCATCTGTGGCATTATTTTATAACTTGTTTGTATTTGTTCCAAAATCACAGCATCATCTGGCAAAGAGAGTCTGAAAATGAGGCAGCTGCACTTCATTCCATTAAGCATGGTTACTTTCTATTGCTTGGTTCAGATTTTCCCAAGAGATACCAATAATAAAATTAATGCCTAGCAAAAGTCAACATGTCTTCTCCTTAGGGCCACAAGATGTCAGACTGAGCTCTCAGCCATCCCCTTCCCTTGTGCTTTTGTAGCAGCTCTACAAGGCCACTTGTAAGCCCCAAAGCAGGACAGAGAAAACTGATATTATAAAAGCTTCTACTGGTTTTAGTCTCTTGGAGTGTTAAAGGTCCAGCTCAACAGGGCCAGCAAGTCAACACTCCTACAGGTTTCAATTATGAGCACATCTAAGAATTCTCAACATTGGTTATTAAATAATTTTATTTTCGTTGGATCAGCATCTTGGAGGGGAAAAAATGCTTCTGTATTTGGAATACCTGAGACATTACAGTCACCCCATTGTAATTCCTGCATTGTATCTGATCTTTTGAAGCTCCAACTGCTTAAGAGAAAGTATCAGAGTCACTTGAATAAAGAAGGCTAGGGCATCACTTGATTCCTATTAACTCTGAAGCACAGAGAGCTGGCTTTCCACAGATCTGCTTTGCATGGTCAGTCTCAGTCAAACACGAGAAATGGGAACTTTGCCTCTGCTCTTCAGTGGATCAAGACCCATCAGTGGGCTGACTGGGAAGGTGACACATAAATTATCTTCAGTCCTAGTGAGCTGACTCACACATTGAGCAGCCGTAGTCTAGGGAGTTCCTCTGACATAACAGCATGATTTGGCACAATATTCCTGAAAGGCTTCAGTTCCCCAACAACTCTGCTATCCCATTTGACTAGTGCTAATTAAGAGCCTGATGGAAATTCCCTGTACTGACTTAATCCTACGTGTGGATGCCAATCCTAACTAAGAGTGCTTAATTTCATGGAGATTAAGTAGATTTCCTCCCTCCCCCCCCCCATTATGGAGTGTTTGGGCTGTGCTCAGTCAGATGCTTCTTACTGACATATATAAATAGAAATATAGAGATAAATAGATATTTTTATGGAGATGTTTTATAAGTGGCCTTTACTTTGTGCATGGTAACTATTGCCAAACTTGTTATTTAGAAGCTACAGAAATGGCTGGTTCTGCAGTTTAGAAAACAATCAGCTGTCTCTGTTGAAAGGGAGACTTGGGGTATGGGCTTGGATTTTGATTTTTATTATTCAACTATAATTTGCATGGTTTGGATTTGGGTTTTGTCTCAGTGTCAGGTTTTTTTCTTTCCTCACTGGTTCTCTGGCAGGGACATATTGGGCTCAAGCAGGAACTTATTTCTCAGTCTTTGAGAGATGGTTTGAAGCCATCGGTGCCACATAACACACTTCAGAAACACCTGCCTTGCACAGCCCCTGATGTTGATCAGTGTGAAGTCCTCAAAACACAGTTTCATTACAGTCTATTGGGGGTTTCACAGCATAGTGAGGTGCTCCTATCTTGCTAGCTTTGCTTGACAAGATAGCAAGCTAGCAACAGCTGGTCTATGGGTATAGCCCTGCGAGCAGAAATAGGGATCAGCAGAGACTAGGACACAAATGATGGTTCAGAATTAGATTCATATACATAGCAGTAGCAAAAGACTGTGAAAATTGCTATGGAGGCAGATAATTTCACTTCCTGTCTTCTTTTACTTCCTCTCTTTTTTTCCTCTTTACTTTTACTTCTTTTACTCTCTTCTTTTACTCTTTTACGCATGTGACATACATGTGTGTATGTCACATCCGAGTAATACATCTCTACCAGCCAGCTCTCAATAACCTGGGCTGTTGGTTAGAGATGGAAATGCAGATGTCTTTTCTTACTGATCTAGTTCCTGCTGCTGTGGAGCAGTCTGTACCCAGGAAAAGACCAGGGCCATTTGCTATTAGGAAAGCAAAAGCAGTCTCTCACCCCTTCCTTCCAAACCAGGTGGAAAGCCAATCCAAGGGTTATGTGCCTACAAAGCTGGCCCAATTTCCTGTCAGGTGAGCCAAGACCTTGTCTGTTTGCAGTTACTCTAGTCCACAGGTTTCTTTCTTGAGCACAATTTTCCCATGGGACGCATAACCAGGAGATGATGGTTACCCTAATTAAACAAAAATGTGTATATTAAAAAACTTCCTAATCCGAAAGTATAGTGTATCTGAGATTCCTCTGTTATAGACGCTTAGTCTACAAGATTTATGGCTACATTTGCTATGTTATGCTTGAATAAACATATAATTCATTGAAATACACAAGACTGATAAAAGTAATATGATCTCTTTAAGGAGAATAAACTGTTTGTAAATTTATAAAGAGTATAATCTGTTAGGCCTTATTTGAAGTATGTACTGTGGTTTGGTAAAATACAACATTAAAAGAGCCTTGCCAGATGAGGACTGGTTTTTTTGTGTGTCTGCATGTGTGGCTCCTTTCGAATACTTTACATCTTCATTTAGCACAAAAAAAACCCAAAGAAAACCCAAAAAAAGCCTTTACAGACTCTGTATAAGACATTGAGAGGGCTCTTCAGATTTCTGTGTACAGTGATCCCATGGAGGGAATAATTTGGACCCAATATCTTTTGGAAACAAAAGTGGTTGGTAGCACTACTGACTGGCCAGAGATTTTTTAAAGGAGATTTCATTATGTCGATAGAAAGAATTCAGACCAATGCACATGCAAATATTGTTTATTTAATGAGAGAAAGACCTAAGGAAGCTTTAGGCCCCTTCAGAGCAAGAGCTGGTGTGCCACAGGCTGCAGACATGTGGCTCTTTCCCCACATACCCTGTACCCCTCTGTCCCATTCGGGTAGAGCATATCCATCCCTGCCCAAGACATACCTTGTGCATTTGAACAATGACTAGTATTGCCCATGGAGCTACTCATTAGGGGAACAGATGTCCCAAAGGCTGATCTTCCTGCAACCATCCTGCTGCCTTGGCCCTTTACAGACCAGCAACAGCTTTCTGGCACAAAATGGGTTGGTACTCCTCCTTCTCCTCTGTGTGTAGCCCAATTGTGGGTACTGAAGATATGCCAGTGCTTCCCACAGAAGAGAAAACCACACTACTGTACTCACGAAGCAAAGGCTCGCTGCCTCTTTGTGCAAGGTTTTGGGTTTTCCTCAGCTGGCTCCTTATTGCAGGCAACTCCTCCTCCCTCAGGACACTGTGTGAGCCCTTCCCTGAAATTCAGCAAGACAAAAAAGATCTGCCTGGGGATTGGAGGGGAGAGGGATTCTCATCTCTGACAACCTGCTGGTTTGCTAGTGGAATCTCAGGAGCTGCCTTCAGACTTTGACTACAATAAGTCAGATCAAAGGTGCACCTCATGTCATGGCCTGGTTTTGTCATGGCCTTGTTTTGTCATGCCCAAAAGCAGATGTCTAGGGTCAACAATGGCAAGGTAATTCCATCGCACAGCATACTTGTGCTACTTCCTCAGAGGAGCCTCTCGGCTGCCAATCATGTGCACTTAAAGGACTTTTGGGGCCAGAAGTGTTTTAATATATTTAGTCATCTCTTTCATACCTACTAGCCATGTGCTTGTGCAGGACAAGTGGGATCTCCTCCCAACTCTAGTCCTTTCAAAACTGTGAAATGCTAGGCTATTTAATTAAAAAAACCCTCCAGCAACCAAGCAAGAAGGGGAGGTTTTTTTTTTATGTCTGCTTGTTAGTGAAACAACCTCACCATGATTTAAAGCAGAGATGCAAAAGAAATCTCTCAAATCTAATTTGTGTTCTGCACAGTTCCAATTACATCCCTGCACATGCCCATAAAGATCACTGCATTTTATAATGCTACACTGAGGACAGAGTGCACAGCCTTGATACCCAGATAAATCTTCAACCCTGTGTGATTTGACTTCTGACTGATACTTCCCATCACCACCTAACATGATTTGTAGCATGATCCCACGTCATGCTTGCACTAGAGAATTATTTTTTATCTTATGATTTCCTCATCTATCAGTGTTTATGGAGAGTCACGTTGTTTGTATGAGAGGCAGGCACTCTACTTTGGAGCTGGCTGCTGGTTTTCCCTTGTTTAAAGACAGGGCCCATCAGCATGGCTGCAGGCTGCCCGACCCTGCCAGCTCTAGCCTGAGCAGCAACAGCTTTTGGGGGAGAGAGGCAGGGGGATCTGTGCAAGGTGACCGATGCAGGGGGTGCAAAGCAGGGAAAGGCAGCACACATCAGGGCCGGAAGGCTTCCTGGAGGAAGAGCAAGACAAGAAGCTTCAGGGATGGCAGAAAGAAAGATTTTTCCTGGGGCTCTGAAAAATGCTTTTTTAAGTTTGCTGCAACCCAGGAGGGTCTGGAAAGTCATTGAACTGAGAGCAAGGATGAAAGAAAGGGGCTGGCCTAGGAAGGCAATGCAGACAAGAGAAAGACCTGCTTTTTTTCTCCTCTGAATCACCCATCAAAGCAGAGAGGTTGTTTCATTTTGCTTTTATTTGTTTTCAGACGTTCACTTGTGCTGGTTTGGTTTTAGATGAAACCTAACTATGTGGTGGAAAAGCACCTTTGGTATATTCACATCAAGGAAGAGCTGTAGGCAATGCTACCTCAGGGTCCTGGCTTATGGGTGTAAACCAAGAAAAGCCAGAAGCGCTTGACCTCTCCAAACCTCTCCATTCCCATTTAACATGGATTTCCTCTGTGATCTGTCATGATGTGTTCCTGCAAAAGTCTCTTCTCAGAGGAGGGGTTTACCTCATCTTGATGAGCAGTCTTGTCTCAATCCCTCAAATACGGCAGTGCCCTGTGGGGGTTTGTAGACTCAAAAGCTCTAGGAGCAGAGCAAAAGATAGCAACTCTTAGAGCTTCATTTCTCCCACCTGCCTTTGTGCTACTCCCACACACTTCTCACAGTGTTTTTTATGTCTCCATTTCATTACTATCCTCAAACACACAGCAGATTTAACAGTGGTTGTCCCCTAAATGTGAACAACACACCTCATCTTCTGTCTTTAGAGGATGCACTTGAAAACCCTGAATGTCCTGAAGAGTTTCAGCTACTCCTTTCTCTTCCAACAGGTGTGAACTTCATTGACAATGAAAATGCATCATTGTGGTGCAGCGCCTGCTCATTTAGGGAGGTCTCCTTGGTTTTTTTTCAGGAGAGTTAAAAAGGGAATTTTCACTGGCTTGAAAAAGGTGTTCCCACATTCTCTTGTACTGATGGTTTGATCACTTAGATGAATCAAAGAACTGCATAGATACAGCAGGTTCAAACTGCTAAGTATCTTAGCAGGATACAGTGAAGGGAAGGGTAGAACCGAGGGGTTTAGCTGCTTGATTTGATTTATAGGGGCTATAGCAAAGAAGCATTTTAAATCCTATCAAGCACGAAGCCTCAGAAGTCAATGAGACAGGATATCCCCTTGCAGCGTTGTACTGTGTAAGCCTGTTAATCTCCAAATCCTTCACTTGTTTCATGATGGGATGTTGTAGGCAGGTCACCATTACTGGCTTTTCTCCATTTCCAGATGCCCGCACATTTAGCTGGATAAGAAGTGAAAGTGCTACTTTTGTGTGAAAGCGATTTGGGGGAGAATACTTTCGACTGTGTTGAAAGAAGGCTTAAATGGAAGGGTTTCAAGCTGTAGAGTTTATTTATTTAGGGTGCCTGGGTTTTTTTGTTTCGTTTGGTTTGGGGTCTGGAGGTTTTTGTCCTTTTTTTAGAAAGAGAGGGAAATGGCAGTCCCTGGGCAAGCATTTCTGAGATTAAGACACACACCTGGTTTGTAGATGATTCTTCTAGTGGTCCATCAAGACCAGCTGTAAGAAACCTCCTGCAGGTTCTCACACTGCCATGGTCAGCCACCCACCCTGTTCCAGCCACCGGCCTTCACACCAAGCACTGGGATGTGTGGAGGCTGTTCTGTGGTTGTCCTCTGTGGGCAGGGAGCTGTGAAGAAGGCAAACCTGTGCATCACATTGTAGGACCCTGGATGTGGGAAGCTGCCATCAGGCATGAACTCACTTCTCATCACGGTAGCTTAAAACGGGGCTGTCCCTGCAGGTAGACAACAAAATGGAAGCAGATAGGCCAAAATCTTGCTGACTCTTCCTGCCACCCAGAAGAAAGGTTTGCAGGTAGACAGTGATATTGTTGACAAACAAAAATGAGTCTGCAGACATTTTTCTTTGCTCGGTTTGGTGCCAGTTCTAACTCAGCCCCAGTGAGGTTGCCAGCTGGCTAGGATGGCTTTCCTACACAGCAGGTATACCTTTGGGAACAGGATGGAGGTTTTGGCTGCCGGCTTCCCACGGCTCATTTGGCAGTGGATGAACTACAGCAGCTGCAAACACACCTCTGTGACCTGAGGGTGCAATGGCATCTGCTCCCAGAGCAGCCAAGGTCAGAGCTGGTTTAAGGATGGTTAACAAGGCACCAGCCCAGGCCACTGCAACATGAAGAAGGGCAGTGGATTCTTTGGTGTTAGGGCTTTCAGACCTAGCAAGGTGTTTTGCTTTAGTCCAGAATCAATTTCTAGACTCCCCTCCTCCACCTTCCCAGTTTTCTCTCAATTGTGAAGTCTACAAGGACTCTTTCATGCTGACAGAAAGAAGAATTACTCTGATGCACTGCAATAAGTTGCAATAAATTGCATTGACTTTTTTTCCCCCTTTTTTTCTCCTTCTGCTACTTTTACAATTGATTTTGGGATGAAGCATGCAATCACAACTGACTCACAGTGTCACAGCAGGGACTGAATTACCTAAGGGAAAAGGGTTGGAGGAGGGAGGAGTCTGTGAAGGACCATTACATTTTCCTTCTTTTCCACAGCCCTGATCTGCATTTGAGGCAATTCAGTGCTAGGTACATCAAGGAGACACAGACAGGAACTTGAGCTAAAAGAATGGCAAAAAGTGTTGTTGTGGCCTGTCACAAGTGTGATTAATGACAGCTGGCAGGCAGAGACTGGGGAAAGAAGGGAAGGCAGCACAGAGGATGGAAGGGTAGCAGTCATCCCAGGCAGTGCACCCAGCAACTCATGGTCAAAAAGCGAGACGAGGACGTAAGGCGCAGTGAGCCTAAGTACCACTGAAGTTGCAAGCACCATTTCATTTTCAAGGGCAGGGAGGGTGGGAGAACACAATGACAATCATTTTCTTGAGTGAAGATGTCACTGGGGATGGCGGCGTAAGGTATTATTCAGTTCCAGGAGGACCACTCAGCATGATACAACAAGCAATAAGGAAGGTTTGAAAAAGGGCAGGGAAGATAAAACAGAAATGCCAAAATCTCTGGAGTCAGTTTAGGAGCTTTTGGGTACCACTAGACACTTCATACCCTCCAAATGGTAGGATTTCTAGTGCTAATGATAGATACTGTCACTAGGGACTCAGTCACAATAAAAATTATCAGCTGGTTCTCTACATCTCATTTCTTCTATTAATACTTCCATTTGCTGCAGAGCATGCTCTTGAGATTTATGGCAGAACAGTAATGGCATTTTGGACTTCTGTCAGGAATCGCATTTTATTACTCAAAGCTGAAGGACTGCAGGATAAAAATAATTAAAGCTGTTTAAAAAAATATTCTAAACTGAAAATATTTTAAAAGCTTCCAGTAACAAAATAACCATCAGAACTTATGCTAACAGCTTCTGAGTATTATCTTTTAGGCACTGACTGACTGCCTACAATCTGGGGCAAAGTCCTCTTTCTTCCCACCTCCTAGAAGAGCTGGTGAGGAGAAAAGGGGGAAAACCTGGTGTATAAAACATACTGGTCAGCTTCTCTTTTCAATTTTT
The DNA here is from genome assembly GCA_013397895.1 of Origma solitaria. Lineage (NCBI taxonomy): Eukaryota > Metazoa > Chordata > Aves > Passeriformes > Acanthizidae > Origma > Origma solitaria. Next base: position 521,064 of record VZRL01000255.1, on the reverse strand, counting down.
TTACCTCTCTGTAAATCCATGTCACAGAATTGAAACCTGTGCATTCAAACTGCCAGCAGAGCCTCAAAGCAGACTCTGCTTCTAAAGAAGCATCATCAGTCATTTTCTTCCAAAATATTTCCTGCTGTACAACAGACCACCTGATTCAGAGTATTTGTGACCTGGTGTAGTGAAAAAAGATGCCAAGGTGTGAGTGTAGGTGTGAGTCAAACAAGATGCTAAGTTAGTTAATCTGTGAACTGCCGTGACAATCTTTGCCTCCCCAGCACAGGCAGAGTGTGACTGGCACCCTGCTATCACCAGCACAAGTTGATGTGCATAAAGGATTTGCTGTACTGTCAGATTGGGGTTTTCCTTAACCCTGTCACACAAATATTCATCGCTGTATTACTGTGCAGCAATTCCTGGAGAAATCCACAGCTTCAACTACAGAAGGAAATTAACTGGGCTGGCCATCTGCTCTCTGGATTTACTAGCAGGAATTACAGTGCATCAGTTGCATATCTCAACATGTCAACGACCTCAGCAGAGTCAAAAGGCTCCACAGGTGGAGCTTGCTGTGAATTCAGAAAAGCTCCTTGAAACAGAATCTCAGGAATGAAAATAAAATTAAGAAAACAAAAACAATACAGCAAAACCAAATAAAGCCAGGCAAAAGCAGCACACAGTTTACTTTCCTGTGGTGTGAATTTTAACAAGCTCAGTGCTCCTGTGTGAGCACAGAGATCAAGGGCTGAAGTTTGGAGTTTCCCTGAACCTTGTCAACACAAAGCCCCCAGCAGGGCCTCCATGGAGCTCATTGGAGAGACCAGAAAAGGAAGATAAAACAGGACATGGGAAAGCAGAGACCAAGCAGGACAGGCTTCATGTAGGCAGCCCGTGTGTGAGTTTGTGCTTTCACACTTTTAAAAAGGATAGGAGAAAATTTTTCATCCCATCCCATGCCATTATTATACTGGAAACTTGCTAGGGAGAAGCTGTAAGAAAGGCTAGTTCTCAGGCTGGCACTGGATGTTCATCTGTGTAGGTAATTTAGCAGCCTTGACAGTTGTTATTGGAGGGCAAGATGGAAAGAGCAAGTGTCTGCTTACACTAGCATGTTAAAAGAGAAATGGGAACATTGGAAATCATGGAGTGCAATGGCAAAATCCTGGAAACTCTAGATTAGACTTTGTTCTTACTTGGTTTTGTTTTTAATGGTGCCTAAAGTAAAATTTCAGATAAACAGATTTTTGTTTTATAGATTTTTCTGAGGACCAAATATTCGCATGTGTGTGCACGCACGCGCATGTATGTGTACACATGTGCCTGTACATGTGCCTGTTTTTATTAATATAAAAATTACTTGGAGCAATTTAATCCAAAGAGTGCCATCTACTGCTCGTAAGAACAAGCTGCATGTGTAAGCACAGCAAATTTGGATGCAGGATGTGGCTTCCTGCACAAAGATGATTTTATAATATGAGGACTTCATGCATCTCAGACCGTTTTAGATCCTTCTTGGGACTAACCCAAAGCTGGGAAACCAACTACAGGGGTCAGCACTCCCAGTAGTGCCACAGTTCTCCTGTCAACAACATAGAAAACAATTTTTTTCTTTTGTTCTCAGGTTACTTTCCAGTTTATCGTCTCAAGGCAAGTTTAAACTGGCATTGATGCACCTTGTGTGTTCCTATACCTACACTATTCAAGAGCTTGACTGTCAGAAAGCATGGATGTGAAAGGGAAGACTTCGGGATTGCTCTTTGGTACGCTGCTCAAATAGCAGGCTGCAGTCAAGCATAAAATCCATAAATTGCCTCTATGCCCCCATTACTCTTCCCTAGTCACTCAGTTCTGAAGCTTGTCACAGCATCATTACACCTCTTCTCTTCTTGGTTGGAAAAAAAATCTACTGGAGTTTCCAGGGTGTTCCACTAAAGCTGGTGCTGCCTGCCTGCAAATAACAAATTGAAGCATGTATAAAAATGCATCTTGTGTAATATCTGTTTGTACATTAAAACATCACTAAGTGGCTTTCTGTGGACCGGGTTTTTTTACAGATTAGCTCAAGCTGGGCATTGAGTGACTTTTCACTGGGGTAGTTCCAGTAGTTGTTACACACTTCTTGCTGCAACTGTGATGGTACAAGATCATGAGCTATGTGTGTGAAATACTCTACATCCACATACAAGGAAGAAGTTACGGCCAAACATCTCCAGCAAAGAGAAGGAAATCTTTGTATGCTGCTTGAGGAAAATACACCAAAGTGAATCCCCCTAACTAGAAAGCTTGGATCACTGTGTATTATATCAGCCCATTCTGTGTCCTCTGTTCAAAACATATTTCATATAGTTCTTACATGAGAAATTGTTGAAAGCAAAACTAAATGCCAGTCATATTGGATACATCACGTGCTATTACTGAATCATGATGGATCCAGACTTATTAACTTACAGCTCCTAAAATGTGATTTTTGAAACAGTGATACTCAGATGCAGATGTTTTCTTTTTTCCCATGATTTTGTAGAACATAAATAACCACTTCATCTCATCCTGTCAGCCCAAAGAACACAGTACTGTAATATGGATAGCATATTCATTCCTGGAGGATAAGTGGTCCATCCAGGGCCAGATATGTTGCACATGCGATAGGGCTGCTCCATTTAGGAAACACATAAGCATCTCTGACACCGGTAGTCATATCAACCCCCAGAAAACCTAGTGAGTATACAGATCAAAGTTTATTGACCTGAGGAATAAACAAGACTTCATATGTGACCAAGAGCCTCTTGTGCAGCAGTGTTCTTCGAAGCTGCTCTCCCGTGCAAGGAGTGTCTGGTTGGAGAACTGCATGGATTGTAGGAAGTGGCACCTCAGCTGTTAACCAGCTAGCACTCACTAGTAACATTAGCCAGTAGTTAGAGCCAGCCTGATTTTTTCACACATCCTGATTTAGATGAGATGTGTGAACTGCCCCATTCCCCTCAATAGATGTTAATCCAGGAGTCAATAATTTATATCCGATACTGATGCTAACTACATTCCTTATCAAAAAATGGCAGAAAGAAAACTTTTTCAAAGTTAGATAGAATTTGTCATTCAAAATATCCAAGCAAGTAAGCTTCATTCAAAACAGCATTTTCTTGAGAAGGTTCAGTTTCCATTAAATGTTTTGAGCTTTTGTCACTGAAAATTCCTGGAAGAAAAAGGTAACAAAAGTCCACAGTCATCTGTCAAGGAATACAAAACCTCACCAGGTTCAGCGTCATGGTAATAAAAACTTCTTGAGGTGCTTAGCAGAGCAGATCTTCCAGGTTTTGCAACAGTCATGGCTGCCTCTCCACTGGGAAGTGTAGCTTCTCCAACCTTAGGGACTCCAGCAGAGAAGCAGAGTGGCATGGGGAAGGCCCCCAAGGCATTGGCCATAGTAGAAGCATCTTTGCTGAGTGGCAGGCTTTCCGGGGCTGCTTCAGGAAGGCATAGGAGGGGTGGCAGCAGGCAGCAAGACCCTCCTTTGCCTTTCTTTGCTGCTTTCTTGCTTCAGTTCCCAGCACATGTATTCAGCTCTGCACTATGACAAGGCCACAGGCTGTCACCATGATAATTATCTGCTGTATGCTGAGAAAACACAGTCTATATTTTTTGAGCGATGTAACAGGCTTCAAGCTGTTTGCTTATTACAACTGCTGTCTGGCCAGCCACCAGAGCATGCCAGCTTATCCTCTGGAGCAAGTCAGTAACAGTCGAAGAAGGAAGATTATAAGAGACGAATGTACAGTCAGGTAGGAAGGGGCACCCAAGCAGGTTAACTGGTTGGTTTTGGTCAAATGGTTGCCACTAACTGAAGTGACATGCCAACTAAAGAGATAAAAGATCTTTAGCCTTCTGCAGGTATTCACCTGCAAGAAGTAGAAATCAAGCCAGCAGATGATGGGATGTAGATGGCTTAACAGGAGAGAAGTGCAGCAAGGCTCTGAACAGAAGCTGTTCCTGCAGCTTTCCCTGTAAAATGAACAGCATTTCAGGAACTCTGAAAATCCCTCTCTAGCTTATTTGGTCAGAGGCTAGATGGCACTGTGTACCCAAAAAATAAGATGTTAGTCACAGATTTCATAGTCAGATGTTTCTATACACCTACAGGCTGTGAAAAGTGAACAGCAGTGAAAAGTTTGACAAGACAGGAGCAGCAGCCAGAGAACCAGACTTGTGATGCTGCGGTCATATATACAGAAAAGAAAATGAAGGACCCATTTTCTGAGCTGAATCTCTCCATCTGAGTTTCCAGACATATTTGCAGATCCTTGCCACTGCACGTGCCTGGTGTGTTAGGCTGGTCATTGGTGTTGGGCAAGAGGACAGACACTTGCCCACAGGGCTTTTCTGTTGAACCATAAGCTGTTTTTTTGCCAGAAGCACATGGAAGCACCAGCACAGCTCGTCCGGAACAAGGGGGAGCTGACCTCCTTCCACAATACCTGCAGGGCTCCTGAGACAATTCCCAGGTCATCCAAGCAGCAGATTACTGTACCTCTTATGGGAAAGATAACTTTTCATCAAAATAATTGATAAGGCATGATAAAACACAGCAAACTGCATTTAGCTCTGAAATCCGGGGGAATTTAAGACTTTTCTAGTAGGGAGAAGGTCTTTTTTTCCCTTCCTCATTAAAGCCATGAAGGCAGACAATTCAGTTTGTCTTAAAGCTACAAGAAGTTTTCAGAAGTTGACAGTTAATAGAAACCTGGCATTTACACATACAGAAATATGTGGAAGCTTACATTGGCAGGTTGTTTGGGTTTTGGTTTATCAGCTTGTCCCCACAACACCCACAATTTGAAAAGGTGGAAACAGTACCCCCAGAATTACCCCACGATGATTACCCCCTGCAGCACCAAGCGTTGCTTTCTTGATTACAGTACATTGGTACACAGTGATGGGAAAGAAAGCGTCAGCTAAAGCAGGGAATTCTTTACAGGCTTGACTCTCAAGCCCTACCACTGGTGGCAGCTGGCTTCAACAGGAGGAAAACCAGCCTGGTCGGGGAGAGAAATCCTGTGTCCCTCACATAATATCTTCTGAGGAGATCATGTGGCATTTTGTATGCACCATTTGAAGCAGCACAGAGTGGGCCAGAGGCCACAAGCATCTATGGATGAAATTGGCACCATGTTATTCTCCTGTCCCAAGAGTATTTGGTGTCTGAGTTGCAGATGGAAGGCTGCAATGGGGGGGGAAGCAGAAAAGGGACATCATGAGGAAGAAAACCATTCTCTGAACCATCTACAAATTACTGATGAACCCTCCACCACTCTCCTGCATACGCATTGATTGAGTTGCTGGATGCTTGTCACAACATCCATCTTTTGATTGCTTTCAGCTATCCTGAGGGGATGAAAGCTTTACTTGCTTGTTTTGGCTCAGAAGGACATCCTTTCTGTCTCCTTGTTGTAGGGTCTCTCATCTCTGAGTTCCTCAGACCAATAACCCCAAGCAAATCAATGCTACGGCTGACTCTTTCTTGACTTGCATTAATGGGCCATGGAGATGAATACACAGATCAGGTGTCTTTTAAAATGCTCTGGTCCACTGAAAACACTAAGTTAAACAGGAACACAACACAATCTGAGTTGATTCTATATAATGCTTTCCTGCCAATTTCCATTTAGATTTTTTCTGAGACACCAAGGAGTTATGTTTTGTTAAATTTTAAGGAGATGAGTACTGTTGCTCTAGAAAACTAAATGAGAAGTAAAGTAAATGAAAAGCAAAAATATCCAAGGCAGTTGATATAAATTAGCGTAAGTGGAATATGGAGACTCAAGTCTTTTGGGGACCTTCAGGAAACAAAGATGCTCCCACCAAGTGGGCAGGATCAAATGGCAACACCACAGTGGGAAACACTCTCATATCATCAGCAAAGGTCTCTGAAACCATAAATCCATTAAAAAAATTCCTCAGTTGATTTTTTGCTACTTCTAGCTCTCCTCTTCCTACCCTTATCCCTCCTATTCTCCCATTTACCCTCAGGGCAGTATGTGCAGACATACCTAGACCAGTTATTAACATAGATAATAAGCTGGTTACCAGCAGCAGTCAAGTCGTGGGGCACATTCACATGATGTTTTGCAGGGAGTTATGAAGTCACCTGCCCTGAACCCCTGGGGTGTCCTGACACAACTGTCCCCGGCCTGGGTGATGTCCACAGCATGACATCAAATATTTGGAGTCTTGAGAGGGCTTCTACAAATGATTGGTGCATGTGCTGGTAAGTTGTTCAAAGCATCAGCCGCAGTCAGGTCCAGTACGTGCCCAAACACATTTCCTTGGCTTTCCTTTTATTTTTTTCCCTTGTGTTCATCCCCACACCTTCTGAAACACAGTGCTATATTAGGAAGTTTTAACAAAATGTCAAGTTCAGTTTATATTCCCCAGCCATCACCTTCCCCTGCAGGAAGGATATCAAGTATTTGCAGTGCTGCCTCAGCCCCCACTCCACCCTTCTCTCACCTCCAGGGAAGACTGAGTTTCAAATCTATCTCACCAAGCAGGTCACCAAACACAAAGTATACTTATCATCCTTTCTCTCCAGCAATAAGAGAAACCTGGGCAAAATTAACCATTAAGGAAGCAATTGCTCTGATGGCTATGATAATGAGGGTTATATTTTATGTTCTTGTCTTGCACAGTACAACCAAGGTGCAGTCTCAGTTCATCTTGAAATGAATCTTGTTTTCAAGATTCAGCCCTGGGCAAGGTGGCAGAGTGAAACAGCTGTAGTAGATGAGAGGCATGGCAGGTGAGTTGTGAGACTGACCAGGGCATTACTTAACTAAGTGATGTGGAAATGCACCGACAGACTCTCGCTTCTCTATGTAATGGGATTTCTCAAGCGACTTGTTGAACTGGTTGTGATGACGGATTTACATAAGCAGAGCAGTGAGAACTGATTATGGCAATGCCAAAATTTGTCCAAAACTGTGGATTTATCCTGTGTTCAACCATGTAAAATGACAGGACAAAAAATTCAGTAACTGTTCTGCTTCTAGAGCATGCTAAGTCACACCTACTGCTTTTAATGGCAAAGTTAAGCTGGGCATTAACTTTCTCCTGCGGCTCCTCAGGAAAATTGCATGCAATTGCCCAAGTGCAGGTTCAGCCAGGGTGTGTGCAAGGCTAACACAGAGAGCAAAGGTGTTTGGGTGTAGCTGAGGGCTTATTTTTGTCTGGAGCATGGCTATTAAAAACAAAAAGCATGATAAGAATGCAGTCAGAGTTCAGCGTCCTTGGCTAAGTACAGAGGACTGCGAGTTAATAAAAACACAGTCTTACACATGGCAAAAGGTAAATATACACCAGCCTCCAAAAAACATTGTAATAATTTAATAACTATGATAATTTAATAATTTTAGAGTGAATCAAAGCTTTACAGTCATCCCGAACTTACAAGTTGCATTACAGGTAGTATTACCACTGCTTAGCTGACCTGGGACTCAGGCGAACATAAGAGAAGTGAGAGGGATTTGAGATTAAACTCAAAGACTGCATCTGCACAGATACATTTTTGTTTGGGTTTTTTTAAGCTATAACATAGTTATTCTGCAATACCAATTTTCCAAAGTCTGTAAATTATTTCCATCTATGCAAGTTTAGACTGTATTTCTGCAAAGATCATGAGATATTGTTGCCATCTCATGAACTAAACATTTTGCTGTGCTTTGTGCATGCAGTCAAAGAATGAATTATTGAACCATTATCATGGATCTTTTTGTGATTTAACACACAATAATTTAGAAACTGTAACTTCTGCTAAATTCAATTACTTCTCCTGCAGCTTGGCTTTTAAAAGTGCCATGCTTGTCTTACATTCAAAGGACTTTCCTTCTGCACTGGAAGAGTTAAGAGCATTTACAGGATGGAGGTTAAGTGCTAGTAGGAGATTTTAAAAAAAGCATTAAACATATTAAAAGCAAGTACCATAATCTGTAGATGAACAGCTAATAAGCTGAAGAAAAAATACCTGATTTAGCTTTCATACATGCACCTGATAATCCCTGAGTATTTTTAAGTGTCTCTGGGGTGGGGGTTTTTTCCAGTTATACAGCTAGTACAGACATGCAAGATTAGCATAAAAGTTCAGTTAGAAGTATTTTTTTAATATTATTGAAAGCATTAGAAACTTTCCTGCTATTCATGAAAAATGAAATGAAAAGCTAAATTTCTGCTTATAGCTCCAAAAGCTCTGGGCAGTTATTATGAAAACTTAGAAGCACTGCTAGGAAAAGAGGGATGTGTGCAGGAGTGATAGGTCCACTGGGTAAATCAAAACTGATTCTGTCATCAAAAAATGTTTCTCTATATAGATCTACACTATGTATACACTCTCTCTCTCTCTCTCTCTCTATGTATGTATATATATAGTATGTGACAGATTATATGTATGATATATAGCACATTATATACCATATATACCATTATATATTATATTATATTACATATTATATAGTATGAATATAATACAGACTCTGGACTCTACTATGCTATGCTGTGTTACATTATGTTACATTATGTATAGATGTACCTACTGTCTTTTAATATTTCTTTGATAGTGGACTATATTAGATATGTTCAGAAATTTATAGAATCAACTTTTCTCACCATGTTTTCTGACAAACATCCCTTCTTTTAATGGGCCAGTGGTTCGGAGAATTCAAGTGCTTTTCTGCTCCGGGTGAATCAGCTTTAGGGGAGGTACAGGAACCACATGCACAGTCAACTTTTGCTCTGAGTTCATCCCCTCAATGCTTTCCTGTGGGAATAGGTTGCAAATGATAGGAAAATACAAGATTTTGAAGACAAGATCTAAAGCACACAGTGACTTGCCTTCCACCTTTCAGGAACTGCAAGCACATTTTGTCCTGATTATATCAACTGTCTGGGAGTGCTTCTTCTGTAGTCTATTCTGTAAAGAAAACTCTCAGGTAAATTGTGCCTTTGGGGTTAAAAAGATGGGCTGGTATAGAAGTAACCAGGCTGTTGTTACTGTTCAAACAGTTTGAAAGAATTTCAGAAAAGGTTGTGAACAATGTGCATCCTCTCTGTGACTTCTATTTAAACTTCATATATGATGCATGACAGAACCCTCTAGGCAAATACCATGGTAATTCAGCCATGGTCTGATGGCTATTTTTTTCATCTGTGGTAGTCTTGATAAGTACATTAGACTAGGGTTGTTGATAAAGAGCTCCTGAAAGCAAACAAGCAGTAGTGCCGTACTTTTACAGGAGAGTTGTAGTTTACACAGCAGGCACTCCTGGCACTTGGATGACTTTGAGCTAATCTACAGCATGCCTAATCTCCATCAAGGCCCAGACTGTGACCCATGATGCTCTCTCATCAGCTTGGCTTCTGTTGCTAAATTGTATGGCCACTTATACTGTAACATCACGGAGTTGCTCAGCAATATATTTGGGCTGAAAACCCATCAGAAGTGCAGATTGGATGGGGCTTTGAGCAACCTGGTCTAGTGGAAGGTGTCCCTGCTCGTAGCAGGGGGATGGAAATTTGATGACATTTAAGGTTCCTCCCAACCCCATCCATCTGTGATTCTATGCTTCTATGTATGTATATATAGCTTGCGTGTGTCCTCATATAAGCATAGAACATATATATGTGTGTGTATACATGTGCATGAAGATTTGTGGACTTGCATATATTAAAATGCATGTACACAAAAATTGGACACAGAATGGACTATTTCAGCCAATTACTTATGAGCAGATGATCTCATAAACAAAAGCAAATGTACCATATTCATCAGTGATGAAAGAAACATTTTATAGGACGGTACACTGGAGCCTGCAATATTCCCATTACAGACCCTGAAAAACAGCTTTTGCTCTGACAAAAGATACAATGCAGTCAAGTCTTTCCCACTTTAAAATATTACTCCCAGATTTTGGTTTTCTTAGGACAGTCAAATTTTGTTTTTAAAACTGCTGGGAATATCTTAAGCAAATACTTTGCATCAGTCCTATTGCTTCATTTAAACCAGACAACACTTAAGCTACTGCTGATCCAATCTGTTTCTCAATCATACAGCCAGCCACATACTTAGCATGGTCCTTTGCTAAGGTAGTTTAGGGATAGTTCCTCTGTATGTACCTATAAACCACAGTTAAACATAGGTGGCATGACGAAGTGACAATGATTTGCCAACAAAACAAGAAACATCAGCAAAATGCCTCTGATTTCTCACTCAACCCTGGGTTCTCACACAGAAGCTTCCTGTGGGTTTGGGAAAACTGTTTATTTCTTCCGAACAACAGCAACCAAAAAGAGATAACCATGGATTTTGCAAACACGGTATATGTTTTACAGGTATATGCTCTAGCTCATGTCAATGAAGCGAGGAAAGGTGGAAGAGGGTTGCAGAACGGCCCATGGGTTGGATTTTCTTCTTGTCCCCTGCAGCACACGGTGACCTGAAAACACCTGACACTGATGCTGTGTTGTTCTGAAGGCACATATTTACTGTGCAGAGTACTTACAGAGTGAACTGAAGTTCTTGCTACTTGTTGCCAGAGCGAAGAAAATTACCCAAGAAGATGAAAGACTTCATTATTCCTTCTATCCCAGAAGAAATTTAATAACATACTTCCAGGATATCCTCCTGAAAGAAAGAAAGAAAGAAAGAAAGAAAGAAAGAAAGAAGGAAAGAAAGAAAGAAAGAAAGAAAGAAAGAAAGAAAGAAATGGAACAGAAAATAATCATGATCTGTATTTACCTAAGGTGAATTTAGGTACACTGAGTAGATCAGAATGGAGATTATGCTCTGAGGGAATTAAACCAAAAAGTGTCCTACTTGCCTCTATGGAAGTGCATATGCAAAATACAGATTTATTATTTCCATCTGACTGACAGCTTGCTATTACAAGAAACAGCTGGAAGTCAGCCCATGGTTGCCCTTCCCTGCTGATCATCTTTCTATTCATCTATCCTTTCATGGCAGACTGCAAAATACTTGGAAAAAATTATTAACTAATAAATACACATATACTTACACACATGCCTCTGTGTGAAAAATACCAGAGTTTTTTCCTGCATCCAGAATTGACAATAATTGTCCTATATGTAACTTTTGCATTTATTTTTTAAACATTGCTGGTAATTCATTTTTATTTTACATATCATCCTAAGAAGCAATTCTTGTGTTGGGAGTGCTACAAAAATTGCAGGTTTTTTCAGTTTTACCTATACCTGCTGTTCAGAATTCATCCTTCTGGATAAATGCGGAAAAAAAGCCCACACATTAGCTTGCAAAAAAATCAAAGGCAGGTTTCCCTAAATAGGAAGAAACATGAATTTATGAGGCAAATAAAACTTTTTACAGCTGCCTAACAGTTGTAGGGGACAGGTCTCCAGCTGGAAGTCAGGAGGAGACAGTGAAAGGATATCCGTGGAGCTGGTCCTGGCCACAAGAGCTGCCAGTATGTTCTTAGTCCAGGGGCAGGCTAGACACATACCTGAGCTCATTACTTCCATTTCCTGGTGTTTGTTAAATTATGAAATTAAATGGAATGCCAACTAAACATTAAGTATGGAGACTTGAAATTATTCCTCCCCAAACTGTCCTGCTTTAATGGAGCACTGGCTCATGGGTTTTTAACCAGTTACACTTTCTGACAGCATTTTAAGTGTAGTGACTTTTGTTAACTCCTATCCCTGTGCTAACAGGAAAACTTTTAATCTATTATTTTCACCAGAACATTTTCAGTTGCTTCCCTTCCCGTGTCAGTATCTGGAAGTGAGACAAAGAAAGAAGATTTCCAGTACCCAGTTGTGCATCACAGAGGATGTCCACCTGGTTTAAGGCGTGGAAGTCAACAGCTAATAATCTTCAGGTTAAATAAAAATAATGATCCTGAGGATGACAGGTTGGTTTTTTCTTTTTTTTTTAAGATCTCAAAATTTAATGTTAGAAAGCATTTCTTAGCTGTAAAAACAATATATAACGTTTTTTGCAGTTTTTTTTAAAATTAATAACCGTATTATTTATGTAACTCATGTTATACAAACTTGAGGAGCAGTGATGCTGGAACAAATTAACTGAATAAATTAAAATTACCCATTTGGTTTCTGTTCCCAAATGCAACTAAAATATGAACATAGAAATTTCTAGAGTACCTTGAAACAAACTTAAGGAGTTGAGGGCTCTGTGCTACAAAGTGTGATCAGCAAGACCTTTCACTGTACTCTAACTGGGACATGTTCATTTCTATCAGTACCTTCTGGTGCACTCATCATGTAAAGAACTGGACTTACCCAACTTGTGCAACAGACTGGATGAATAAACTATGTTATTTGCTAGGCAAATGTATTTCAAAGTCTTTTTGCAGTAAAGAAAAAATCCTCTTTTTTAATTTGAGAGCTTGGGAGTAGTGTAGGGTGGAGGTTTTTTCTTTTCTTTTTTTAAGTTTTATTGATTTTTCCTTAGAAGTGTGAAGAGGCATGCTTATGTTCAAAAGATTTTCCAAACCAAGAAGAAGTGAAGTGAATTACTATTTGGTGTGAAAACACTGCAGTTTCACTGAACTCTTTAAAAACTTTTCCATGAGAATGATACCTGAAATTGCTTATTTTAACATGGCATTTATTTAAACGGTTGAAGCATTAATTTGTTCTCTGCTTTACGAGCGTGTTTTCCTTTTTTTTTTCTTCTTTAGGATTGGATTCATAGCTGGTTACAATATACACCCTTAGAATTGGGCAATTGGAAAGGCCAGTGTTAGATTTAGCAGAACCTCAAGAATGGGAACCATTTTGCAAAAAAATTGGGAATACCCTCCCTCTTCCCGAGCTCTTTCACTTGAGGAGCTTTCCAGACCTATTAAAATAGATGGGCATACTAGGTTGTTGCCCTTAACAGATCGCCATACACCATGGGTGACAGTGCAATCTCTTCTGCTTAGCCAGACTTGACCTAGAAACACCAAGCAGCTGAAAAAGCTGACACGTAGCTGGACCAAGACACTGTCAGTGTCTCAAGTACTGCTGTGGGGCACAGAGGTTTGGAGACAATCTAATCTGTGGGCTGTTTAACCTCTTTAAACTGGTCATTTTACTTCCCATCTCCAACTGGGGACATGGCACCATGCCTGACATGAAGCAAGAGCAGCAGCTGGGCAGGGGAAGAAAGAGCAAGGGGGAAGAGAAAAATTTGTTTGCAAACCTTTTAAAGCATGAGCTTATTAAAATGTTAACTTCTATGTGGAAACAGCCAAGAAGAGACAATCTTCTTCTTGAAGAAGCCAGCTGTGGCCTTCCTGGTAAGCTGTAGCTTGCCTTTGTGGGGACAAAAATATTAATGAGAGATGAAATATAGTAAATGTGTATATATACATATACACATTTACTATATATATGTGCGTATATATATAAAAAATAACTTTAGGATCTTGGTATTTCTGTGTTAGCTTTTATTTGTATTTATAAGAATAATTTTATTTCTATTTGCAACATTCCAAAGGGAGGGAGCAAAACCAAATCCACAATGTCTAAGACATGGCCTAGGCCAAGGCTTAGAGTGGCAATCAGATCACAATCATAGCCTGACCCACGTTACTTAGGTAGGACAGCATCCCTGGCATCTGCACTGCTTAGGATATTTGGGTCATTACAAAATACTCCTACCAATAAAAACAAGCATCCCAGAACAGGCATCAGGTTTATCCTCATAGCTGGTGGATCATACATAGCTTACACTAACAATTTTCCATTTCTAAATCACAGCAAATGCAGAAATCACTGTAAAAGATAAAAGCAGATAGGAATCTTGCAGGTGAATAATTCAGCTTCTTTAAACATCTTTTGCATGCATTACTTGAATTGATTTAAGGTAAAACCAAGCAGTTAATTTGTTCTTCCTGTTCTACAGTGAAACTGATTAGAAAGACAGTTAAAATTAATAGAAAGCTATTTTGACAAGTTAGTAATTTTTTCCCTCTCACCTCCTGCAATCTCAATCCCCCTGAACAGCTTAATCAGCTCAGGCTGTGCCTGCTTCCCCTTTCCACCCCTGCTATGGCTTAACGAACATGTCATTGTAAAACAGAAAGGATACAACCTTGGAGGTGAACTCTGCTGCCTCTGACCCTCCTCCTCCTTAGGTAGGCTTCACACAGTTCCCGGCTGAATCCTGGAAAGGTGACACCTCTTCTCCTGAGGCTGCAACATCAAAGGCAGGTGAGTCCTGACTGAGCTTTCCTGCTTCCATACTGGTCTCTTTCCTGCTGCTGCCACTCACCCTTATCCAGGCAGCCATCTGGCTGAGGTCAGGCACCATGGCCAAAGAGAGCAAGAAGGTTCAGCATCAGCTTTTGGCTACAGCACAAGCCAACCACCCCACATTTCTGGACCTTACTTCTGCCTTTCATAAATAGACATGGTCTTTTCACTGCATTTTGGAGATCTGGGAAAGAATTTGAAGGAGTTATTCACGGCAGCTATATGCTCTGCCAAAAGAGGTTATTGTGCGTGCATAGACTTAATCCAGCTTTCAGATGACACAGAGCTAAACTGAAAACAGACCCAGCCACATCCTTATAGGCCTCTTCCAGGTATGTTACTTTAGCTTCTGTGATTATAACTCTGCAGGAATGCAAGCTGAAACAGAGCTTACAACAGAGAAACCTTATGAAAATTTGGGCATGCCACGTAAAAAATTATTTTCCTGTTTATATTTTGCAAGACTATTCATAGTACTACTGCACTATGTGTAATAAAAAAACCCAAGGATGATGCATGATTAACGAACAGAGCTGACGACTGGATATCCTAGATTCGAATGATGGCTCTCCCAGATTTTCTATGCAACTTTTCTAGCAAGTTCTTGCAGATAAACATTTTGAAACCGAGGGTCTAATTTCAGCTACTCTAATAAAGTTGGTCTCTTTGCCAGAGCCACTGAATTTAGTTGCTACATAAAAGCTATGCAAGAATTATGGGTACTCAGTAATTCTGATAATCAGGCTGCCATTTTTCTTTTTGGTTGCTAAATTGAGATATGTCTTAGCACAATTAGAAATTCATCTTGGCAAACCTTTTTCTCTGTTTTGATGAAATTTTCCCTTGAGAAATCTTATGTAAGCATATAAACCCTAGATGAATATCAAGTTTAAGACCAGGAATAGGACTTTTTTTTGTCTGCGTTTAATTGTGAAATGGAGCTATGGGCCTTAACCTGATTTGCCAAAGACATTAAAAAGCACATCCATTAAATTTGTATATTGCTCATCTTCTGTTTGAGGTTCTCCAAGATCAAGGTCTTTTTGATCAATTGAAACTGTCCCCTGAGCCTATCCTTCACACCAATAATATCTTCTCTTTTTCATGTTCCAAGGATTGTCTTTCAGTCTTTGAAGTCGACCTGAACATTTTCTGTCGTGTTCTGAGCGTTATCATTCATGACTCTCAAAGGGAAACCAGACAGAAGACAGAGCGAAACAAGTTTGGAAGAGTAAAGAGGCAGTAAAAAGAAAGATACTGATAAATAGAAAAGATAAATAAGAATGAGCGAAAGTGCAAAAGACTAATTTCAAATTTCATACAAGAAACAAAATATCAGAGAAGAAAAGTTTGGAATTAAAAATATCCAGAAAATCAAGGAGAAATGTCCAAAACTAGTTTTGCTGGTTTGTTTTGCTTTGCTTTTTAATAGAAAATGTCATATAGCCTATTAAAATGTTTAGGATTTAAAAGGGTAAAAAAAAAATGAGGACATAAAATAGGAAGATTATTAAAGAAAGGCAAGAGAAAATAGAAGGGAAGAAGAAAAAGTTTATGGTGACTTTCATTGCTTTTGTGATGATAGAAATGCAAAGACTGAGAAAGTTACAAAGAAAGATATCAGCCCTCATTTAAAAAGTCATGATTTTACATTAGTTTAGCTGTAATGGCTTTGGGACTCCTCAGCATTTCATAGCTAAAATCCTCACTACTCAGTACCTATGAAGGTTACGATATTGTGAAGCAATAGCAGCAGAATCTGTGATTACTGTGCAACAATAACTGAGCAACTTTTGAACATGTCTTTAAAAATACAGAAACTTGACATTAATATTTATTAATGTAATAATATTACTATATACTTTTAATGTTACTATTTAATATAATATTAATGCAGAAGCTTAGTGTTTTTCTGAGATAAGATTACAATTTTTCATCTTCTTCTGTTTCAAACAAATTTCTTCCGTGGGTACATTTCAGCAAGTGTCCAGATGTCACTGTTTTCTTGTCTGACTGTGCTAGACCCAGCACGAGAGACAGAGCTCATAACCAAGTGAAGAGGGCTTAAAATTGCCCATGAAAAAGAAAAATGGGGGGATGGCTTCACAGCCAACAGCTGTGAGGAACTGCTCTTCCCATTCCTGGCTTTGATGTCATTTCACAGAGCTAGTACAGGGCAGAACAGCAGGGCTCCAGCATGTTCATTACTGGACAGGGTTGGTGGGATCTACATTATTTTAGCAGCATGAAGGTAAGGTGCCTTATCTCTCCTATACTCCACCTATATTCAGCTTTTGCTGAAACTTGTTTCCCTAAAACTCCCAGCAATTGCTAGCTAAAATGGAGATTAGAAAACAAGACTAGTTCATTGGCAGCTGTAGAACCGAGAACCTTAATTCACGAAGTAGCTGAAAAATACATTCCTGCATCTAAAAATCTCTGCACATCCTGTCATGTTTAAGTTCATAAATATTTGCTTTTTATCAACATTTAAACATAGAGAGCAGACCCTGATGCTGTATTAGGTACTGAAACGCCTGTGATATAAAATACCAGCTCCCTGCCATCTCTGTCCAGTTGGGAGCGTGCTACGGTTCAGGCAAAGGGACAGCTCTGTGTTACTTCAATATGTCCCGTTCTCTGTGCTGCCTCCATCCACCATGTCATTGCTTGTTAATGGTTGCTATACATTTTTCCTCTGACTCACCATATTTTTTCAAATGCTTTTATTACTGAAGGTTTCTCTATCTGATTTTTTTCCGAGAGCAAATTCTGTAGAGCTAGTAAAGAAACAAATGAGAGGGAGGGAATCAGCTCCTGCAGGCTTATGAAAAGGAATTTATCTATTTCAACTTGCCAATCACAATTCAGGTAGTATTTTTAACACCATGTCCATGCCTAACTTCTCTTTAATGCATGAGGGGCTTGGAACCTATGTGCTTTGGGAAATCTCCCTGTGTACCTGCCTTCATCTTTAGATACAAAAAACAGGATCTTAGAATTTCAGTGCTTCTTGCAGTTCCTTACAAAAATAGTGCCTCCCTACAACATGGACCACTTTGAAGAGAATTGCACAAAATTATCACAGAAAGATTCTTATATTCTCTCTTGTCAGGAGCTTATAAATTAAACAGCAATGTTAATATACTTTTTTAGTTGCTGTGGGGCTTCTGCTGTTGGTTTATTCTGGTATGCCAATGGCTTCAATCAGACCAGCTGATTGCTTTCTGTTAGACAATGTTTCTGTAAATACTTCTGCTTTTTTATATTTATACTGCAGAAATTCAGACTGCACCTGCAACTAGCACTTTGCATTTGACTCCTTCATAGATCAATTTTTCTCTGACACACACCCCTAACAGAAATCTAGTCTGTTCAATCCATCTTGCAATACTCAGAGCTGAAGAGAAAAGGCACAACAGCTGTACAGAGCACACCGCAACCAAAGACTACAGTCATAAAGTCATGGAAGAATAATCTTACTAAGTTTCTGTGCTTTTTAATAAAGCATCACATTTTCAAACTTGGAGTCATAATTGTTAGAAACTTCAATAAGGTGTCTTCGGTGCTGAATACCTACAGCAGACATAGAAACAAGATTTCCTCAGCACCTCTAAAGTCAATCTATACACAATTTGGCTGCACAGATATAATACCTAACACAATTCTGAGGAGTTGTTCTATGCTATACAATATACTTCCAGCTTACAAGTGGGACATTTCAAGACCCTCCAGCTATACTGAAATATAAACTACGCTTTTTAAGATACTGTTATTGAAAGATTCCTTTCCTCTTCCACCCCCTCAACCAACCCACTATCTTTGGAAGCACGCCATCCATTCTGGGCACCACTGAGTACCAATAGAGCAACACTGGTCCATTGATGACCTCTGTGATGAAAATAATAACCAACACATGGCAGTGACACAGAGGGCAGGAGCCCCATTTCTTTGCCATGTCCCCCCACACATATGCAGATCACTCACTGCCTAATGGCACACACAGACTATGCTTTGTGCTGCAGCCAGAGCTCAGCACCTGCTCATCATCTCCTCCCATTGCTGCATTTACAGCTTTTATGTACCAAGAGTTCAATGAGACTCATAGTTAATGCCTAGAGTTTTGGAGGCTAGAAATGACAAGGACATCAAACAAGAACAACAGCCACCACATGTCCTTGCAGAAGATCACACAAGCCTTCTGACCAGCCTCAGCAATGTGCAGCACTCAGGATTTGTAATGCTCTGCAAAAATGGCTGCCCAAACTTCATGGGGGAAAATCTGAAGGGGTCTATAACTCCTGCCTTTAAGTAAATTCTCAAAGTCTTAGCAAGAAGGAAGGAGGCTAATATGAGACAGTTACAGTAATAATAGTTAGTTTCATAGAGCTACTTAAATCCAAAAAAATTGAGAGGTCATTACAAAATAGGAAACACTTGATTTTACATGATTTTTACAAGGGAGATCTGTATTTCTTTGAAAAAAAAAAAAAGAACTGATACATGAATCACCTTGTTAGAAGTTAGGATATTTTTACTGGTGTTTTAATCAGAAGTAAACTGACAATAGATCACAGTTGTGAACTAATGGAGACTTTAATGATGGTGATTGAGTCACTTAACAAAAATGAAAATTACTGGCTGTCTAGAGATGAATAACTATTTACTATCTATTTAACAACTATTAACAAACTGTTCCCCTAAGAGCTAGTTTCTGAAAATTTTGAAAACCAGACCAATAACTATGCATCAGTAATATAAGGTGCAGAGTTTAAAAGAACTCTGTGTGTACTTTCTTCATTTGGACAGCAATAACTTTTCTAGAAATCTCTGGAATAGAGTGTAGTCTACTGGCAAGCAAAGAATGGCAGTCTTCCACTATTGAATTAAATCTCAGTTGTATTTCCAATATTAAGTAATGGTATTCAGGATGTTTCAAATTAAATGGGAAGTTTCTCATGTTTGTGTCAAAGAGGAGTAATATTTAGCATCTCAAGCATGTTTACACCAGCCACCCTGTTTGAGTACACAAAGCCTCTTTTGTGGTAGAGCTTGGCTGCCATGATGCATCAGTTACCATCAGACATTGACCAACAAGGTTGACAGTAAATATTTGGCAAAACCAAAACCATTCACATGGAAAACTAAGTCACACTTAACATTTATATATTGTATAAAGCATCTTGGTAATTATTAGTCCCAGCTTCATCAAGTTATCTTACACAGCATGGAAACAAAGGGAAAAACCAGCATCGTATTTACTGACAAGAACAGGTGAAAAGTAAGATATCTGCAGTCCAGCAGCTGGTCTGTGTTCAGCCTACAACTTTACAGGTTGTGAATTGATCATTCACAGTATATACTGTGAGGGTGTACAAAGCACCTGTGTTATTTACCAACCTTGATGTCCTCAGAATTAGTTCCAAATGTTTTCATATGTTGTCCCCCAGGGATTAGTTGCCCTGGGAATCACTTGTATTATCTAATATTATTTCTCTTACCGACATAGCCTGATCTTGACTGATAGTCTTAACTGGTGCAGAGGTGGGGGTAGTGTACCTTTTGACCATCAGTCTCATACCATGATGTAACAAAATTGCCATGATTTTAAAGATAAGTAATCCTTCCAAAGCATATAGCCGAGCTTGTGTTAAAAGGTCAACATATATGCTGTTCTGTGTCTTCAGCAGAAAAAAAATAAGCTAAGAGGAGTTACAAACTGATCTGCATGGCACCAAGGGCTGTGAAGAGTGGCATAACACTTACCCTGGATATGGCATCTGGGCCCAAACACTACATGTGGCTCTTGACAAAACATTTTCTTTTGTCCTCTTGCTATATTGTATAACTGAAGTCCATGTGGTTCATACAGACAGGTGCATTCATAATAATAATGATTATTATTATGTGGGAATAACTTGTTTCCAGAAACCAAAATACAAAACCAGAGGAAAATTAGCCCATTTTCAGCTTTTGGGGCTATTTTTGTGTGTTTATTTCTAATGGGGGCAGATGTGTTTTGGAAACGTCTTTAAGTAGATGGCATTCTAAATTGTCCCAGATTTTAATCAGGCTTTTAAGTTTTTTAAGTAATTTTAAGTTTAGTGCTATCACAATTTCTATGATAAATTTCAAGGAGTGAAGGCATTCTTGCCTGTAATTATTGCTCAAGTGTACTTATAATGGCTTTTTGGAGCACTGGGTTTTTCACATACTAATACTATTATTATTCATTCTTTGTAGTCTTTTGTTTAGCAAAGAGGTAACACTATTTATTATCCAGCAAAGTGGGCTGATTTTGCAATGATATGCAGAAAACAGACTGTAAATTGTTGAACCAAAAAAACAAACATAATGACAAATAGCTAAGAGCATCAGTCATAAACAACACAATGTACTTGGTTTATTTTAGAACAGCAATTTTAATTCCTTCATAATTGACTTGTAAATTGCCTTCACTTTTAAGAAAAAAATGTGCATCATCTGTTACTATCTGGATTTTCTACTTTGCTATGAAAAAACACAAGAGAATTAGGGTAATACTGATTATTTGCTCTACTGAGTTTAAGTCTACCACTTTTTTCTCACAATTGTGTGAAGGTAGCTGCTATTGGCCAAGAGAATTCGTCTCCAAGCGATAAAGATTCATTAGGTTTTTCTCAGACTTCTGGGATAGGAACATTAAGGCATTCTGGCAGCTCTCATTATGCAAATCACTAAAATCTATCTGATCTAGACAGGAATCACACAAACTATTTTTGGACATTTAGTGACTATAATACCTAATATAGCAAATTAATTCAAGGTTTTGGCTTTACTAGCCCTTTAAAGTCTAGAGACTAAGTCCCTGAGGCCAGGAGGCTGTCCCTGACCTTGAATGGGTGTACCCACATAGTGGGTACAGCTGCAGGGCATCCTTGTAAATTCAACTGGACCTCCAAACTATTTAAAGAAAGCAATTTATACCGTGGGTATAAAAGAGCTCTCACCAGGGCTTTACACAATGCATGTTTTTCCTATGGAAAGGCTCATAGCATTTAGGAAATCTCTTCTGTACTTGTTACAGAGGGGGATTAGAAATCTTCTGGTGCTCATTAATATTAGTATATGTCCAGCTTTGGAGTTTACCTTTTGTGTTACTACTGCTGATTTCAAATTCAACACTTCATTGATTGCTGCTTAATTTCATGTTGTTGACAGATCAGTAAAGCACTTGGATCTCAATTTGCTTTAAGCTGTGTGGACTGAACAGGTTTTCCCTGCAACACTTAGGAAAAACAAAAAACTGACTCAGTTGTGTGTATCAGTTTAAAACACCTCAGCTAAATATCAGTGAAGGGTCCTGTATACAGGGTAGAGATTGAGACCTTGAAAGCATATCACCCCAGCAAGTTTGTTTGCACCCTTGGAATGCAGAAGGACTGCTGGTTTCTCTCCCATAAGGCTAGTTTCTTGAATGGACTACATGGAAAAAGGGAAAACCACCCAATGCGTCATTGGAGATGTCAGTGTAGGTCACTGAAGACAGCCTCTGCTGGGTTTCTATCTGAAATGAGGAAATGTTTGTGTCTGTCTGAACAAACTGTTCTTTCAGGCAAAACACCATTATTCACATTGAAAACAGCAGTAGAAAATGCTACTACTCTGCCCACTCCTGGTACAAAACAAGCATAATGATCTCTCAGAAACAACCAGAAAGAAATGATGCAGGAACACAAGTGCACATATATCTATACCTATACCTGCATCTATCCCTGCAGTGAGCTCCTGGGCTAGTGCAAACAATCCTCACATCCCAGCAGCACCGCTAAGTGCAATGGAGGGCCTGTGCTGAGGACACCAGCTGGAAACAGCAGAGTTGCATCCAGGCAAAGGGAGACAAGATGAAGGAAGCTGCAGCAGCAGCGCTCTTGCAAGAGCTGCTCATAAGCAAAGGCAGGAAACAGAAGCCGTGAAGGAGCAGCTTGTTTCCAATTCATGAGAACTGGTACCAAAACGGAAGGGTCAACCCTAGAAGTAAAGGCTCAAGAAATAGGTGGGAGAAGAGCCAGGCCATGGGGGACAAGAGGCAAAGGATTGAAATCTACGTGTTAGAGAAACACATTGCATGCTCAGTAAAGGGCAGCACTGCTGAGTTTTGCTGTGCCAGGCAAAGGACCGGTGTCCTCCGGCATTGGCTGACGTGTCTGTTCATGGGCCTCACTGTCAGTCCCATACCAAGGGTCTCTTCATGGAAAGAGCAATCTTCACAGCCTGTAGATCCCCGGGAGGTGTTGGAGCTCCTGCCCCTGTCATAGGTACCCACAGACGCACACCACAGATATCAAAAGCAGCGAGTTGCAGAGTTTGTGGCATAGGCAGCATTTCAGACATCATCTGATTTCCTGACCATACAAACCACCTGTCTTCTAACCTGTCCCGCCAACATCCGTCTTACATTTGATGCCATGCGCTAACACGAGCAGGTAACACACTAACTTACACTAATCATTTGCTTTGTGTTTGCTTTAGAATCAGAACGTTAAGGGGTTGAAGGGACCTTAAAGATCATCTAGTCTCAACCCCACTGCCATGGACACAGACACCTCCCTCTACATTAGGCTCCTCCAGGCCTTATCCAATCTGCCCATGAACAGTGCCAGGGTTGGGACATCCACAACCCCCCCCGGGCAACCTGTTCCAGTGCCTCACCTCTCTCACAGTAAAGAATTTCTTTCTAATACCTGACTTAAATTTCCCCTCTTGTAATTTGTACCCATATATTTAATATATTACAATTCACTGGATGTACATGTCAAGCTAGTGAGAAGTTAGGATACAAATATTTCCTCCAACAATTTTCTTCGACTAAAAACCTCTATGAGACCTAAACCATAAGCTTTAAGTACATAAACTCTGAAGTATCACGGCACTGAAGGAAAAATCAGAAGCTTGTCAGTACTTAAGTACACTGTGAAAAATCTCCTGCATTCTCTTTATTAGGCCTTTCAGCTTGTAGGAATTCTGTGTACAGTGGCTAAACCCAATGGTGATCAGAGAGAATCTGATTAGCCTACAAGAGAATGAGTCCTGTGAAGCATCTCACTGGGCTCAAACTAAGGAAAATAAGTCTTGGAAGGTCTGAAGTTTCAGCCAGAGAAAGCATGCAGTAAGGAAAAACTCTCGTTTTTAATCTGCTGAGTATGAAATGCTGAGCTGTGGCTTGCTCCTGTGACACTCCTCTTCCTTGTTCTCCTCCCCTCAGGTAAAAATATTGTGAGAAACAAGCTAATCCTGAAAAGCAGTGTTCCTGTATGAACAGTGTTCATACAGAACATCAATTTCCTTCGTTACATATGCTGTGTCTGTGAACAGCTGCCTGTTCATCATCACAAAATATCAAATGACTACAGAAAATAAACAAAAAACCCAAAAGGAATACTAGTTTTACTAAAGATGAATGAAACTTAGAATTCTGCAACATTAGCAGCAGATTAGCTGATACTCAAAATTGAAAAAAAAAAAGACCTTGATAGCCAAGGTCATCTTTCAGTCTGTAAACACTCCTACAAAGAAAGAGCTCTAACGAGTTAAACCAATGCCAAGCCTTGGATCTCAGGCCCAAGAGAAACCTTCTGCCCAATGAAGGATGGGATGGAAAAAGAAAAGGCAGATAGGAGAGGCATTAGCAGAAGGAGACCATTTTTGATCAAAAGCTTTTAATCTAGAAATCATTACAAAGTAAAAACAAAACAAAACCAAACCAACTAAGAAAACTATCACCACCTTCCTTCTATGAATTCCCAGAGAACATGTGTGCCTTTAGATGTGTGAACAAATACTCTCCATTTTGGAATTTAAATATCCTAAAATTGAGAACAAGGTGGATCTTTGTTCATCTTCCATCCAAAGAGACATAAATTGTGTTTGCTCTGGATGGGTAATGATGTTTCACTTCTTGTGATCCTACTTTGCATCCCACCTTGAGGTCAGAACTGTTAGAAGTGATTCGGCGAAAGTGCTCATGAACCAAAATATGGTTAT
Organism: Origma solitaria; assembly: GCA_013397895.1. NCBI lineage: Eukaryota > Metazoa > Chordata > Aves > Passeriformes > Acanthizidae > Origma > Origma solitaria. Next base: position 496,776 of record VZRL01000255.1, on the reverse strand, counting down.
AGCTCCCTTCTAACACAACTTTTCTCTCCTTCTCTTGTCTAATGCTGGAATTCAGTCTGCTGTTAACCTCTAAAACAATCAATTGTTCAGGTGACAGACAACCTATCAGAGAAGAACAAAACCAGAGTTGCTGTTCTGTGCCTTCTATAGTCGTCTGTATACACATTGTACCACTCCTGCTGGTGATACAGCCAGAGAGAGTGCATGACAGTACCAACATTGGCCTGTGCTTGTAAAAGAAGTAGATTAACCAAAGGTTACTGTGTTTGTGCAGCGTTCCTAGGCTGCATTTTTATTCAATACAGGAGCCTGGCACTACCTGTCTGACAACTGCAGAGACTGGCCTTTGTGAAGAACAATTTGATCTCTGCAAAATGTGTTTTACCTTCCTGCAAAGGTTCACAGCACAAGAAGCAGCAGAGCAGTGGAGTATCATCTGTCATTCACAGATTCTTTTGGGCATCTTTGAATTTGGAAGCACAGGTGATGTCTCTACTCAATTACTTTATACAAATGTTCATGACAGACTGAGCCCAAGATTGATTCACACGCAATCACAGAAAATCCTGAAATTCAAATTTTCTAGTCAACAAAATAAGCTGTAGAAATTGTTATTATGTTCATATACTGTACACAACCATATATCCCTTTCCCAAACATGCTAGTTTTTATTTCCTGTATCTTAGCTTGCAACGCTGCCAAGAAGGAACAGTAATGGGAAAAACACACCTGCAGCCTCTCACCAGCTCAAAACCAGAGACTCTCAGAGCTAGGGAGCAGACTGTGCTCAGCTCAAAAGCAGGAATAAAGCATTTAAATGGAGAACCACCATTTGTGAGTTAGCCAAACATTCTTGACCAAAACACTGAGGAAAATAGATGTGCCAGAAAAAGCAAGAGATGTTTAATACAGCCATGCAACCTTTACCAAATCTGGTTGTCATCTACCCTGCCTATACCAAGCCTGTCCTCCTGGCTGTATGGAGGGGGTGATATAATTACTGTTTTCAGACAATCACCGCAGATGTAACTAGCAGGGAAAGTATCCCTCCACATCAGCCCAGACTCCTGACAGTAATAAAATAGCAGCCACTGCAACTCTGTTTCTTTGAATGACTCAGGCTTTTCTTCTCTGCTGAGGGAGCTACCTACTTGAACTGACAGCAAACATTGTCATGATAATTTTCTTGCTTGATGTGTGCTGATTCACTGCTGATGCAACAAGTGTGAGACCTGCAAGTTATTTTGAAAACAGGCCCCTCTCAGCAGCACCGCAAACTCATTTTAGTAAAAATAAGAGTGGATTTCTCTCATTAAGTCTGTCTTTGAAATTCTGGCTGCCTCAGTCTCTAGGGGAAGCTTCACTCCTTTCATGCAAAGTAAATAAATTCCATTGGACAATTTAAAATGCATTAGCCATCCTGCTATGAGTAATTTGGAAATACTTATTTTGGCATTCAATTCCCTGCATTCAATTCCCTTTTCTCAGTATGACCACTTACCCTGCTACTGGAATTCTTTCACTGGATGTATGAAGGAGCCATGTTACACACCATGTCTCAATTGGCTAGTGAGGCTTTTTTATGGCCTACCTTTTCAGAGTGTCAACTCAGCCACCACTATCATGAATAAAATCAGAGAACTGTTCCTTGCCTCTATGAAGCGAACACAAATCATAATGAAATCCTAGGGGAAAAAAAGAAACTAATTTCAACACTCCAAACTGTCAGATATCAAGCTTGTACGGCAGTTAAACACTAAAGCTAAAAAAAAATACAGTTTAGTGCAAGATGGTGCTAATTCAGGTCTTCCTTCTCCCCTTATTTTCTTCCCTTCCTGTCATTTCTCTTCCACTTTCCTTGCTTAACCATTGCTCTATTGTCCCCTTGTTTCAGGCTTTAAAACAATGATGCCTTTACCTCTTGCAAAGACAACTGCTGTAAAATACAGCACCAAAACCTAACTTACCAAGACTGAAAAATCAGTCTTTATTTTTCATGATCAGTTCACCCTCATTTGGATTTGGTTCCTGTCTCACATAGACTATTTTGTTTGCCCTCACTGTCCCCAGTCTTTAACACACCATGCAAAATTACCCATGCTGATGCTGAGTAACACAAACTCCCCTCTAGTACAACTCCTGTGTGTCAGTAAACCAAAGATTTAGTCATGCCCAGGAATGGCATTTGCAAAGTTTATGTACATAGGCAAAATTAATATAAGCTTCATGATGCCACCCAGCCAACTGAGAGTGTCCGTGCTACACATTAAACCAGCTCCTGAGGCAGTGCTCCTTACGCAGCACAGTTTCATTGGAAGAGCTGTGTCACTGACTTTGCTTGTGTCCACTTCAGTAGGCTGTGCCATGCTAAGGCATTATTATACAGGGAAATAATTTTTCCAGCACTTACATGACTAAGGACCATTAGCTGTGAGAAGGCCAGTTTTCAGAAAAGGTAAACAGCTGGTAGAACCAGAATGCAAGGGGAGCATTTGGCAAAGAAACTAAATCTTCTGTTTCTTACTATTGTTTTCCCATTTCTCTTTCCTTTCCCATGAAGCTACTGAATTTCATGAGTTTAACACTTGATACTAATATAAAGAATAAGAACTCTTAATGACATCTTTTATAAACCATGTTCTTTTCCTTCACAACACTGCTCCAGCAATGTAATTCCACAGTCTTCAGGAGTAAGACAGAACTGACTCCAAAATACTACTTATCTGAAACCTGTCCGAATTCTGGTATGATTTTGTATCATCAGTTTCATACTCTTAGAAAGATTAATTACCCCACTTCCAATCCACATAGAAGCAATGCAAATATGCTAGGAGGTTTATGTTTATCATCATAAAGTTAGCTGAACTAGGTATTTTTGCTTAAATTTGCTTGCAGATTGCAAACAGGTTCATGCAACTTATTGTCCCTCATTAAGTAAGACCAAATACCTTCACATATCTTCCAAGCAGCTCACAGCCAAACAATAAAATTTCCTTTCAATTTCTACCCTCTTCTTCTCTCTGCAGTGTTGTTTCCAAGTTTTGTTACTACTCTGAAACTCACAATTGCAGAAAGATTTCTATGTTGTTACAAAAGCCACACTTTAATCAAAGTTTTCAAAGCAATGTTCATGTACCTCAAGACAATGATTCCTGACACGAATATCTCAGAAGAGCTTCACAGTTTGGTTTAACACTTGTGCAACAAGGACACACTGTTAACACACAGCTGTACCATCCACTTGGGCTCCCAGACTTGGTATGGTGCTGTTCAAAATGTCCAAGACACTTCAGAAACCAATGTTTCTCATAAATACAAAAGCAGCTGCTTGGCTATGGATGGATAAAGACTTATTGTGTTTAACAATGTCATTCTGAAACACACGGAATCATAGAATGTTAAGGGTTTGGAATGGACCTTAAAAATCATCCAGTCCCAACCCCCCCACTAGACCACGTTGCTCAAGGCCTTATCCAACCTGGCCTTGAACACTGCCAGGGCTGGGGCATCCACAACCTCCCTGGACAACTTATTCCCTTGTTTCAGCATCTCACCACCCTCACAGTAAAGAACTTTTTCCAAATACCTTAATACATTTATAACTTAAAATTCTCTTTGGTGAACTTGTACTCATTCCTCCTTGTCCTACCACTACAGTTCCTGACGAAGAGCCCCTCTCCAGCTTCCCTGCAGGATCCTTCCGATACTGGAAGGTTGCTATGAGGTCTCCACTCAACCTTCTCCAGGCTGAACAGACACAGCTTTCTCAGCCTGTCTTCGTAAAGGACGTGTTCCAGTCCTCTTATCAACTTCGTGGCCTCCTCTCGACTTGCTCCAACAGCTCCATGCCCTTCTCATATTGGGGACACCGGAACTGTACACAGTATTCCAGGTGGGGTCTCACCTGAGAAGAGCAGAAAGGCAGAATTACCTCCCTCGCCCTGCTGCCCCGACGCTGCTTTTTATGCAGCCCAGGTTCGGTTGGCTTTCTGGCCTGCGAGAGCACACTGCCGGCTCATGCTGAGTTTTCCATCAACCATCACTCCCAAGTCTCACAGTTCAGCCTTCAGCTCTTCTAGCACTGGACTAACTTGGGGAGGGGTCGGAGCAACGACCCCTCGGGCAAGGCAGGACAGGGCCGGGCCGGGCCGGGCCTGGCGGCCAAGGAGATGGCGGTCGGGCGGCCTCCCCCAGCGAGGAGCTCATACACGCAGCCAGGCTTCGCCAAGAGGCCAAGCCTCGGCCCCACCGGTCCCTACCCGCGCGAGCAGCCACAAGCCCGCGTCCC
>VZRL01000255.1:461592-492178 GCA_013397895.1 Origma solitaria | reverse complement strand
GGGCCGGGCCGGAGCGGGGAGGCCGCGAACTGCGCACTCAGAACGCGTCGCCCCACTCGGGGTGCGGGAGCGCCCGCTGGCTGCCCCGGCCCCGCAGGATCTGCCCGGCCGCCGGCGGGCTGCCCGCTCCCTCCCTTCGTCCGTCCTTCCCCGGCCCTCCCCCGTGACCGCGGCCCCCGCGTGGCCAGGGCGCCTCGGCGGCTGCCCCTGCCTTTCCGTCCCGCCCCGGCGGCTCCCAGACCTCGGCCCGTCCTCCGGCAGCCCTCGCTGTACTCCCCCCGGTCCCGGGACTGCCCACCCCAGCCATCCCAGGCCTTGCTCGTCCCACGCCTCTGCCCTCTTTTTTCGCTATGAGCTTTTGTCCGTAACCTAACCGGGCACTGTTTTAGGGTGTTCACCTGCGCTCTGTCCTCCCTGTCCTTTTCTGTGCCGCTTCCTCTCACCCTGTTGTATCCCACCCATCCCCAGAGCTCTAGCGGTACTCGGGTGTGTCTAGGAGCTATTTGGTTGTACCTAGAGAAATTCCCCAGTGCCCCCAGTACCATAGTGGGTGCTGGGACATATTTGCCACAGTTCATCTTTGTCACCTTCTCTAGGTTTCTCTCGCTCTCAAGGACTGTGCACCAGGCTTCCCCTTGTTGCCACCTACTGTTGTGGCCTTACCGGAGAAGGTGCCCCCTATAACCTTTTGTTTGTCTGTTTGTGTTTATTGTTTCTATCCAGATGACTAGTCCTGCTTTTTTGTTGTTTCATTTGTTTCCCAGTAACTTTGCCACTGAAAGCTAACTGTGTCCTGATTGGGATCCTATCCCCATCCTTCTTGTTTCCTCTTGAAGTTATATTCCAGCACTGTCATTATCCCTCTTGTTACCTTTCCCCTTCCAGTTTTCTTCTTCCCAGTAACCATTTCCTTCATCATGGTTTTTTTCCCCTTCTGATTGTACCTTCCTGTCATTAAAACCTTCGTTGTGATCTTACTTAATACTCTTTCCACATATTTCTTTCCTTTGTAGAGTCATATGGTATCTTCCCCACTTTGTATTTAAATCCTCTAGCTATGCCTTTGAGGAGAAGGGAATTTTACCCTAGGTTATCTGTGTACTTATGCTCCCTTACTGAAAGGGCAAAGATGAGTTACTTGTTTTACCTTATTTTGTTTTGGTCTTTTACTGACTTCCTCGGCAACCTTTCCTTAGTGTATGTGTTCATGTATAATCATACACCTCAGCCCTGATACACAAACATACCCTGGGAGAAAAAACTTTTGGCAAGACTGGGAGGAATGGTCCACAGGGGCCAGAAATGCCTAGTGGCTGCATAACTTGAATTAGGCCAAATAATGTTTGTAATACCATACTGTGAATTGGTACTTAGTTGATACAGAGTGTATTTGGGATACCTCCTCTTTGGGGAGGTAGTAAGACACTATACAGGTACCACGGTATGTAGTTTTTACTCACAGTGAACTGCTGTAATGTTCTGTGTTGGTAGTTAGATGTCCATGTGGCATCCGCACTTTGTGTCTCTGATGGTGACTTGACCAGAAAGAAGTCTTTTCCCTCTGCTTTGTAACTTCTTGTTTTCAGTATTTGTTGTCCAACTTCTTGTTTTGTGTCTTGCTTTGGTTCTGAAGATGGGTTGCATTTCACAGTCAGATCATGACCACATATTTGAGCTGTAGTTGAAACACTGGACATACTTGTCCCCTGGAGGAATGGTGAACACATTTGATCTCAGGAGTAATTTGTACACCTAACTCTAGAATCCCAGTTCAGTGCCTTGTGTTAACATCTCTGGAGGAAACTTTCCGTTGCCTATCCAGGGATCATGTAGAAAACAGTGTCTTAGTTTAGGCACCAAATTAGGTATATGTATCCTGCTTCTTGGCTGACAAAATAGTGGTGCTGTTTTAGTGAAATGATTCTTCTTCCACCTTACTCCTTTGTAGACTGGTTTGAACTGGCCTTATAACTTGGTCCTGTTACTTGGACTGTCAGCATGAGAAAATCACACTGCTTTGATTTAAATAAATTCATTCAAGATAAATGGATGCACACCCTTATTTGGATACTGCTTTGGGGGTGCCTATTTTTTGATCTAGCTTAGTCTTGGTGCAAGCTCTTGGATTTTAGCTGTATTGTTATGAAAACAATACTGAGTCCTTTGAGAAAGTTATGCCAGATATTCAGCTTAAAAAATGTTACTCTCCAACTTACAGGTTAAGATCTCTGAGCAGTGCTTCTCATCTGTTGCATTTCTTAGGCAGTGCCTAGTTTTGTGTAGTTACAATTATTTCAGTAGGGCCCAATGTAATGATGAGTCATATCCCAGGTGTCTGTGGTTGCATGAATTGAGAATACCTGGAATCTTCTCTCTTGCCGCTGAAGTTTGATTTATTTTTTTTTACTTATTAAAAAACCCCATAAAGTCCTAGTGAGCAAAACAGCTTTAAAGATGTTCTGCTTGCACTTACACCACTCTCAACATCAAAAATTTGTATTATGAACATGAAGTGAGGGATTTCCTAGTCAGAGGTTGTCAGTGTGTTACCAGCTTTGCTATAGTACTTCAAATGCTGTTCAACAGAGTCTGTGCATCAGAAGGAAGACAGGGCAGATGTCCCACATGGATGGGATATCAGGAGGATGTGCACAGGCAGTCATAGCAGCCTGCAGTTTCATACAGTCTACCTGCTGCACAGACCTGGAAGAAAGAAAAGTATGGAAAACTTGGCCTTGGAAGTTCTGCATATGCTTTAGGAATGCATGATCTCATTTTAAGCAGAATACTTGGGTGCTGGCATGTTTTTTAGGTAAGAGTACACTAATAGAAAATTTTTAGTTACTGTATTTTTCAAGTTTATCTCCATGTAAAGAAGTGGTTGTTGGAACCAACATTTAGAGGTACAAATTGTAATCTATACAGCATGCAAACTTAAACTACTGGGTTTTTTGTTTGTTATGGAGACCATTGCTTGAGTCCCTTGCTTGATAAAGGAGAATTTTCAGTAAGAAAATGTAATGACTGGAAAATTGTAGAGACCTGTTGAGCTTGTCTACATGAGTAAATTGCTATTTTATTGTAAGAGTTGTAGGTTTTTCAATAGAAGAACTACTAGAAGGAGAACAGAGTGACTGTTCATGTTTCTACAGTGCTACAGTCCAGACCTGTTACAGGCGTGACTAAATGACTTGGTAAAAATTGTTCTGAGCTGATGTGTCCTGCCTGTAGTGCTGTAACTTGTAGCCTTTAATGTAACCACGCAGATAGAACGTTGTGAGATGTAAACACTCATTGCATTATTCCAGCTTCTGGAACGAGCACTGATTTAGGAAATAATGTGTGTCCCAGTGGGTAGTTTTCTGTCCATTTTCTTTTTACCCACAGAACCTCTGATGTCACAAGAGTGAACCTCTTCCTGTTGCTGCCTTACCTCTTTTAAATGATACAAGTCAAAATCAAATACATATTTTTTTAACTAAACCAAACTTTGATTACATTCCGCTTTATTTAATTTGGAGTTTTCAAATCCTTCTTTATCTATGAACCTTAGAAAAAGGAATGAAGGCTACTGTGAAAATAGGAAAATAGTAATTCTATTTTGCACTTCAGGAAATGGGTATAGAATCATATGTAAATTTTTGCCAGAATTGCGGTTTCATATACTTTCTCTACAAAATTGCTCTTTCTTTGCCAGTTGTATCCTGAACTTGTAAAAAGAAACATGTGATTCTCACCCTCTGTTCTGCTCTTAAGTGACCCTACCTGGAGCACTGCATCCAGGTCTGTGTTACCCAGCACAATAAAGGCATGGACCTATTGGAGGAGCTCCAGAGGAGGGCCACAAACGTGATCAGAGTGATGGAGCACCTCTCCTATGGCTGAGACAGCTGGGGTTGTTCAGCCTGGAGAAGAGAAGGTTCCAGGGAGACCTTATTGAGGCTTTTCATTCAATATATAAAGGGGGATTATGCAAAAGATGGAGAGAGACTTTTCACCAAGGCCTGTAGTGACAAGACAAAGGACATAAGTTTTAAATGGAAAGACGGTAGATTTAGATTGGTTATAGGGAAAGAATGCTTTATTGTGGTGGGTGGTGAGGCATTGGAACAGATTAACCAGAGATGTTGTGGATGCCCCATTTCTGGCAGTGTTCAAGGCCGGGTATGATGGGGCTTTGAGCAACCTAATCTAGTGCAAAATGTTTGTCTATGGCAGAGGGGTGGGAACTAGGTGATGTTTAAAGTCCCTTTCAACCCAAACTATTTTATGGTTCTTGAATAAACAGTGTAACTTTGATGTGATGTTCTTCCAAAAACTCAGGAAAAAGATTTATACTATCTCCTTTTCTTCCCCTTTGGATTGCTGTGGTTTTGGAGTCAAAAGGTTCCATGCTTTAGCTTGGTCTAGTAGGTACAAGGCATTGCTTGACAGCAGGACTAAGAATAAAGGGTCATTTTCTCTGACATCTTTGTAGTTATGCACTAGATTTGAATATCAGTTTGATACCATTGACTTCTGTTTTTCCTTAAATTAGAAGTACCTAAAGGTGATATAAAATTCTCCTTGTCTTTAGATTTCATTAGTTTTGCTCCAGTTTATGTTGCTGTGTGTCTCAAGCTTGGTGTTAGTGTGAAGAAGAAAGGGATTTACATGTAGGATGGTGAGGATCATGATGATGGAAAGTTTTTGCAGTGCAGGGAGCTTCTCACTGTGCTCTGGTAATGTACTTATCTTTTGAAGACACACACACCCTTCTGTTTTATTGGAGACTGATGATTTTGCTACTGGGACCCAGATATATTTGATTCATTAATCTACAAGGTAGACAAAAGTTTTTTAACTTAAAGGAGAGGCCTACAAGAATTTGAATTAATAGTAATGCAATTTCAGCCATAACTGAACTCAGAAACTTCTTGTTTGTATTTTTAGTATGCATTTGATGTAACTTGGTGTTTTGTTGGTCTGTGTTTCAGGTTGGACAATATCTTAATGTGGGTTAGAGTTCAGGACTAAAGCTGCTGGTGTGACCTTAGTTCACCCTCTGTAATTTAAACTTAATTTCATATGTAAATTTTCAAGCTCCTCTAATCTTGCAGACAGTGGAGACCATCACTTGAAAGTTTTATCTAAAGCTTGGAGAACTGAATTAGGGGAGAAAAGAGGGTTATAGGAAATAGTTCTTGTTTTGTTAGCTGTTAGTCTTTTCATCTTGCTTTTCATGGTAGTAATTTCATAGCAAATGCTCTGCTTGCTTCTGGGTAGCGAAAGGATAAACTTTTCACTGTACCATTGAAAATGCTTTTTTAGAATGTTTGCATTTTCTTAAGAAAACAGACTGTTATCTTATGCTCCTTTTTTTCAGAGGTAACTTTCGAAAAGTTTTGTTATTTCTGAGAGTGTGTCTTTGCTAGGATGCCATCACTAACAGTTGTATAAAATTGAAATTTGTATCCTTATGTAATTAAATTGATTTTGTTAGATTCTAATGCAGGCTTAGCTTTAAAACTTGATGGTGCAATCTTAATCAACAAGAAGGAGGATTTAAATGTGAGTGTTAGGAATGTGTGGCAATTTTAACTTCTACAAAATTAAACTAAATTGTTTCACTTTACACCAAGGGTGCCTGTTGCAGTCATTAGAGGTTAAAACTGATTAAAAATTTGCTGAAAATGGTACTGAATTTAAGCAGAACTAACTTTTTGTGAGGTATAAATTCTTTGCTGTAAGTTAAGACTGTTAGAATTCAGATTTCATAGTTAAACCAGAACAATTACATACTAATCCTTTTCTGGACTTTACTGAGAAAGTTTTCATTCTTTTTTGGGCTGGCTGTATTTAGGCATCTGGAATGAAATCTATGAGAGCTGTACTGTTCATTGCTAACTGTGTTTGCAGCAGGAATCAAGATCACTAGCACTAGTATATCTGTGCACTTAATGCAGACATGATTTAAAAGAAAAATAAGAAAATAAAGCGGGAGCAGCTTTCACAGGTCATGATTTTGTCATGAATGTAAGTAACTGCAACAGTCCTAGATTTGTCCATTATTTGTCACTTCAGAATGAAACATTAGTATGAAGGTAAATACAGGAGGAAGCTCTTCAGTATTAAACTGTGCTCTTGTGGTACGTTTGAATGTCTGAAAATATCAGACCGTTTGCAAGATGAATTGGTGTGACCGTCATCTTTATTTATAAATTGAAGTGGTGAAGTGCATTGCCTTGATCAGTTGAGCTCTTGCACAAGCAACAAGAGGGAAGATGTTGGGAAGAGATTCCAGCCAGAATTGGTTTTTGCTTGTTAACAACATGTTAATGGTTGTTCTGAAGGTATTGGTAAGAACTGCTGCCTTCCAAGAGCATGGAAAAACTCTGTATGGAAATATTATTGCAGGTGAAAATTCCTGTTTGTGTCTTTAACAGGGCAGTATAAAAGTATGTGTTGTGGTGCATTAGGTGCTGTTATAATGTTGGGGGATTTGTGTTAGGGTTCAGAGGCTTGCCCTGTGTGTTCTAGTGGAGGCCATGCTGTGTCTGAAGCAAACTGTAAGACCGTACCAAAATTTTCTTGGTGGAGCTCAGTAGGATTGTGATGTTTTAGCTTGTTAAGTTGCATTTAGTTGAAGTTTTGATATCTGATAAGATCTTTTGAGAAAACAGTTATGTATAAGAATTGTCCTTGCAGGATCATTAAGGTCTCTAAACTGGCCCAAGGTATTTCAGAGTTTCTAGTCTTCTGTGTCTGTTCCTTCTAAATTTGACTCAATTTCTTCCCGCCTTTCTTCCCACCTTTCTTCCCGCCTTTCTTCTTCCCTTTCTAAGAAAACAAGGTATATTACTCTCTCTTGTGCTTGGCATGTTGGGTATCTAGCAATTTTCATGGCCTGTCATCCCTCATATTCCTTTTCTTCATCTTCCTGACTGATCCAAGAAGTGCACCTTCATGTGTATTGTCCTTCACGGTTTATGTTTATTTGGGTTTTGTCGGGCTTTGTTTAGTCTTTTGCTTGCTTCTTTGTTTTTATTTTTGGTTGAGTTTATATATATGATTTAAGCCAGAGAGAAAATGGGAATACTCAAGACTCTTTGTCTTACTGTGGTGGTTTGACCCTGGCTAGATGCCAGGTACCCACCAAAGCCAGTCCGTCATTCCCTTCAAGTAGACGGGGAGGAAAAATACAATGAAAAATATGATGAAAAATACAACCTCGTGAGTTTGAGGCAAAAGGACAGGGACCGATCTCTCATTGATTATCATCATGGGCAAAACAGACTGGAGTTGGGCAAACTAATTGAATTTATTACTAATCAAAATCAGATCAGGTTAATGAAAAGTAAAATGAATTTTAAAAATGCCTTCCCCCACGTCTCTGCCCTTCTTGGGCTCTACCTCCTCCCCACCAGCAGCACATGGAGACGGGGGCTGAGGTATGGTGAGTTCACCACAGGCTGTTTCTGCCGCTGCTCAGGGAGAAGAGTCCTTCCCCTGCTCTGGAGTGGGATCCTCCCACGGTAGACAGTTCTTCATAAACTTATCTAGCATGAATCCTTCCCACGGGCTACAGCTCTTCATGGACTGCTTCAATGTGGGTTTCTTTCCACGGGGTGCAGTCCTTCAGGCACAGCCTTCTCCAGCATGGGTGCCCCACAGGGTCACAAGTCTGGCCCGGAAACCTGCTCCAGCCTGGGCTCCTCTCTCCACAGGTCTGCAGGTCCCTGCCAGGAGCCTGCTCCAGTGTGGGATTCCCCTGGGGTCACAGACTCCTTTTGGGCATCCTCCTGCTCTTCTGACATGGGTCTTTTTCATGGGCTGCAGGTGGAACTTTGCACCCGTGTAGACTTCCATGGGCTGCAGGTGGGTCTCTGCATCGCTGTGGTCCTCCATGGGCTGTAGGGACACGGCTACTTCACCACAGTCTTCACTCAGGCTGCAGGGCAATCTCCACTCCAGTGCCTCTCCTCCATTGACCTTGGTATCTGCAGAGTTGTTCCTCTCACATATTCCTCTCTTCTCTGAGTGCAATTACATTTGTGCAATAACTTATTTTCCTTCTTAAATATGTACTCACAGAGATGTTACTGCCATCTCTGGTTGGCACTGCCTTGGCCAGCAGCAGATCCATCCTGGAGCCAGCTGACATTGGCTCTGTTGGACCTGGGGGAAGCTACTGCCAGCTGCTCACAGAAGTCACCCCTGTATCCCCCCTGCCACTACCAAAACCTGGTCACACAAACCTACTACACTTCTGTAAGACTTTCTTCCTTCTCTTCAGTGCACTCATATCTTTACCTTGATTCTCTTTGTTCTTTTCCTAATCTGCAGCCTTCCTTTTTCCAAGGTGTAAAAGCTGGCCATAATGAGTGTTTTAAGAAGTTGTGAAGCATGTTACTGCAGGCTCAGTTAAAAAATACTGTAGTGTCTGCATCCTGTTTGTGACACAGGAATATGTGAGACCTTAGCCTAGAAGGGATTTTCAGTTTAGGAGTAATCTACAAACTTTGTACATAAGGATTACTTCATCAGCAGCAAAGTGATCTCTCTCTGAAGATGGCCAAGCAAAACTTGAAAAGTTTTACGTATATGGTACTTAAGGATATAGTCCCTTACACTGTTACCAGACTTGATCTTGATGCAGTAAGACTACCATGAAACTTTTATTGTTGGCGGGATTCTAAATAGTGACCGAAGTTTACTTTGTCTGGAATTGCAGAAGGGAGTGTTTGCTTGTGTAGAATACAACAGCAAACCTTGTTGAGTCTAGATCTAGCCTTTGTTTATGAGGCAGCATGTATATGTTGGGGTTTAGTGTGGGTTGGATTTGTATTAGCTGTGGCATTATTGTAGGGAGATACCTGTCAAAAGCTGCTGAAATTATTTAGTCCAGGAAGATAAAGGTAAAGCTGAAAGGAAGAAAAAAAGGAAGAATGTTAAAGAGCTGGTAAAAGAATAAGCAAAGAGAAGGGGAAAAGTGGCACACTCAAAGTTTCTTGGTGCTCTTCTGAGCAATAGTTGTTGATAATTTGGAAAGATTCTTGTACTCAGGCATGCAGGTAAATCATGTCAGTTAAAAAGGCTTTTCGTGAACACAATCATGCATCATTTAAGTAAATAAGAAAAGTGTGAAAACTGCAATTCCAAGTTACTTCCATATATTGTGTTTAAATTTTAACATAAAAGTGAATTTTACTGTCTTTCTAGCTCTGAAGAACATGTCCAGGCTTTTGTTTTATTCTTTCAGCTGGCAACTGTATTGTTGGCACATGAAGTAAAGTAGGAGTGTATTCATTACAGTGCTTTAGATATCATTGATCTGAGCTGTGAAACATGGAGGAGAGGGTGTGGAGAGAAAATTGAAGCCCTAAAGGAAGAAATTAAGTCATCGTTAGGGAGGTACAGTATTAACTGCCCAAAATTTTTACCAAATTTACACAACTTGGTCTTAAATTACTGCCAAATTACACGTACTTGCTTCTGCTCTTTCCCCCTACCCCCCCCCTTTTTTTTTTAATGCTGCACAGAATTTTTTACCACCCGAAGGCGACTTTTGGAAGGGAGGAATGCTTGCATACATCTCTGCCTTTTCTCATAATGAACTGAATTTAACTCCCTTGAAAATAAGATGAGCTAAAGCTTTTCACACTATGTGTAACTCAGTATTTTGTAATAATACAGAGGAACTGAACATTCTAATTTTTGTAATATGTCTCTTAAATATCTTTATTGAAAAGGTAGAAAAAATGTAATATTTCTCTTCTGGTACTGATTTCTGGAATAACCATTTTTTACACCAGTTGTGTCATTTTTCTGGGGCACAGTGAAAGTGTCTGCTGTAGGCAGATTTTCCAGAAGTTGATTAATTACACATTTGTATCATGTGAAGGACATTATGCTTGTTCCTAGTCTTACTTTAAGGATCATGTGAAATGCATAAACTGTCTACCTAGCTTATAGCCTTTATATTTAGTGACCTAAAATAATTCTGGACAGAAGTGTGAGTGCTATATAATGTTGCATGCAGGACCATGGCCCAACTAAGCAATGTTACAGTTCAGAGCTAATAATGCTAACCTCAGCTGAAGTCAAGTAAACACAACATTAATTTGCAGGTACATGGATATGAAAGGTGCCTTTAAAATCATAAATTGTGAGTGCAAGTGATTATAGGGACAAAATAGAATTATTTCTTTTGTCTCTTTCCTCTCCATCAGACAAATACGTGCTGGAATGGAGGTTGCATCCTTTAGGAGTCAAAATGCATTTTTTAACCAGGAAAAAATTTCAAAGAAATAGCTTATAAATTGTAAAGGCAAAGAAGTAAAAGGTGAAAACAAACAATTTTAAATCTCTCCCCACCTTATACTTAAATACTTACATAAGTATATACCTATATAAATATACAAGTATATACTTACGTAAGTTTCCCGGCACTTACATCTAATTAATCATGTAGATTGTGTCTTACAGGCTAACTAGCAGTGGAGGAAGGTATATTGTTCTTAGCACTGTACTTAGCATTTGCATGCCTTTTTCAACAGGTGTTTGCAGTGACTTCAAGAAGAGCCTTAAGCCTGGTTTGTAGGGTAGATCATTGGCAGGGTCCTATCTCTGAAACTGTTAATGTTTGGTAAGAGAGGATATATGAATACTGAATTGACTACTGCGGTTGCAAGAGGGGTTTGGTTTATTTTTTTGTTATGTTTTGTATCAAGCCTAGTGCTGAAAAATAGGTGTACCTTTGGATGGGTATTGCAAGGCAAAAACTTGCCAAATATTTTGATATGGTAATAACCTAAGGGCCACTTCAACTGTAGCCATTTTGAAATTTCTGTGAGCTACAGTATAAACTAGCAGGCAATGTTTTAAGTTGTTTTTAAAATAATATAAGAACAAGCACACAGCTTGTGCTAGACCAAAGGTGGTGTTCAGTGTGCTTCTGTTTTTGAAAATACTTGTGTACTTGTGTCACAGAGTGTTCAATCGGTGTTGAATATCTTGGGTAACCTGAGTAGTTGCCTTGGCTCAGTGCAAAGACTTCGAGAGAGTAAAACTGATTGGGAACCTTATTGAGTGTTGCTGTTTGGTGAACACAGGAGCATCTGTTGAATTTATGGATCAGACTTGCTGAAATACAGCAACAGGAGAGCAGAATAAAGTAAGTTAGAGGAGTTGGGCTGGAAAAATGGGGAGAAAAGAGTTTTGCAAGAGGAATTTCATCCTGCATTTTAACGAGAGTGACTCTTACTAAGTTTAGTCCTTTTTCCTGACTTTTAAAGCCAAAGATTAAACTTTTATTGTGCTTTATTCTTGCAGCACAGTGCCTGATATTTTGCTTCTAGTAGCCATTCAAGCGAGCATGGTCACTGCATCAATTTTTACAAAAGATACCATCCTGTGGCTGCTGTCCAAATGAACTAGTACTGTACTTTTGTTACTGGAAAACTTACATTCAGTTTTAGAAAATGGATTTGAGGCAGTGTACAGAAGTGAAATTCTGACCTTTAATACACAGGCTTGTAAACTTCAGAAACTTCATAATGCTGAAAGTTTTTGAACTTTAGTGACTTTCGTTGCTTCTCCTCCCATATATGTTTGGGTTTTGTATGATTAAATCTGGTCACTTAAACTCATGCTATTAGACATGAAGAAAATGTTCTCCACACATTTGAAATTAGACAAGAGGTAAAATACTTGGAAATTGCTAAGTCTAGGGATTGTGCCTCTATTGCGTCTTTAAAACAATTCTATCTGGGCTCTTGCGTCAGCTGGGAAACCTTGCTCTGAACCTGTAAGTTCTTACTGGAGAAGAAGCTGACAAGTTCAAATTATATCTGTAATTACTGAAGTAAAGTATCTTGAAATATGTAATTTATAAATAAGGGGTTGTGAGAGAACAACAGGTGATGCACAGGCCTTGGAGCTGTAAAGCTGAAAGTTGTGTTGTGTTAGGATGTAAAAATTAGGTACTCGCTCCAGCAGATGGTTTGAGATGCTGAAAATCTGCTGGGGTTTATTTTGCTTGTTAGATAAAAGCAGGGTTAACTTTCACATTTTCCTGAAGGCCTCTTCTGGCATACACATCATTTTCCACAGATGGGGGAATATCTAAAAAAATACTCTTTATTATTAGATTATCAATAAAAACAAACCCACTGTTTTCTGATGCAGTGTGTGTCTTTGGATATGAGATTTATCATGATGTGGGTCCCCAAATAATGAAAAAGAGGGAATAGCATTTCTTTAAGTCCTTCAAGGCTGTTCTAAAGTTTTGGCAGAAGTGTTACCTCCTTTTGTTTGGATTGTTTTAATTGCAGTACTTGAGTGCAGGGTTGAA
Source organism: Origma solitaria (assembly GCA_013397895.1). NCBI lineage: Eukaryota > Metazoa > Chordata > Aves > Passeriformes > Acanthizidae > Origma > Origma solitaria. The sequence continues at coordinate 479,844 of VZRL01000255.1, read as the reverse complement.
AGATTGGATGGCATTGAACACTATCATACTGCTGCATCAAACTCTGCATATATTGTCTGGAAACTGCCAGAGTAATACTTTTCATGCAAATATAGCTGGTCCTGAAGCTATAATGAGATCTGGGTTCTCTAGTCCAAAGCTACAGGGTGGATGTTGCAACTCAGTCAGCTGGTCTTATCCTTGAAGCAGATCAGCAGCAAGTCTGATCTGTTTGGGCGAGAAGGCACGGTGATGGTTGGTTCAAGACCAGCTTGTGCATAGCCCTGCCAAGAGCACTTTGCAAGGGTGAGATCTCACTGATTTAAAGGTCATGACTTAATGGTGAGGTTTTAATTCAGGCAGTTACGCACAGCCTGGGCACTGAGAAATCTGGCTTAGGAACTCTCTCGCTGTCTTTTTAGCAACTGGGATATTGGGTGAAGAGATGCAGTGTAGCTGCTGTGGACTCGATTTGACCTTTGAGAATTGTTTGCCTAGGAAAGGTTTTTTGGTGTGTGAATCAGAGTAATAGCACTTTCCACATGAAATAGAATTTCATATGGGGTGTTTGTGTATAATAACTGTGCTGAGTAACATAACCCTGCTCTTTCTATATATTTAATACCATAGTTTAGTTTAACTGCTAAGTACGAACAGTTGCTTTCATAAATGTGGTTTTGTAGTTAAAGTATTGTTACATATTGAAACTTTACCCCTGTTAAGGTAGTATATTAATAACTACCTTTCTGGTTTTTTTGCACATGAATAAATCTGCAGAAAAATTAATAGTAGCTTATAGAATCTTTAATCTGTTGATCTGTTTTCTGGTTATTTTAACTTGTAATTAACGGGAAGAAGTAAGTTGTTTAGTCTAGAAGTTAGTGAGATGATGCTGTCGTTCTGTATTCATGTGTTTAATTGTAAAATTCAAATTGGAAGCCAGCCAAAGGATAGTGAGGTAGTGTCAAATGCAGTGGAATTACGACTTATAAAGATTATTTTTATGTAGTGGACTGCACTATATAAAAATATAATGAGAAAATAAAAACCAAAATTAAGTTCTTTTTCTTAGCATTGTTTTTAATAGCTGCATCCTGACTTAAATGTAGAGGCTTACTCTAGAGGAAGGGAGGGAAAATTAATACAGTGTGAATGAGGAACACCTTGAGTTGAAAAGATTTTGGGAAAAGGTAATATTCATAGATGCACCAGGGTACATAAAAATTAGGAGATGTTTAATTAGAGAAGAGAGTTAAATATTTCCATCATCATAGAGGGGGAAGCTGCTGGTTATGCTTTCTGCTAGCTAGCATGGGGTTGGCATTTTGTTAGAAACTCTTATACAGCAGTGAAATGTCTTGTATTAGGTACACCAAAATGTTTTTACACAAACACACTCTAACCCCAGGCTCCTTGCTTTTGGCAGATTAATAAGAGAGTGACAGTCAGTTAATTCTTACACGTACTGCAGTTGTCATGGGGTTGCAGGTTCAGAACGGTGTCTTCTCTTGTTCTATGCAGAGTTCAGACAGTACCAGATTAAGGAATCAGAGTTTCTGCTCTCCTGGATTGTAGACATTGAATTAATTTTCTTGCTTTTATTGCAATGCTGACTTACGATCATAGTCCAAGACTGTGGGTGTGTAACACGCAGAGTATTTCCCGCAGTGGAGGTGAATGGCCACTCATAGACCTTTGTTCTTCCTGGCTTTTGTTGCTCAGTCTTGAATGTCCATCGTCAGTAGTACTGCAGCAGTCTCGATTTCCAGAAATTAAAGAAGTTAAATACAAGCAAGGTATGGTCTAGATTGCATTTCAGCATTATGATTCATGACTGTCATGTGTCTTTAATAACTAGCTTGCTGTAATTGGAGAAACAAAAAAGGCAGGGCTGGATTTTAGGTGTGTGTTTTCTAAGATGTATATTGACTGAATTCTTGTTTTTCCACCTAATCCTCTGAGTGACTGTTACCCCTGTAAAAAGAAAATTAGCTACATAATCAGTTGTATGTCAGATTAAAATGAGACAGTACTTGTTGCTGAGACTGACAATGAAAATACTTCTTTGTGTTTTTACTTAGAACTTGAGATTTAAATGCGTGTGAGTGATGGGAAAGCAAAGGACTGTGAGGAGTGATAATTGCTGTAAGACAGCAATTGACTGGAAAGAATGAAAAAATGCCTTGATCTCAGCTGGTCTTTTTAGGGTTCAAGAGAAAAGGCAGAAGAGAACTTCCGGTAATTGGGTGGGGGTCAGGGAGATTAAGCATTCTGTTATACCTAACAGAATGCTTAATCTTCAAAACTCTGTGAAGCATGGAGTGGAACATGGAATGGCCTAGAAGTGGCTGTGACAAAGCACCTATGACTTAACTGTAGGTCCTGAAGGAATATATTTTATTTTCTGCTGCTCAGAGGTCAAGAACAAATAATTGGATTTATGTGGTCTCAACCTGTACTATTCTTGAAATTATGGAAGGGTTCGCATGAGCTTTGGATGACCAGTTTATCATAAAGCTGTATTGGCTATAGAGGACTGAAAAACCATAATGTTCCACTGTGGTTTGAGTATTCCAGTCAATGAGCTCTAGGGTGCAGAATGACAGAGTGGTTTGGGCTGGAAGGGATCATCTAGTGCAGTCTCCTTACCTTGGGCAGGGACACCTTCCACTAGATAAAGTTGCTCGAAGCTCCGTTCAACATGGCCTTAAATGCTTCTGGTGTGAAGCATCCACAACTTCTCTGGGCAACCTGTTCCAGTGTCTCACCACCACCCTCGCAGTAAAGAATTCCTTATATCCACTCTAAATCTACCCTCTTTTAATTTAAAACCATTGACCCTTCTCCAGTCACTATAGTTGCTAGTAAAAAGTCTTTCTCATATTTCTTATAAGCTCCCTGTATGAATGAGAAGATTGCAGTAAGATTAAGTTGGCCCTGACTTACTACAACTCTCTAACTTGTGGGCTAATTTTTTGCATTGTCATTTTTTATATCTTCTTAATTTTGTTGCTGTGGCGGATAAGACATCTTAAAATTGCAAAAATATTTTCATAGCTTGTGTAAAAATGGATCTTCTCTGCTTGATGTTTTCAGTGGGCCTTTCCAGGTGACTGTGTTCCTACTCTATCATATCATGAGGCTGATGAATTGGCAGCCATCTTTTCGCTATGTCGTGAACTTTGTGCACTTAAAAGTCATGGGAGTAGTGCATTTTCTTTCTTTCTGATTGTTTCATTCACAATTCATGCAATATTTACTCTGTGTACTCCTGTTAGTAGTTCTCCCCACCATTACTGACTGTATGTTCTATTGCTGGTAAAATGACATTGAAGGAAGTGGTGTTCTTCTGCTTAGCAAATAAATTAATGTAAGCATATGCTTGCCGGATAGAAAAATTCTCTGCTTCCAAAATGCCTTGGACTTTCAGGTTACCTGTAATAGAATCTCAAATCTGGAAGAGTTATTGATAACTGGAGAAAAAGTTATTTGTAGTATCTTCTGGTTAATCTTTGATATACAATCAGATGTTTGTTTAACAGTGAGCTACCAGAGAACCCAGAGTTATTCAGAAATACCGAAGTTTTACTGTTGAATGGGAAGGAAACACTTCTTGGTAAAGGGTGTCTGCTGCTTGGAAAGCTTTTTACTGTTATGTTTTTTTGTTAACATTAGGGTTTTGTTGTGAGCTGCATTGATCTAAGTACCTACAGCCTTTGGATAGCTCTGGGTACTAACTGTCTCATTTTGTAGTGGATTGCTGAATTGCAAAATTATGTTCCTTGGTTTTGGTATTTCAGATCTCATGATGTATTTTTCGTCTGTTTAAATGACAATATTTCAATGAAATAATTAATTTTGTATTAGTAGTGTGGATGAATTTGGACTGTCATATAACATGTATATTTTCTTTTCCTATTGCAGGTTATTTTCCTGGGAAACATCACTTTTTGCATGTAAAGAATATCTCACTGAGTTGCTGCAACTGAGTTTAGAATGTTACTTGACTTGTGATTCTAATGGAGGAATAACCAGATCTCAGGCTGCTGCACTGGAAGACTTTACAGGAAATACAAAATGTCATCGAATAGGAGTCAGAACCCGCATGGACTTAAACAGATTGGTCTTGACCAGATATGGGATGACCTAAGAGCTGGAATTCAACAGGTTTACACCAGACAAAGTATGGCAAAATCCAGATACATGGAACTCTACACGTATCCTAATGCCTAGGGCAGTTACTACTTTCACTGCTAGTAGATTAGAGAGAGCTTTTTACTTTTTAGACTCAAAATTGCTTCATAATTATTTCACTTCATGGTTTTTAAAGAATACATGGTTTTATTTTGAAGATTGGGCTTTTCTGTTTAATATTACTGGCAAATTGCAGGAACATTCTGTTGTGTGGAAAACCGACTTCCATAATTATCAAGGCTACCTCTGTATTTCAGGTTTGATTACTATTATCTTTAATAGAGCACATGTTTGAAGGGGTTTTATTAATAGGTCAAATTTTGAGTCCACAATGCACGCAAAGAAAACAGAAATTCTTTTTCCTTTTTCTGTTCGTCTCTGGCATTGTGCTGCAGGTCTTACTGATAATCATGTCCAATTACCTGGAAATTTTTTCAGTTGTCAGTCTCTAAGTAATACTTTACTCTTGACTTGGTTGTATAATCCATCTGGAGTAAAAATGTCTCCAGTGGATTTTGCTTTAATTCCTAGCTTGAATTGGGGAGCTATTTTCTAGCATGTCCCCATTCTGAGTGTTGTTATAAGATGCTAAAATGGGTTTAACCTCCTTGTGCAAGTATGCTGAGGTACTGTTTGGAAAATTGTGGGAAACCCGTTTCTGTCAGGTAGCACATAAGGATTTTTTTTAAATTAATTTGAAGGAGACATCTCTTGTTGTATTATAGCTTTGACTTTAGGACTTGATTTAGAAATCAAGAAATTCTTTTCTACCTGTAAGGTGACATGTAAATAGACTTGATGACCTTTGTTTTTCATCTGCATTGATTCTTGTAACCTTGTATTGCTCAGTAGAGTCAGCGCTGCTTAAGAAGCTACACACTTTGCTCTACATGTGATGGAAGATACAATGACTGAATATATTTCCTATATTTAGAGGTTTGGTTTTTTTTAATGGAGTTATAGTTCTGATACATTAAGTAATATCTACACTGTTGTTGGCACTGATTTGGAAGACTAAAATAAAATTTTAGTCTGTATTAATTGTTTTAAAGCACAGAGCTTCTATAAAAGAAAGAAGAGCTTGAAGGCTATAAACCAGTCAATTCTGTAATTCCTTGGACTTCCTAAGGAGGTAGAAAAATTTTTCTGTACGTGTAATCTCAACAACGTGTAATCTTTTATCTCTGCCTGCAGAATCCATGCTCCAGGGCATGGTGGGAAAAACCCTGTGCCGCCTGCTGAGTGTTTCTAGGATATTTCTTTAATAGTGAGATAACATTTGTTTAGGGTCAGAACTGTTCCTAAGACTTAAAATTAGTGGTTTCTTGCAGCACTAGATTCAACATTGATCTTGACTCCGTGAAACAAGTCTGTGAAAGTTGAATGATAGAAATTTGACATGTAGTAGAACCTCTGAGAGTTTTTCTTCTGAGTGCCTTTAATGTGTTCTTGTTTGTGAGGTCTGTTGAGCAGGGCAGCTGAAGGCTAATTACTGATTATAATGGTAATGGTACAATACTGGCTTTTTCTCTCTCCTGGTGTTCTCAAAAATGCTCAGAATGAAGCTGTAAAAGGGATATGCTGTCTGTTGGTTACTCATTTCCTCGTTGTTGCTTCAGGGAGTTGTTGGTTCAAAACTAAGGACTGTTTCTGTTAATTTCATGAGGGAATTAATTTAGGGAGTAATTCTGGTGGTCGACTTGGATTAATATAATAGTTTGATAACTCAGAATATTTGATATTGGTTAGGCTGAGTTTGAATCTACCATGAAGACAGTGGTGCATTTTGCATGCTATACAAAGTACACATGTCCAAAAGTTGTGCATAAAAGATTACACCCCTTTCAGTGCCGTAACTGTAACATATTTTCTCAGTCTTTGTGTACAGCAGGTCTGAGTACTTTGGTGGACTTCTTTTTCAGGAATCCTTGCTTATCAACCAGCTTAGTTTGGAAAGCAGAACAGCTTCAGATGAGTTTCAGCTGCAGCTGTAATTGGTCTGAAGATCAGCCCTAACTTACAAGAATATCTTGCCCAATGGACAGTTTAGTCTTTCCTCATCCTCTTTTGTCCTCTTTCTCACTGCCCATCCCCAACCCCCTTCTTTTCCTTGTCAGGATATTGTTCCAGAAGTGGATTTCATTTCGTCCCTCTAATTTATAAAAGAAGAACCATGCGTATCAAGCAAACCTATCTTCAATCCTCTGTCTGCTGTTGATTTCTCAGTCATTTTTTTTTCCCTTACGTAAATTCTTGAAAATGAAATCTGGATATTTTTCTGGTTCTTACCCAGATATTATGTAATTTCTAGTACTGAAGAGCGTAGTAGTTCCTACAGCAGTAATTAACATTGTCTGACAACCAGTATTACAAGCTGTCTCAGAATTACATGCCAAGCATTGACTTTATGCTGAAAAGAGAAATAGTTAATAAAATTCTCTAGATTTCTAAGAACAGTAGACCTAACAGTGCTATTAATATTGTGGGGGAAGGGCCTGTTCACCCTATTTTTCATTTAGTGATGGTTAGTTTGGAAGCTGTAAGCCACAGGACTCACTTGTAAGTCAGTGTTAGTGGTGTATGTATATACAGAACATCTGGTGGCATCTAGTCTGTTTGGAGGAAACTTCCAGTTACTCTGTCCAAGAGAGAACTGTACTTGTGTATTGCAAGTTTTGAATTTGTTTTGAATTGTTAGTTGAAAACCTATTTTATTTAAACCAACCTAAACTTGGTTTACTAGAATTATTCTTACTCAACTTACTCATTTATATTGCGGTAAGCCACTTGTCTTTATAGCCACCACTTTTTAACTCCATTTGGCAGTAATAAAATATTCATACATCTTGTGCTATTTTCTTCTCTTTTGGGAGAAGGTGATGTCCATTTTTCAAGCTAATTGTATGGTGAGCCTGCAATTTATTTTCCTCGGGCCTCATGATATGAGAGGATGAATTGGGATTTACTTACATTTGTATTTAAATTCAGCAATGGGGAGAATGAAAGTGAAATAAATTTAATAGCGAAATAACGTTTGTTGAGGGTCAGAACCTTTCCTAAGACTTAAAATTTGGGATTTCTTGCAGCACTAGGTTCAACATTGATCTTGACTCAGTGAAACAAGTCTGCAAAAGTTGAATGTCTGATAGAAATTTGACATGTAGTAGAACCTCTGAGAGTTTTTCTTCTGAGTGCCTTTAATATATTCTTGTTTGTTAGTTTTCCTGTTTTATAAATTTTAAGAAGATTCTCACACCAAGTACTAAAATGTCTGAAAACTTTCCTTCACTGTATCAAAGTAACATAATTTTTCACAATGACTTAGACAAGAAGCTGAGTAACTTTCTAAAATATGTGGGTTTTTTGTTGAAGCACGCATCAACTTAACAATTTTCCAATAACATTGGTGAATGGAAAGATTAGTGGCGTGCTTCTGTTTTGTATGTGTGTACTTTTTATTTGAAATGCCAAAATTTTAACATAAATTCATGCTTTCGCTGCCCTGATTTACAAAACATAATCTGAGAAGCATTTTTAGGGATTCTTTTAAACAATGTAATTAATTTATGCCCATACAAAACAGATTTATCTTTTTTTCTAAGTTTAATATTTAAAGAAAAATTGAGAAAAAAAAGACTGTTTAAAGATTCCAAGTGCTATTAGTTTATAACAAGATTTATATCTACATAAGGATATCTGGTGGTTCTACTTGGCCCAGCTTTTGCTAGTGAGTGGGGTGGGGTACAAAGATGGCTCCTGCATGTCCTGTGTAAAGATTCTGGAAATGTTAAAATATTTTCATTGATCAGAAGAGTTTATAATGCTGTGGAAGGTGTGGTGTAGTTGCTTAACTAAGATATAAATTGCAATGTCCAGATTGCAGTGTTCAGATTGACTTTCAAAATCTTTCAAATGTTAAATACACAAAAATTATACTGCTGATTTCAGCAGGTTCCTAGAGTACATTTGAGTAGTTGATTGGCATCGTTGTATAGGTCTTACGTGGAAATTTGAAGAAAGTGGCAGAATTTATTATTACTTAAAATTTGCTTAAGTCTTACATCAGTCAATTGGATTTTACAAATGTGTTTCTTATATTATTCCATTATTAGCCATCATTAATAAATATTTTCAAAATAATTACTTGAAGTTTGTGAAGGTTATGTGAATGTTAGCCTGTTCTGTCACAATTCATTATTTTATGAAAAATCCTTCCTTACTGTGATTCCATTTTATTTACTTACTTTAACAAAGTGGTAGCTACTCATTATCCACTGGATCAAATGTAACTAATTGTACATCACAAAAGGTTACTGTAATAATTTTATAAAATGAGATTTTTTTTCTCAGGTATTAGCAATTGATATAGGAGAGTACTGTGTTGAATATTAAGTAATTAAGTGTAGTATGCTTACACTTTAAAAATACCAGATGACTCAGGATAATCTGTCTGTTCATAAAATAGAAAGTATGAATATATTTAACTTTTTTTTCCTTTGAGTAGATTCAGCACCAGTTGTACATGTTGACCAAGCAAAACCATGAAGCCCTCTCCTGGCATGCTTTTGCCAAGGTCTTTTGTAGTTGTTTCTATTCCAATCTTTCCTTGTGGCTTTCACTTGAATTCCTAAATTTTTGAAGGATTGTAGATCAGCAGATGCATATTAAAACAGTGAAAATATTTTATTTTCTAATTACATGATTCTGTTGTTGCCAGGCAGCATGGTATGTTCTTGTTTTTTCTTTCGAAACAGATTATTGTGCTCTTTCTGTACAGAAAAGATACTGAGGTGTTAGGGCACTTTTTATTTACATCTCAGAACCTGTTCCACTTTCTCTTAAGTTTCTGTCACTCTAAGCCATCCTTTCACTTCAATGTCAAATTGTTTAAGGTCACTTTGGATACATCAAGGCAGCCTCTTCTTTCTGCTAGTATTAGTCCTGCTTATATTCAATATCCTATTTCATAGCACTTCTCATGTTCCAATTAGTGCATGTGTGAAACATGAAAGTAGAAGTAAATGTATTTGTTGACATGTTTGGAGGGTACGTAATACACTTTTTCTGGTGTGGAAAGTTACATGTAATTGTATGCATTTGTGTGTATTTACAAAGATTGAATCTTCAGTTTGAAAGAAGGGCAGAATATGTTTACATTTGTGCAACGTTTCCTTTCTTTATTCACTCTTCCACAATGATTGCTTGCTGTTCTACTTGCTTTTTATAGTAACCGGTAATATTCTGTTCAAAACCAACCTCTGTCAATGCAAAGGGAGCTAAATTCAAAAGCAACCTCAGTTACGGAGGTTCTTGCACTCCCTGGCATAAAGACAGTACACTTTCTTTATGCATTTGGCTTTGAAATTTTGTGTTTTCCTTATAACTCAGTGCTTCTCTATGATGCTCTTGAGTTTATGCCATGAAGAGGGAAACAAGAAGTTATCTATTAGTCTTCAGATGGCTTTCGCTGGAAGTGTCTCTGATCTCAGATTTGTAGAAATGTGTTGGAGCTGAGTTATGCTTGGATTTCTATAGCAGCTGCATGGCTGATGCTGTAATAGTTCCTCTGTCTCTTGCTCTATCCTTCCCTGACTAAAATGGTTTGTCTAAAATGGGCTCATATAACAGTGCAGTTGTATCAAATCTAAAGACTTAAATGTATCAGTTAAGACTTAATTGTTTTTAACACAAGTGGTGGATGTGTGGGGTTGAATAGGGGATCTTAATTTTGTTTGTTTGTTTTCTCTGAACTGCTTTATGGGGGTAACCCTTCCTTACTGGATGATGAACTGAATATGCATAAAATCTCTTGCTGATACCTCCCTGAAAAGAATGAAGACTTCTGGGTTTTTTGTTTTACTGCTGCTCCTCACAAAGTTTGTGAAAAGTGATTTTTTTTTTTACAACCTTATAATTTCAAAAACTCATGCAAAATTCCTTCATCCATTTGACTCATAAAACATTAAAGTCATGTAGGCATGTCCGCTTCTTTTCACAGCTTCTCTTATGCCTGGGGTGATCCAGCCTAGTCTTCTGGATTTCAACAGGAGTTGAATGGCTTTAATTTTAAATAAAATATGTAAAGCTGTTCTGTAGTAAATATAATAAGCTGTTTTGTTTCTATTACAAGTGGTTCTACAATAATACAAAGTTCCTGTTATCTTCCATAGAAGTTTTCCTATCAGTATTTTCAGTAACTCTCCATGTGATGTTCTTGCATGCCTTTGGTGTAATCTAGGAAAATACAGATTTTTGACAAAGTGGAACTAATCTCAACTTAGTCCTGTAGGCCAGCTCTCAAGCACTGAGCATAGAGTTAATTACTGCTTACGGTCTGTGAAATAGCAAATTTATGCCTAAAACTGATCTTTATAATGAAGAGACTAGAAGTAATGAGAGGGAAATTGTGGTTGGAGTCTTGTTCTTCTTGTGTTGTTGTGAGTATCTGTGCACTAGTTTTTTGCTGTGTTGTGTTAATTCTCCTTCCCTTTCAGTTCCTTTAATTTTACATATCTGTTCCTCACGCAGACTTCCTCCAGTTATGTTAATTTTTCATAGCAAAATGGAAAAACTGTGGGGACTCAGCTGTGCTGGTGAAAGATGCATCAGTTATTACCTCAGCAGAACTGTTTACTTTAAGGCTTGTGCTAAACTGACTAATTTATGCTCATTAATGTAAAGTCTGAGTGCTTTCTTGTTGTGTGTTGAATTACAAAACTGATAATGTTTCTTGTATAACTTAGGTTTGCAGTTGCTCCCAGAGGAGGAAACACCTGTATGGAGTACTGTCGTACTTTTTGAGGGCAGAAGTTAGGTTAGAGTTGACCATGGCGTGTTCAAGCTTGTGTTTTGTTGGCACACTTGCTCAAAAAATATATGTAGTGCTGCTGAAAGAGCCTGTTTCACTTCCCCTGTCTGACCACAGAAATTCACATCTGCTCACCAAAGGGTCTGGGGACAGGGAAAACAGTTGGTTGTAGTGCCAGTTACTTCCCCAATCCACATGACTGACTGCCTGCGTGAGCTTCCATGCTACTGGAAACCAGGTGGCAACCAGGCCAAGGTCCAGCTAGGTTGTATGTTAGGATCATTTCCTTCAGTGGAAGTGATGTTACACAAGGCCTTAAATTCATTGGGGTGTGTCAGCACAGAATTTTTTTTTTTCCTTTGCCCACCTTTAGAAACTGAGCCAAGGTTGTCAAAAGTAGCATATATTATATTGATGACAGAGGTGGTAAAATTAATTTGTCTTTGGCTATTTTTTGTTTCGAAGACTTTTGGAGGAGAAAAAAGTTCTGAAAAGGATTTTTCATCTTGAACAGTGCAATGGTGAATTATTTGATAAACTTCCTTGCAGTTTTCTACCTCAAATTTTAATTTAGGCAAATTAATTTCTCCTTCACTCGTAAGGAAGATGTAGATGTTAGAGGAGATTGATCTTCATCTGTTCCTCCTGTAGATGGTTTGTCTGTTGGGCCAAATCTGAAGTTCAGCAGCCAGAAGCTTGGAGACTAGCACAGCTTCGCTGTGGTTCAAACTTTTCTGTTGATGAATTAACTTCTCTGCTTGTTTTGGTATGCAAATTGCTATGCAGAATTGTGCAAACGCCCCCAAAAATGTTTCCTGGTAGCTGTTTGAATATGTATATAGCTTCCAGCATACAAAGCATTGAGGGATTTATTTTGCCTTCTGCAACTAAGAATTCATCTCATAGCATTCCCCTTGTGATTCTCAGATGGACTGTCATATACTTCGTTGCAAGCAGCACAAATCTGATTTTGTTTTGAATATGTCATTCTTTCTGTCAGTGGCTGGCTCTAGCAGATGGGGACACAGATTGTAAACAAAGTGTGAGAGAGCATGCTTTTATGTAGAATATGTCACAGAGTTACTTACACTTGTTAACTGCCTTCTGCGTGGGCAAACTCACTTCAGTTTGACTTGTATGGAACAATGAAACCAGAGCACTTCAAAAGTGCTGTCTGGACCCTTTGGCTAGCAAATCTCAAGTCAGAATAAAGATGGGCATTACTGGGGTTAGAAAAAGGCTTATGTCTTCTAGCCTTGGCCTTTTATCTATCTGAAGGCTGTTGTGATTGTAGAAATGAATAGAATGTTTTTGTCAGGCAGTACTCTCCAAACTGCAAGAATTACCTGTCATCCAGACAGTCTTCATATTTTCAGGCTTGCTCAAACACATTTGGGATAGGAGAGTTGGGGAAAGGAGGCAAGAGTGTCAGCTGGGTATTTATGAATCAGCTCTAAATTTGTTGTTGGACGTCATTATGGACAGGTTTTCCATACACAATTTAGAGAAATGTGTATATTAACTGTTTTAAAATTAAACTGTGAGATACACCCTGCTTTTTTTGTTTGTGGAAGGAAAATAAATTGCATATCTAGAGGAAAATAGTTGTGGTGTTTGGCATTCCTCACTTGAACAGGGAATTCTGAAATCCAAGTGTAGACAGTAAAAGTAGTAACAGTGCCAGGGAATTTGAACAAACAAATGACTGGGAGCTGGAAGAAATCACTAATATCCAGGAAATCAGTGATAGAGATAAGAGGCTGATTAAAAGTTCGATTGCTCCAGTTCAATACAAATGAAGGTTTTATGTTATTGGTTAACATCGTGGGAAATTTGGTTTTTTGGCACCTGGATGAGGTAACAGATCAGAAATTAATTATGCTGTGTATTTTCAAAAAGGGTTAATCTGAGGCAAAGTGCTTTACTTCTTTGCACAGAATGCGATGACTTTCTGAACAAGTATGTAAATACAGACTGTGAGTAGGCTTTCCTTTCAGTTTGAGAACGCTTTTCCTTTCACCTGAGCCTTGCTCCTGGTGGCATGCAGGGTACTCTGATCATTAAACCCAGTTTAAGGGTGTGAATTGTCTCTGAAGCTTTTTATAAAATTAATTACAAGGAAGTTAAGTGGATATTTTGAGACATTTTTCTTCTTGAGCTTTACTATTTAAAAGCAAGTCTGTTTATAATGACTGTAATGCATCATATATTTGTGGTTTGTAATTCCCTTGGTATTTATTTGTGCTGATGTCTCCCCATTTTATTGTGCTGGACTTTGTAAAGGGAAAGATAAAAGTCAAGTCTCTGCAAAATACTAATTTTGTGGTGTGCTGTGGAGGAAACCTGTCCTGTGGTTAAAGCTGGGTCTACTTGTGTTAAAACACAAAACCAAACTAAGCCTTCTGGATTGGTTAATACAGTATTTTCTAACAAGGGATGTGACTCCAAAGGCTGTCCTTAGACTGTCAGTAGAAGAGTGAGTGCTCAGTAGTTTCATTCCTGTTGGCTTATGTTGTCTGTGTGAGTCATTAGGGTGATTTTTGTTGTCAGATCTGAGTCCTCATCAAGTTCAGTTTGGGCGGTACCCACCTAATTTATTTTTCTTGCTTGTGGAATGCAGCTTCTTTAAGGACGCCTTCTCATTTGGGGCAATGTGGCGTCCATTTATTACTTTGGAAGAATTCTGAATATTTGAATTTTTTAAATCAGAAAACTTTGTTCTTGAAATGTTACGTTAACAGTTACAGCAAGTCTTCCAGGCTGTATTAGTATAAGAAAAAAAAAAATATTGCTGCTACTTGCTAGGGTTGTCTGCTGCCTCTCTGATACCTGGATTAAAGATGTAGAAAGTAAAGTTCCAATCCTGGGACATTGCTTAGATTTTTCAGGTAGTCAGCAGTGAAGTTGCAACAAGGAGTCTAAAGGTAATTGAGACACTTTAGGGACTTTGGAGGACTGGTTAAGAGATCCAAAGCCCAAGTCATTTTCTCCTTTCTCTTTCCAGTTGTGAGGAATGATGAGGGAAGAAACAGGAAGAACTGGCAGATCAATACTTGGCTCTGAGCCTGATGTCACTGGCAGATTTTCATTTTTTTTTTAATCAGGGGTTGGTCTGCTAGTCACAGACAGTACACCTGCGTCAAAAAGGGAAAAGTATCTTTGCCGATACCAGAGTTACCAGGTCTTCTAGAGAGAGCTTTAAACTGGATTTGCAAAGGGGAAGTGATCAAACCAGGGGGCAGCATGCCAGTGTTTGAGGGATGGTGTGCTAGTGAGGTCCTTCAATCTGACATCTCAGTGGAGGCAGGGGATGGAGATCCATGCGGCAGCAAAGACAGAAGGGTCACTGATGTGTTAGAAACCACAGAATTGCCTGGTCACATAGGAATTAAGGCTTCTAGCCCAAAAAAAGGGTAGTGGGATTAATAGCCCAGCCAAAGTGCATCTATGTCAATGCATGCAGCACAGGCAGCAAACAGGCAGCCAGTCACAAGCCTTTTTCCCCAGGGCTCAGTGCTGGAGCCAGTTCTGTTTAATCTCTTCAGCAATGACTGAGACAAGGGGATCAAGTGCACCCTCAGTGATTTCAGTGGGTGAGAGTTCTGATCTATTGGAGTGTGGGAAGGCTCTGCAGAGGGATCCAAAGAGTCAGGACCAGAGAGCTGAGGCCTGTGGTATGAGGTTCAACAAGGTGAAGTGCTGGGTCCTGCACTTCAACTACAACAACCCCAGGCAGTGCTGCAGGTTGGGGGAAGAGTGGCTGGAAAGCTGCCCCATTGAAAAGGACCTGGGGGTTGACAACTGTCTGACCATGAGCCAGCATGTGCTCAGGTGGCCAAGAAGGGTAGTGGCATCCTGGCTTGGATCAGCAATAGTGTGGCCAGCAGGATCAGGGCAGTGATGGTCCTGCTATACTCAGCACTGATAAGGCCACACCTTGAATCCTATGTCTAGTTCTGGGCTCATGACAGCAGGAAAGACATCGAGGTGCTGGAGCGTGTCCAGAGAAGGGCAACAGACCTGGTGAAAGGGCTGGAGCACAAGTTTGATGAGGAGAGGCTGAGGGAGTTGGGGGTGTTTAGCCTGGGGAAAAGGAGGCTCGGGGGAGATCTCAGTGCTCTCTATGACTACCTGAAAGGAAGTTGTAGCCCTGGGGTCGGCCCCTTCTCCCACGTAATAAGCAACAGGACAAGAGGAAATGGCCCTAAGTTGCATCAGAAGAGATTTAGATTGGATATTAGGAAAAATTTTTTCACTGTAAGCATTGTCCTGCATTGGAATAATATGCTCAGGTAGGTGGTGGAATCCATGTCTCCGGAGGTATTTAAAAGACCCTTCGAAATGGTGATTAAGGAGATGGTTTAGTGGTGGACATGGGGGTGCTCTTAGTGGTTGGACTCATCTTAGAAGTCTTCTAATCTAAACAATTCTATGACTGATTTTACATTGAAATTTTGGGATTAATTTGTAGCCCAAAACTGGGTTTTAGTGAACCTTACTTTGTGCTGTGCATTTAAATGTGTGTGTGTCTCACCATTACTACTTTCCAGGTTTGTCCCATGTGCCAGTCTTAAGTGGCCAAATCTTTTATAGAGGATGATGTTTGAAGGAATGCAAAAATATTCTCTTGTGTTTTCGACTACTGAATGTTGCTTGAGGCTAGTGTTGAAATTTCTTTCAGTTCCAATGAAAGCTTATGTATTTGTAGAAGACCAGTGTAACAGATCAAATAAATTCCATTTAAACCTTGGAAATAATCTTAACAGCAAATTCCACTGCTTTTTTTTCTTGGTGGTCTTGTTAAGTAAGCATTAAATAAATTTAATGTTGGGGTCAGTACTTGCAGTGCCCTCAGCAGTCTGACACAATTCTGCTGCAGATAATTCTGCTGAAAATTACTTAATTTTTTTAGCTTTGGATTGATTTGATGTGGGCTAGTGCATCTTGTAATGCATTATGTTTAAGTCATTCACAGTTGTATAAATAATAGCTTATTGAAATTAACATTGTTTTTCATTGTATTTTTAATGTCTTATGCTGGTACAAATGTACAAATGTATTCCTTAACTTTCATGTCAGTCATGTTTATAACTACTGTACCAGTGTACATCAGTCTAATCAAGCACGGGGAGCTGGAGTGCCTCCTTCTAAATCAAAAAAGGGCCAGACACCTGGAGGTGCTCAGTTTGTTGGCTTGGAATTGTACAAACGGCTAAAAGAATTTCTGAAGAACTACTTGACAAATCTCCTTAAGGTAAGATGGGGTATGAGATCGATCTGCACTTGTAGTAACATAAACTGGAGTGACAAAAGCTGTATCAATAAATCTAGAGGTGTATGCAGCCACTGGAAACAAATTGAATGAACCTGAAATGTGTTTTTGTCTCCATTAGCCATTAGAATGTTTTGTTGGCTTTTCTTCGGACATAGATGAGTCCCTGAGTTTGTACCTGTGAGCTGCTTTTCCTCTTCAAGCCAAAGCAACATTGCTGTGTTTTGTAGAAGTAATGTTACATGCCATCTTTAGCTGTCCTGTACTTGAGCAGGAATAGCTAGACTTCCCAAGCAATTAACCGGAATATAAGGAATGCTGAAAAAATAGGTGCCTATCATGTTGAAAATGTCTGATGATAGCCTTTATTTTAGTTTAATACATAAACTACTAATAGAGCTGGATTTTGTCTTGCATCAAGAGGGACAGGGATGTCTTCTGGAGCTTTATCTGTACTGTGCATTTTTTCCCAGCCTTTTGATTCCAAATCTCATACTGGCTTTGTGCTTTACTGATGTAGACCTAAATGTGTTAGCACTATGTTTCCTGTGAATACATTGCATGGTGTAGATTTATTACACAGTCATTCTGTATACCCTTAAACATCTTGATTGTACCTTAAAATTGCACAACAGTATTGGCAAACTTGTAATTTCAGGATGGTGAAGATTTGATGGATGAGAGTGTGCTGAAATTCTACACTCAACAGTGGGAGGATTATAGGTTTTCAAGCAAAGTATTGAATGGGATATGTGCCTACCTCAATCGACATTGGGTTCGTCGTGAGTGCGATGAAGGTCGTAAAGGAATATATGAAATTTATTCAGTAAGTAGCTTTTTGAAGTGAGTGTTTTGTCCATTCCATCTGCCATGTTTGCATTATCATCCTGCGCATTGCTTCTTGAATTTTGTTGGAAGTTCATAGAAGTTTTGAAGAAGTGGGCAAAGTGGCATTCTCCCCCCTTTCACTACTGCTACCCCAGAATATCTGTGAAAATTCCAAGGGTCTCAGCCTGTGAGATGTTCATTCTGCCTTGTACATATTGGGACTTCCAGTAGTACACTGCTGAGGGTTGTCTGTTTCTGAATATTTGCTGCTTACGCTGTTATCTGTGTGCCTCAGTGTGGCCTTGTCATCCCACTTAGAATTCAGCCAAGCATTTCAAACACCAAATGAAGAAGTAAATAATTTTTTTTTTTTCTGATGACTTCAATACATCTCTACAAATTTTTTTAGCATCCAAGCTGCTAAGATTCAGACAACATTTGGTTTGTAGTGTAAGTTATTTTGGTATAGTTCTGAAAGATTGATATGTGATCTTGATAATTTTTTTTAATGTAAAGTAATATAAATAAGAGAAGAACTTAACAGAAGTTCTGTATCTCAGATAACTAAAAGGGTTTTTTTTTTAAATAAAGGATAATTACTATCCTTGCTGATGAAGCATTAGGAAAGTGCTGTGCTATTTTCCTGCTTTACTAAAATAACTTTACGTATGGTAGAAAAACAGTTGGTATCCTTAGTTCCCTTCCTCTTAACTTTACTAGGCTAATGCTAAGGGACTGTGTCAGCCTAGAAACTGCCAACAAAAAAAGCTTTATGTTCTCAAAGTGACTTCTGGATTTTGTTAGTTTTCAGAGTTGGCAGTGGATCCCCGTTAGAAAAAGGAACAACTTAGTAAAGTTAGTAGTAAAGCAAGTTGTAATTTTAGTGTGAAACAATCTCTTTGCTTGAGAAATGTGTGTGCCAAAATATAATTTTAAAAGTTCTGATTAATTAGCATACTACATAAGCTTTCCTTAAAGGGAGTTACCCTATGTGTATATGTAAATACTTTCTTTATTCCATCTTTCTTCTCCCTTCTTTTGTTTTTAGCTTGCCTTGGTGACCTGGAGAGACTGCTTATTCAGGCCATTAAATAAGCAGGTATATACATGAATATATTAAAACTGTAGTGTTATTCTATAGGGTTAATTTCATATATTGTTAGTAACTGCT
>VZRL01000255.1:387963-461586 GCA_013397895.1 Origma solitaria | reverse complement strand
GTTGGGGGGGGGGGGGCGGGGGTGTGGGAAGAGGGAGGGGTTGAACAGGCCCAGAAAATAAAAGGGAGCCTTCTGCTTCTCCTTTGTGATATTAAAAACAAATAAATTTTTGAAGGTATAGGCCTGCATGTGTGTGAATGAACTTTGATAATAAGACTGTTCTGTTATCTCTCTGCTGAGAGGACCCTTGACTTTTTTTTTGAGCTAAGGGGACTCGTCTTAAATGAAGTAGCAACTTCTATGCTAAGCAGGAGTACAGGCTGATAACAGTCATGTCTTTAGGTTTGGGAGTCGAGATTGGATGAGAACAGATAGTGACAGGCTGGGATTTTGGTCTGTCCTAATGTTACTGTGAATTGTTGCATTTACGCTGATGCCTGAGAGATTCAGTTCAGCCAGGTGTTTAAAATCAGAGAATCAGCACAGTATAAAACAAGGCATTCCATTTCAATTTTTAGGTACATGTATATGTTGATTTCACTACTTACCAGTACTTTGTGATGAAGTAGTTGCAGCAGATTATTTGTCCAAAGAACAGGTGGTTCAGCTCTTACTACAAAGTTTATTTGTATTTCAGGTATAAAACAAAGAGAAGTTTGGCTTAGAAGGCTTGATTTTTTGAAATCAAAGAAAAAAAAATACTAAGTGCTTTAATACCCATATACACCTTGCCGCTAATCAGACTGCAATTATATTGTTTACCTTAAAGTTGTATCATACTCTGTATGAACTTTCTATGTTCAAATCTCCTTAAATGTTATTCTCAAGGGGCCTGACGTTTTTTGAGTATAGAAATACAGTCCTGATTAAATATGGTGCTTGATCTACCAACTGCTTTCTCTGTGCTTGACTTAACTTTTAATTCCTGTTTTCTAAGGTAACAAATGCAGTGTTGAAATTGATTGAAAAGGAAAGAAATGGTGAAACTATCAATACAAGACTGATCAGTGGAGTTGTACAATCCTATGGTAAATGTGATTTCTTTAAGATTCTGTTACTTTTCTTAAAAATAAATAAATTTATGTACCCCATCAGAGCCCAGAAATAACATCCCACCTCCTTGGATGTCCAGTAAAGATTTCTTTTTAACAGTAACATAAATGCAGTTATGTTTAACTTCACATTTGTACTGACACTTGATACAATAACAGTTGATTATACCATATTGGTAAAACCTGAGAGTGCAACTGATAGACAAGAGTGTTCATCATTTACAAATCAGTTATTAAGGAGCTAAATCTGGAAGTGGGAAAGGATGGTAGTTTACAAAGCAGAGTGGGATTGTTTGTTCCTTTTTGCATGATATTGAGGGTGTTGCCATCCAAATTACTGAAATTACTTTCATTACTGAAAACAAAAGTATGTAATCTGGGACACCTAAGAGAGAAAAATGAAAGGAGAATTTGAACTGGCTTTTGAGATAGTGAAGGTTTCCAAATCCTGAAATACATTTAAGAAATGTATCTAAAAGTGTAGCTCACATTAATAATGTCTTGTACTGATAATTTTTTAAATGCAAAATCAATGTACATTTTTAAAAGTGGTGCTGATACAGTCCGAATTGATTGCTTTCATCGAAGTTAGAAGGAGTGTACTTGTTTATTTGCAGGAGACCACTTTGTAAAAAACAATTTTGTTATTTCTTGGTCTTTTTTGTTTGGTCGTGTTTTTTTCCTGTAGTGGAGCTGGGGCTGAATGAAGATGATGCATTTGCAAAAGGACCTACGCTTACTGTCTATAAAGAATCCTTTGAATCTCAGTTTCTTGCTGACACGGAGAGATTTTATACACGAGAAAGTACTGAATTCTTGCAACAGAACCCAGTCACAGAGTACATGAAGAAGGTAAATTACTTAATCTGCTTTGTGATTTTTGTTTTTCTGGATACTTTTTAGAGGTAAAGGAATATAAATTCTAGGCTTTTATTATCAGCTTCATAAAATGATGGTTATTTTACTGAAACAGCTAGCTGTTTTTCCCTGTAGTGATTTGCTTCTGTGTTTATCTGGTCTGAAGTTTGTCTCCTTACCGCATTTCAGTGAGTACAGTGAAAGTTTGAAACTTTCTGAATAGGAAAAACAGAACATTAAGTTAAGACAAATTCAGATTTTGTTAGACTTCAGGACACCAAAAGAGTAATTCTGCTTTAATCCCACAAGTTTACCATTCCTATACAAGGAACAGTGTGTTGACACATTTATTGGAAGGTCTTCCTGAGCAAGCTGGCTAAGGAAATACATTGTTAATTAGCTTTAATTGTCTCAGAGTATTTTAGTGTCATGAACCCCTACACAGTACTTCTGATCAACAGAGGCCAGATTTAAATTCTTAACTAGTCTCTGGTTTTGGGGATCCCAGACAGGGCAACTAAGAGCAAGCAGGATAAACATTGACTATTTCTAGCGTGGTTTTGGGTCAATCTTACTGACCCGGTAACAATAGGTCATCTTCCATCTTGGACAAGTGTTGCTTTATATATTTTTTCTCAGCACATTTTTTCACTTTCTGAATTGCTGCTTGTTTATTCCCCTCAGCTTAGTTAAAAAATAAGAGAGCTTTTTGAGTATGTAATATGCAGATACACATCCCTCCCTGCAGTATTCTTTGAGTAATGCTTTTTACCACAGAACATGTTCTTTCTTAACTCTTGGCATTAAAGTCAATGAATTACCCAAAAAGAAAAAGAGGTGGGAGGGGAAGTCCTAGAAATAATACAGTAAAAGGAATTGTGCCTTTAGCTGTTGCCCAGTAATTACCAGACCAACCTATGTTTACTTTTCTGTTGTTGAATTAATTATTTTTTGCTACTTCCCTTTCAATTCTTGTTTTAACTTTCATCCTAATATATGTATAAAGAGAGAGTATGGAAATTTTAGTCATTCAGAACCTGAACGACTTGCTCATGCAGACTTCCTTGGTTCAGGACAGTAAAAAGCTGTCTGAAGGTCGTTGCTATTTCAAGAACTAGAGATTACTGGCAAGTAGAAATAACGTATTAGTACCCCAAACAATCCTCAAGGCTTCAGAAATCCACAAAAGAGCAACTTGCTTTGCTTGAAGCTGATGTTGAAGCTGAAAGCACATACAAAGTTAGCAGACAGCAGGGAAAATGTTCAGCAAGAAAGAGTGTAGCCTTATGTCTGTGCTCAAATTAATATATTAGAGATGTATACAAACCATTTGGGCACTGTTGGCATATCCTTACAGACTAGTGGTTATAAGATCTTAAAAGCAATGTGTTGCAAGCATGAACTGTGAACAGAGTAATCTGCTGTCAGTACACTTGACAGTCTCACTGGAGCACTGTACTTTGAGTTCTGTCTGGCGATGTAGCACTGCAAAATAAAAAGAAGCCTTGGAGTACCCTAGCACACACCAGCATAGCATCAGTGTTATCATGTTATAGTAGAATTGTGGTTGTGTCTTGTAGAATATTCAGTGAAATCTTAACTAGAACTAGGTTATGTGTATGTAGTTATATCAGCAGACTTACTGAGTTTAGAAGGATTGTGAATTTTTCTTCTCAGGCCAGAGCTCATGAGTAAAGCTGGCATAGCCTGATGTGCTGTAGGGAAAAAGGTCAGTATTGCTTAAGACTGTCCCTTGAAATATAGTCTCAAACTGAACTTTTGACCTTTACAGTTGAAACAAGTGAAGATACTGTTGTGTGAACTAATTATTTTTCCCATGTTTCTGAAATGTAACTTCAAAAGGAAAAT
The DNA here is from genome assembly GCA_013397895.1 of Origma solitaria. Classification (NCBI taxonomy): domain Eukaryota; kingdom Metazoa; phylum Chordata; class Aves; order Passeriformes; family Acanthizidae; genus Origma; species Origma solitaria. Next base: position 457,867 of record VZRL01000255.1, on the reverse strand, counting down.
GGAGTTAAAAGAACAGAAAAAAAAGTGAGAATATAAGGAAACATGAAGCCAGAGTAAATATTTCTTTTCATAGAAGAGCTCAAAGTGGGAGTTGACTGTTAACATTAAAAGTGAAGGTCTAAGGATATTTTAAGAAGCAGCATTAGAAGTGGCAGAATTTCTTGAATTACAGAAATACTGAATTGGTTAAATATAGAGTAAGTCGTCCTACTAGTCTGATTCCAGTTTCCAGTGCTCATAAGAAAGATTTGCTACTACTTGCTGTCAGTAAGGAAGTTAATTGTTATACCTTACTGGTATAGTACTCTGGAGCTGGAGCTTATATCCATTCTCAAACTGCTGATTTCATTTCCTATATTTTGATCAGTGCTGGTTTAGCTCTAGGAGAGAGTAATCCAGGACCATTTCACAAGAGCTAAGTACAAAATCATTACAGAATGAGTGAAGCTAACAGTGGCTGAGATGATTTAAAGCTATCTATGTGTGATGCAGCGCACTTGCAGTGTAACTGTTCCTTTTTTATTGTCTGGAATGTGATCTTTCATGCTTACCTGACATTCTGGCATAATAGGAAAACGAATTCACCTAATTTCATTTTCTTGGTGACATCAATTTTAACAATTTGGGCTGGCAAGAGGACATACACACTTTATCCTTAATAATGTGCTGCAGTTACAAATGGTTTGTACTGCGAATCCTTAACACTTTTGCAAACAAAATAGAAGTAATTGTTATGTAAACAATTTCAGTTTTACATTTTGGCGTAAGTTTTATTCCTTGAGTGACATTTAGAATTTTAGTTTGCCAGGAAGATGTGCATATGTAGCATTTCATATGCCTAATTAAATGCTAGTATTATTTAAATGGTTGTAGTTTCTTGGGAAGCTTTTCTGTGTAAGAATGTAGATGAGAATATTAAATTTCTCATGGACATAGTGTTAAATTGTAATTTCCTGCCTTTTAGTTTTGTGGAGCCACAAAATACATTCATATTTGTCTTAAACAAAACGACCTCTCTAGCTGGAGAGCTTGCTGATTCTAAAACTGCCAGCATCTCATGTCAGCAGCTTTCTCTTTTTCTGACAGCAGATTTCCATCTGTAAACATCTTATTCAGAAGTGACAGGAAAACAGTCTTGCTGTGATTCTCCCCCACCATTTAAACAGTATATAGTATTTTTGTCCACATAAACACCAATTCCAAATGTGTGTTATGATTCCCAGAGAAATAACTGCTTAAGTAGGTGGTCCATAGCACCAAACTAGAGAGAGGTTTGCTTGTTGTTGTTTTCTAGGTGAATTTACTGAACAGTCATCTGTTTTCTGCTGTTGGATTCGTGTTCTGCCTTCCATGCAGATTTCATGTTTATCTCTGTGTTCTGTAGGCCGAAGCTCGTCTTCTTGAGGAGCAGCGTAGAGTTCAGGTGTATCTCCATGAGAGCACACAAGATGAGTTAGCACGAAAGTGTGAGCAAGTACTTATTGAAAAACACCTGGAGATATTTCATACAGAGTTTCAGAATTTGTTGGATGCTGACAAAAATGAAGGTAAGGAGGTTCAAACACTGTCTTTAGGCTTACAGCTCTCCTCCCTAATCATTTGTGAATAATGTAAAATCTGGTGCTACCTAAATGTCATTTGTTCAGGAATTAGCTTAAGAGAAAAGCTAGTCACTAAACTGATGGACAAGCAGGTTTTGATGAAATTGGGATGGCTGATGATACACTTCAAGGACCCTATCCCAGTCTCAGATATTAAGAAAGAATAGCACTAGTTTGATTTCTCTTAACGTGGCTGGAAGAATTTCAAGAGCACTTGAGCAATCCTTCCAGCAGAAGCTGAAGCTTGTGTGAGAGATGGGAGGTGAAAAACAGACCAGTACTCTTCCCAGCTGTTTCAGTTTAATCCATGGATCTTCCTGAGTCAGCACTGAGAATTTGAAAATCCAGAGTGTTTAGAAGTATGGATAGGAAATATTAGAAGAGGAATAGAAACAAATAAGTAGCTTTTAAAATAGAGTATATAAAATATATAATCTTGCATATAGAGCACAAGGAAAGGGTGGAAATTTTTAATTGATGAGTTAATTTTAGCTGTGAAAATTATTTTTAAGAGTTGCTAATGGATCAAGTTTATATTGTCATAGAGAATGCGTAGAATAAAGACTTCTTCACCACTTTCTCTGAAATAAGTGAAGATTATCCGAGTTTAGATATCTTTAAGGAATAGTCAATTGTGTTGGTTTGTATTAATTTCTTCAGGAGTAAATACAGAGCACAAAATAACAGCCTCAACTAATTCCTGTGTATCATGCGGATAAGGATGAATGATGATTCTGATTTCTGAGCTGGGGAATTAATTAAATCTGTACTTCAAGTCAGAGTGAGGCTGTATAGCTGAAATAGTGCTCCTAAGAAAGTGGCAGAATGTAAGAGATGCTGTGGTTAAGTTACTAATGATGATACTGTTTGTTTGAGAGTGTTAAATTGTAACTATGACACTGTCTCATTATATATCAGTCCTAAAATAGCAACTATGAATTATTACTGTAATAGTCATGTTGATAACTAAGAGATGCTTCAAAATCAAAAAGGGCAATTCAGCATGATTAGTAGGTCAGAAGTTAGCTGATTCAAATGTAAATAATCTGTACTAGTATTTGAGTCAGATATTGTTTATGTTGTAAATATTTGCTCTCTAATTGGAAGAGATTTTGATGGGTGTTGATTTGTGAAATGACTTTATAAATGACTTCTGACAATTGAAATAGCGATAGAACAAACAAGAAAATTTTTTTCTGAACTCCAGATGCCTTCACAGACTTTTCTTTTTTCCTCCTACTTTGTCAAGCTCCTGGGTTATGTGAGCCCTTAGTATAATCACTTACCATAGTGATGTAATTCCATAAGTTTGTCAAGGTAAAAAAGAAAAGAAATAGCTTGGGCACTGTCTGGTTATGTATCTTTGGGTTTACTTTCATGTAGGTTATTTCTAAGATTGACCAGACTTTTTTTTAAATGCTTAGTTTGTTTTTTCGCCTTTTTCAAAATATTTTCTCTTCTGTTATCCGGCTTCCTTATGCAAATTGTAACGGTTCCCTGGCCCTTTTTAAGATTCTTAAAATTTCAAGATTAGAAAATTTATTTTGAATAATAGTCTGGTAATTCACTCTTTAATCACTGTAATCAGTTCATTCTCAAATTTATGATATACTAACATAGCCTTTGGTAGACTATCCTAAAGTTACAATAAAAGGTTGCTCTTGATTAAAATATTTATTGCTTTGCTCTTGAAAGTGCACTGTTTTTGAGGTCCTCCCATGCAAACTGTGTCTGAGTTTATCATATTACAGGCCACTCCTGTTGGTCTTCTGTAACTTTTTAATCACATTGTGCAACTAATGTATAAACTGGTTATAAAGGTTGTGGGACACATTCCTCGTGTATTACCTACTCATATCAGTATGATACCTATAGGAAACAATTAGATTTACTGGGAGAAGGCTGTAATGATGTAGGCAGAGTTACCATACAAATCTTCCTTGAGGCTTTGTAGCATCTCTTCCTTATTTCACCTAACACAGAAATCTTGGTAGACCAACCTGTGAACCCTTGTTTGTGGGTAGATCTAGCAGCAGCTTATTGTATCTATGCATGGCATTATTTTCCTCCCTTTTTTCTAAAATTTTGCAGGGTGTTCTTATGTTCTTATAAAAGTTAGCATCAGGTTGCAGTCATGGTTTTCATAGAGAGAGAAAAAAATGTTTTGTTTTCAAATCCACAAGTTTAAGCTTGACAAATTTTTAAGGAAAGTGTTACACAGAAACCTAACTGAATTGAAATGTCATCCCTTCAGTATTAAAAGGCATCAAACTCTGTGTGTTGTATTTCAGAGCTAAGTAGAGCACAAGCTCGTTGATTGCACTGTTATGTTTAATCTGATAATCTTCTGATGTTAATAAATTGCTCACAAGCTCCTCAGAGAAGTCCTTACACTTGAGAAGAGCTATATGCAACTATCAACCTTAAGATGGGTTCCACAATGTGAAATATCTTCCTTAGTTTACAGTAAATAATTGATTGTTTACTGTTTCACTGGAGTGCCTGTTCAGTGAGGGTAAGATTGCAGGAGGTGACTGGTAGGTTTGTGTTCCTGGCTTATGGCCAACTCAAAGTTTGCTTTTTTTTTAAAAAAGAGTTCTGCACTCAGAAGATACAAAGCATCTATCCTGTTGAAACTAAATAATAAAATCCAAAACCTTCCTCAGTATTAATGTTCCAGAATTGCTAATTGATTTGGAAAGTCTTGGCTGAAAATTGGTGAGATTTTAATATGAAGCCTTGACATATGTGAAATAACATCCAGTCTATTTTTACCTTTATTGGTTCTATTGTAATGCTTTTCAGAACCTCTTTTTTCTTTCAGATACATTTTTTTCTACTGGTAATCAGTTACTTAAACTTTTTAAGAGATGTCTTTTACTGGCTTTATTGAAGGAAATTTCATTTATAATGTTTCAGTTTATCTGCTAAAGTCATAACAATGCATAATATTTTTCCTTAATTTTCGAACTCTTACCACTGATGGTGCCCAAAGTAAAAGTGTTTATTTGCAAAGGGCCACAAGTAGTGTTAGACCTCTGAGAACTGACCTGTATAGAGTAAGATTTAAAGGACAGTGGTCAGCTGGAAAATGTAGTACTTGTACCAGAGCCAGCAGTAACATCAAAAAAAGTCTCTAATTCATGGCAGCGCTTCAAACTGTTATTTAAATAAGAGAGGTTTAACACCATTTTTAAATCATTGCGTTAAACCTGTGAAAATTAAAAATCAGAAGTAAATTTTCTGCCATTCAAATGGTGGTTTTTTATTCTTGAGATTTGTTGCATTGTGAAGGTAAAAAATAGATCTTAATATAACAGATTGTTTTCTCTTTAGCTAGTGTTAGCGTTTCCAGGTGAGTGCAAAGGTTTGCTGTACTGTGTAATTGTTTACTGTAGTTTTTCCTGGCTTTTTAGAGGAGCAATTACATGTGTGTTTTTGTTAACAATGCATGTTTAGCTCCTATTGACAACTTGTAAATGAGAAATTAGAGTCATAACCAATACAAATGGGAGATGTTAGCTCTTCTCTTTTTTTGTCTTTTACAGACTTGGGTCGCATGTATAACCTTGTATCTCGAATCCAGGATGGCCTTGGAGAGCTGAAAAAACTTTTGGAAACCCATATTCATAATCAGGGTCTGGCTGCAATTGAGAAATGTGGAGAAGCTGCACTAAATGCAAGTATCCCATCAAAACAAGTCTGTGTGTGGTTGCTGTCAGGTTTACATTAGAGGACAGTGAATGCTTCGTAGTGAAACTTCCAGTTTGCTTGCTTTCCCTCTCACTAATTTAACTTGTAAGGACTAAGCAATTGTAAGGACTAGGCAATTCTCAGATGTTGACAGTAGGCTTTAAACAAAACACTTTGTTACTACTCTTTGAATTTGGGGGGGTGGTTAGGTATGGGTTTTTTGTTTGATTTGGGGCAGGGGAAGTTGGGTTTGTTTTGTTTGGGGGGGAAGGTGAGTTTCCTTCTGAGTTTTTGCTCTCTGTCAGGATCTCATGGTGTGTGGAAAGCTGTCTGTGCAGATAGAACACCTAACATTTACAATACAAATACACCTCAAAGTCCACTGTTTCAAGAAGCGTTATCTCCAGTCGACTGTATATTATTTCATTGTGTTAAGGAGTTCTGACTTGGATGGGACTGTCTAGAGAAAATTTCTGTTGGTTTGAGTTTTTTGATAATGTTTTTATTCTGTTTGGAAAAGCATGAAAAATAGAAGCAACTGAAATGGTTGGAAAGGTCACAGTATAAAGAGCAGGTCACATCTTTGGAAAGGCTGCTTTTTCGATTTTTATCCCATAATTGTAATTTCAAACTTAGTTTTTTATTGTTAGGGTTACATCTTGGCAACATGAAGTTGTTTAAATTCTTTGCTGACCTTCTTCTCTTTAGACAATATGATGTTTTCCAGAGGGGAAAAAAAATGAAACATTGCACAAAGCAAAATCAGGATAGAATATAGATTCTGGTAAATTTTGTTTAAAGTGGAATTCAAGAAGTACTTGGACAATGCTCTCAGGCATTGTCACTGTTGATGACATCATCAGTGTAATTCTCAGGGTGCTCCTGTGCAGGGTCAGCGGTTGGACTTCGATGATCCTTGTGGGTCCCTTCCAACTCAGGATACTCTATGATTCTGTGATTAACTTTGAGTTTTGATAAAGTTCATTTTAACCTGTTGCTGTTCTGAGAAGTTCTTGAAGTAACTTCATACTAATGCAGAAATCTGTATTGAAGGGTGTAGTCTGTTGTTCACTTCTGTAGTTTTAAGTGCATAGCTTTTTAGCAGTGTCAGTCTTTTGTGAATAGTGAAGTAATCATGAAGCAAGTTCAGGAATCTTCAGCTTCATTTGTAGATGTCACCTTAAATTTTGAAATTAGATCTGCTCCATTCTTGACACGTCACCCTGGTGGTCATCACTCTTGAGGTTTTTTTTCTGTTTAGGCCTTGAAGAATTTACCAGAATCAAAATGAAAGCTTTTTCTCCAAGAATTATTTCATCTTTCAGAGAGGGGAGGCCCAAGATTTGTATGTATTAGTTATTTTGACTCCAGCCATTTATAAAACTCTTCGTGCCTCTGACACTTTCTTGTTTCCTCATCTTTCTTTTTTATTCCTTTTCTTATTCCGCACATTTGTTCTTCATAGCAGTACCTCTGGCCATTTCCCTTGGGAACCATCTTGCCTCTTCTTGCAATATCCTTCACATCGTTGTATTGCTGTTCATCATTGCCTTGGTAGCCCTCTATCACACTTAGGTAGATTCTGCCCAGCTTCATTTACCTGTACTGTGTCTAAACAGATAATCAGCTGAACAAATGCCTCTCACTTTCTCTATAGTCAGTGCAGAGAGCTAGTGATACCAGCCTGACTCATCTCACCTACTTCAGATTTTTACTGCACGATGACTTGTGCTCTAGTCTCTTTTAACTGTATTAACAAAACTGCTCTTCAGTCAGAAGATTTGCTGCTTTTTGTGCCTTTGGTTTGATTTTGGTTTTTTAGTCCTTGTAATCAGTAGATACTTTTCTGAATGTCCTTCAAATCCATTTGCGTTCCTTATCTCAGAAGTTCTCAGTAATCTCAATTCTTTGTATCAAGCATGGCATTAGATTGGTGGTCCATGTAGTGTATGTCTGTCTTCAGTGGAAACAGAAAATGTTTTTCAGGATTGTAATAAAACCCCACCCATATTTGGCAGGCCATGGCCATTTCTTGCCAACACGACCTTGTGATCTCCAAATTGAAGACTTCTAGCCTTTTTAGTTTGTTATGTATTAGCTGTCCTGTGTGCCTGGTGATTTGTTTGCCTATCGTTGTCTCTACTCTGGTTCCACTCCATCTTTACTGAGATGCAAAGATCGGTAACTGCACAGAGAATTCAGTCTGAGTGCAATAAACTTGATGTTTATTGGCTTTTGGCTGCCACTGGGTGTTGAGCAGATAATTTTTAAGAACTGCCAATGAATGAGGTCTCTGTACTAAGTTGTACCTATTGGATATATACCAGTTACATTTTTACTACGGAGATTTTCCTCTATAGCAACTGGCATTTTATGATTGTCCAGCGCTCTCAGGTGTGATTTGAAATAAGCTTAAATCTTTGAAAATGTTTGCAGTAGTTGTGTAAATATTTTGTTGTATTTTATACTATATGATGTGTACACTCTGCACTCTGGTTGCTGTAAATGAAAGCTTGTGCTAGCATCAGTCAGTCCTGGACATAGGACCTGAACCAGTCTGGGTACTAGTTTACCTTTAAAACATTTTTAATACTTCATAGACTTTCCCCACGCAAATTCTCTTGGGCCAGTGAATAGCTTCATTTTGGAGGAAGTAGAAAGCAGAAAGTCAACAGGTTGTGAAATCCATTTTCTCTTTTTTTTTTCAGGATCCAAAAATGTATGTACAGACAGTGTTGGATGTCCATAAGAAATACAATGCTTTAGTCATGTCTGCGTTCAACAATGATGCTGGCTTTGTGGCTGCACTAGACAAAGTGAGTGTAGTGGCAGATGCTGGACATTTTTTGATTTCCATGCAGCATTAAAAAATGTATGTCCCAAAATTTGTCTGTCTTTTGTGGTTTATAGGCTTGTGGTCGATTTATAAATAATAATGCAGTGACAAAAATGGCTCAATCATCCAGTAAATCCCCAGAGCTACTGGCACGATACTGTGACTCTTTACTAAAGAAAAGGTATGTCCTCAAAGATGAATTATTTCATGTTGGCTTTTATTTTAAATTGTTTTAGCCTATGAAGTTTTATACTGTCTTCAGAAACAGAACTTTACTTTGCAGGAAATTAATTGTACCAGATTCTGTATACAAAAATTTCAGTAGGACCATTCCTAAAGGTTATGTTGTTTACTTTTCTTTTTAAGGAAGAGTGGAGGAAATAAGCAACCCTTTTGTACCTTACAGGAATCTTAAGGTTTGGTTTTTCAGTAAAACAGAAGGAGGGGTTTTAGGTGGGGTTTTTTACTCTGAAAAATTGAATTTGGATTGTATGTGATAAAGAGATACACATTGCCTTTTCCCATTGAAACTGTTGCTTTCCTCCTGTTGTTTTTTCTGTACTTTCTTCCATCTGGGCAGAAATTGAGGAGGACAAAAACTGCTTTCTAACCTCTCATGGTTCATATTTTAATTTGAGGTATTTGGCTTTAAATGATTCAGCAGCTTAGCTGGTATCAGCTCAATTCATACTGGATTGGTGTCAGTTTTGTCCCTGGCAACATTTCTAATTGTTTTGGGGGAGGACAAAATGCCACCACCAAGCAACCCAAAAATGGGAGAACTTACTCACTTTTCCCTTTGCCATCCCCTCCATACTTCAGCAAAGGATTTATTTTCTCCTTTACAAATACTGTCTGTCTGCAGGGTAGGTTTTGGGTTTGCCCGGTGGACAAGCGTGAGATGGAGGAAGCCAATGTGGTGTCACCTGAGCTTTCACCCAGTCAAGTCCCAGCTCTGTGAGCTGGTTTCTTCTCACTGTACTAAGATAAGAAATAAAGATAGCATTTAGCAGCAGGAAGAGAGAGAGGTCCGTGTTTAAGCCCGTAAATCCTGAGGAGTATCAGGCCAGCAAGAAGTACTAAGCAAGTCATGGTCCAGGACTTCAATCTGTGACAATTGGGAACTTCAGAATTGCTGACAGGTGGAGCAGTGAAGTGTTTACTTCATTACATTGTTTCCTCTTTAAAGAGCCTCTGATCTCAGAACTACTCAAATCTGCATTCCTTTATTTCTGAAGTTTCCATATACATCCATATGTTGGTTTAATTCTGCTGGTTTGGGACTCATTAAAAATGCACTTCTTTAATTGCAGCTCAAAGAATCCAGAAGAAGCAGAATTAGAAGATACACTCAATCAAGTGGTAAGATGTCTATAAATACAGTTCTCTTCTGTGTAAGCTTTGGCAAGTTAGTAATGTTTGATTGCCACACAAGGCATATAAGAGAAAAGAATTTTTTTGCACATTTGATTTAATTGCTTAGTATTTCAGCTTTTCAGTAGTAATATGTTTGCCTTTTTTACAATTTTTTTTTAATTAAAAACTGCTTTACAGGAGATTTAAAGTGGCTATATTGAAGCTATGCTTTTACTTAATCAGTATATGCATACAAAATATATACAAAATATAATTTCTACAACATCTTTTTGTATCCTTATCTATCCACATATATATAAAATGCGGGACTATACAGTTCATGTGTTTAAAATAGTATTCATATTTAAAACAAACACACACCACCAGTCCCTCCACCCTTCCCCAAAAAAGCCAAACAAAACCCCCAATCTTAAAAATTTAAGTGCAAATGATGTAGCTTCTGCTACAGCTTTTTCAAGACAAATGTTTAAATATTATTTCCTTTAAAATTATCTTGGGTTTTCCAGATGGTTGTCTTCAAGTATATTGAGGATAAAGATGTGTTTCAAAAATTCTATGCTAAAATGCTGGCAAAGAGACTTGTGCATCAGAACAGTGCCAGTGATGATGCTGAAGCAAGCATGATCTCCAAGTTAAAAGTGAGTACTCGGCAGCTTCTCCCATGATCTACTGCCTTGCAGGTCTTCAAGACTGTTTTGGAAAGCACTGATATATGTCCTTTCATTTGCTTATTTTATGCACAGAAAAGTACACAACCTTGGTCTTCTCTTCTGTATTTTTTTTATTGTAGGAACTTCTAGTGCATGTCTGTCTGATGGAGCTAAGCTTAATTATTCTTAACCAAAATTAGTGACGTGGATTTAATTATTCAAGAGAATGACTGTTGAAAGGTTGCTTGATTTAATTAACCCATATTTATGCAGAATTAAGCTAAATACAATATACTGCCTTTTGAGTAGTCTCTTTAATTGTGTCTTGCTTAATTTTTAAACAAAATTTTCTTCAATTTTCAATGACAGTTAAAGCTCATATTCCTGGGGGGTCAGCACTTTGAGTAAGGGAAATACGGAACTTTGTACATCTTCTGTTAAGAAAATAAGTTCCAACACTTTGTTCTTCTCATTATCCAATGTCAAAAATGTGTCTTGCTGATGTATCTGTGCTTTTAAAACACAGCAAGCTTGTGGTTTTGAGTATACCTCCAAGCTGCAGCGGATGTTCCAAGATATTGGTGTAAGCAAGGATTTGAATGAGCAATTTAAAAAGCACCTGACCAATTCAGAACCATTAGATTGTAAGTAATGCCTTTACCTAAGTTATTTCTACAGAACTAAATGTGTGAGGGAAATATTTGACTTACTCATACTGCCACAAGTTAGAGTTAGTGTTCTTCTGAGCAAGATAGCTGGGATTTTTTAATTAGTCTTCTAGGTCTGTTCTTTGTCTTCTAGCAGCACTTTTTGTCTTTTGTGAGTAGCCTCCTCCTGATTTTGCAGCTCATATTTAGGTATATAACTAAATGAAGTTGAATCCTCTCTTTTTTTCTGTTTTTTTTTTTTATTTTTGACTGGGGAGACGTTTTTCTTTAAACAATTTTGATTTTTAGCACAATGTGGCCTAAGTTCACACTTACATGAAAGTATGAAGGATAAAAGTATGTTAGATGCCCCTATCACCTTTTTATGCTTCTCTTTTTATTTGAAGCATTTTCAACTGAATTCTGTCAAGAATTGATAATTATTTCTTGGACTACAATTAGAGTTATGTATTGTCAGCCTTAATTTTTACTTAATTTTTATATTATTTGTACTTGACTTGACCAAAATGCCTTACAAGTATAGATGTGAAAGGTCTGTTCTTGCAATTGCATATTGTGGAGTGATGATGAACTCTTAAAATTTTCAAACACTTGTGTGTTAAAAAAGAAATCCGTTGTAGGGATAGAGACAGGGTAATAATTTCTCCACATGAGAGAAAATTGAGTGCTTGTAACAGTAAATCTAAAGTTCTCCAATTGCAGTGACATCTCTTGTGAGTAGCTTTGTTTATGGTCTGACAAAAAAAATTAGTGCTTAATGATTTTTTACTATATTAGTTTGACCACAAGGCCAGAACAATTTCTGTGTTAGAACTGGGACTATGTTTGAAGAGGGAGTTAGGAGAAAGGGGGGGGTAATGCAACTCATCCTCTTCACCTCTCTTTCAGTGGATTTCAGCATCCAAGTGCTGAGTTCTGGATCGTGGCCGTTCCAGCAGTCCTGCACGTTTGCTCTGCCATCTGAGGTGAGGCATTTGCACTTGGTTCATCTGAGCATGGAATGATCATGAGAGAAATGTGTTTTACAAGGCTGGTGTCTTCTCCTGTTGTGTATCAGAGAGGACTACAAGTGTCTCTGCTATTTGCCTATTTGGTCTGAATATATGTGGAACAAGATAATTGAGTTAGGTAGTAGGAGGGAACTGTAAAATCCATGTTTTCATATCTTTCCCATGAAAAGTCCCTGGTTAATGAATCTTTCTTGAAAAAACAGCATCTAAAGCATATTTTTGTTAGTGCACTTTTCTGGGTATACTTAAGAAAATTTTTCATACCATTGGTTCAGCTTTGCCCAGTAAAATCTCTGGATATTATAATCATTAATTTTCTGCTGAGCGCTTTTCCAGAAGAGACAAGACATGAATACTTAGCATGAGAAATAAGTTTAGTGCTGTTACCTGGACGATGAAGGTGGTTAAAACAAATTGCTTTTCTAGCCATGCTTAATGTATCCTAAAAAGATGAATGAAACTTAAATGCTTGTTTACATTTGTACTGTTAATGATACTTTAAAGGGGAAACTTGTAACAGAGCGAAATTTTCATCCAGTCTGCTGAATTTGAATACTTTGGGTTTCTGTTTGTGTTATTCAGACAACATAGTGTTTGAGGGTGATCAGATTTGATGATCCTCTGTTGCTTCCGTAGTGTGTTCTAGTAATGGCAAATGAAGGTAAATAATTTTGTTTATTATTGATATTTTTATACAGTTAGAACGGAGCTATCAGAGATTTACTGCATTTTATGCCAGTCGTCATAGTGGAAGAAAATTAACATGGTTGTATCAGCTGTCCAAAGGGGAGTTGGTTACCAACTGTTTCAAAAACAGATACACATTACAGGTAAGGACAAGTCATGCCAATAGAAACACTTGGTGAAGGTTGCATTCAGAGGACTGGATGCAGCTGGTAGAACCTTTATTGTATGTTTATTTTATTTACTGTAGTGATACTAAAGATGTGTGTTTAAAAGAAATTTGACTTAGGAAATGGAACACATTGCCTGTGGTTTAAACAGGTGTTGAACTGCATTTTGTGAGACAACTGCAATCTCTTTGCCTAGGATCTCATGCTGCTTTCCTGTTTGCTTTCTTTCAAAAAGTAGATGGGATGGGGGACTTCACAGCAGTGAGAAGGAACAAGATCATGTCTTTGACCTTGTCATCAACATATGTTAACTCTGAGGTGATAGACATGGATAAGTCACTGATAGCTGCTTTGTTCATAAATTTGGCTTCATTTTTCTGCTGGAGTTGGGAGGGTTGTGAGGATGAATTCAGTAGTCTTGTGTTGGGTTTAATGAAGATTAAATGGGTAAGGTTTGGAGTGACAGAGGAAAACAATTTAAAGCTATATTAGCAAGTAGAAGGATAATGCATTGATACCATAATAGAAAATTTGATGAAGAGTCTGCAGCAAGGTAAATTATCCTAATCTTGGGGTTTATGTTTAGATAATGCTGGAAGGGGGAGTTCTGATTGTATAAGCAACATTAGATTTTTTTTCTTTTTATTAGCACCAATTGGATATTCTCTGTTGTCCAAATATTCCAGCGTATGTGTTTAACTGTGAATTTCAGGCTGTTGAAATTCCGAAAGTGTTTGTTCTCATTTTCTGATTTCCCCCCTCTCCCCTCTGTTCTCTGTTTTTGGATCTGTCAGGCATCCACATTCCAGATGGCGATTTTACTGCAGTACAACACAGAAGATGCCTACACTGTGCAGCAGCTGACAGACAGTACTCAAATAAAAATGGTAGTGACTTTGCACATTTTACCACTCTCTTGTGAGCAAGTGTTTTGGTCTTCAGGGCTCTTCCTGCTGTGATAAGAAATTTGGATTACACGTGCTTGAAGCCAGAATCAGTTTCTGTCCCGAAGGAGACAGATGTGCTCTATTCTTGGTCAATTCACTTTGCTGGTTTACTTCCCTGTAATCATAACTGCCTGGTCTTCTGATGAATCTTACTGCATGTAATTCCTGTTCATGACTGGAGTGAATTGTCTAGCTTCCTGCTGAGTTCTGGTTGGAAGTTTTCAGTGTTTCAATGCATACAGTTTAATGTTGAAAGACAACATTCTAGCAAAAGCAGCATTTTCCCTGAATGATTGGTCCATGCATCTGTCACTCTTTCATATCTCAAGACTTTTTCACGTGAACATAGTAAATCTGCAGTTCACTGGCTTACTCTCTGCTGTGGAAAAGGTTCCCCCCTTTTCTTTTCAAGCAGACTTTATAGCCCACAGTTTACTTGGCATTTATTTGGCCTTTAGTAGTAGGTTTTAATCAAGTCTGCTCCTACTTCTGGAAAGTTAGGCAATTCCTCTTCAGTAGGATCTTTACTTCTGGAAATGCATATCTAAAAAGTTACTGTTGTTGATGGTTTACAGCAAACCCAGAAGTCTTAGAGGGTTGCCATGTACTAGACTGTGGTAAAATAGCAGTTTTGCAGGCCTGCACAGAATATTGCCAGTAGCCTTCTGGGTGACCAACCAGCAACAGGAACCGTAACAGATCCCTGTTAAAAGAAAAAGATGTTAATCAGAAAGCAGAGAGTGCTTGCTTTCTGAAGTTTAAGCTTGCCATGGTGAATATGTATTTGCACGGTTTGGGAAAAATTATTTCTTAGGCATTTAAATCTGCTTGCAAAATAGTTCCTAAAGCAGAAGCTGGAAAGATCTTGTTTGGAATTAGCCTTTCTTGAGAATTTTATGTTACTTGACCGACCACAAGGTGGATATGTCATAACATCCAAAAGAACATTTTATTTTTTGAACTTTTTATTTCTATGAACTGTGTTTTTACTGCTGTTTTATCCCCCCATCATTTTTCAGTGTTCTGCATTCATTAGTTCTTTGTCTAACTATGTGCATTCTTGGTCAAGTTTTTAATTTAGACAAAGGTGTTGTCTATCTGCGCTGATAATATTTTTTATAATTTTGTAGGATATCTTGGCACAAGTTCTACAGATACTGTTGAAATCAAAATTGCTTGTAAGTACTCTTGCTTTCTTATGACCTTGCCTAACATACAGTGAAATATGTTAAAGACTATTTATTTATTTGTTTGTTTGTTTGTTTCTTGCAGGTTTTGGAAGATGAAAATGCAAATGTTGATGAAGTGGAGTTAAAACCAGATACTTTAATAAAATTGTATCTTGGTTACAAAAAGTAAGGAAAAACTTGAGCAGTATACATCACTTACATATAATGGGTAGCATCCTCCTGTGCTTTCAAAATCTAGGTGAAACCTAATACACTTGGGATGAAAGCATCAGGGTTCAAGTGCCAATTCAAATGTAGATCCAATGTGTACCAGCATTGAGGGAGAGGGCTGGCAGCTGCGGGGGGATGGGTCCGATTTCAGCTCTTTGTCATAAAGTCTGCCAAGGCCTGACATTTTTGTATGTCCTTTTTGTTCCTTGATTGTTGTCTAATTCTTGAATAATTGATTTAAGTGCTGCTGTTCCACCAAGGCGCATGATTTGCATGCACTTGACAAAATCCACGAAAATTTATAAGGTTGTTGTAGTGTCCAGTGACCAGCAAAGCTCAAAGGCATAAATGTTCCTCCACTACTGCTAACACAAGATCAGGCTCATTTTATAATCACAGAGTATACAGTGATTTGAAGACTTAATAAACATGATTTTCAGTAGGTTTTATTACTTAAGCAGTTGTGTATTTTAGGCTGTTTACAGCAGTGTGGGTCTTTTTATCATGCTTACCAGAGCATGGATATAAACAGACATAAATTCAGCGAGGAGTTCAGTACTTCCAAAAGATACGATCTCAAGTGAAAGAAACATTTTAAAACCTTTCCTTGTACCTCACTCTTTATCTGCTTTCTGTCCCCCTTTACCAAAAATTAAAGGTTAGAGAATTCATGGTCAGTTACATTAATGCAGTGATGGAAACAGCTCAGTGTTGCTGCATTGTGCAGCTGCTGGTTCCCAATTTCTGATGGAGAACACTGTGCTAAATAAATAACAAATCCTCTCCCCAGTGCAGCCAAGAGCCTGAGTGGAGCCCTGTGCTCCCTGGTGCTCTTTGCTGAGGTTTGTTCCCCACTAGTGACACAGGACCTTGTCTTGAGATGGCCATGGTGTGGTAGTGGGCTCAGCTCAGCACAGCCGTCAGTGTCAGGGAGCGTGTGAAAGGCAGAACTCAATTCTGCAGAACAAATGGATCTCTCCACGTTATGGTTAGAATCCAGTCTGTAAATCAGAAAGGGGATTCTCTTTCCATTGACTTCCTTTGTCCCCTTCACTGACTCAAAGGTTCTTACTAAACACAGAAATGTTTTGAACACAGTGTAACTGTACAGTGCGAGTTTGACCTCACAGATCACTAGGATGGATTCAGTAAGTTGTGAAATACACAGACTCCCACCAGAAAGGTATTTTGTTTCTTTGGTTGGTTGTGGGCATTTTTTACTCTTTTTTTAACTTGAATAAGAGTGTCTATAAAAGTTTTCAGAAGAGCCAAAGTCCTCCTTTGTTGTAAAGTAATTATGGTGATGTGGCTTTTATTTTGGAGTTGGGTTTTGTTTGGAGTTTTTTCTTTGTTTCTTTGGTTTTTAAACAGGCTAGTTGTTACAAACTTCTGCTTTTCTTAACAGCAAAAAATTAAGGGTAAACATCAATGTGCCAATGAAGACTGAACAGAAGCAGGAGCAAGAAACTACACACAAAAATATAGAGGAAGATAGGAAACTACTGATTCAGGTGAGTTTTATTGCAGAATGCTGCCATGAACTCAGAATGACAATTTATAATCAATTATGAAGCTTAGTGTAGGATTTTCTTAATTTTTGTTAGAAGATAACATGTCATTGCAGTGCACTGTGTTAGAGTTCAAAAACTGTGTTTAAAATGTTCTTAAAGGTGATTGGAGTCTGCAATAGAAACTGGAGGAAGTAATTTCTACAGTTGGATGTGTTCTTCACATTTTTTCTAACCTGGTGCTGATGAGTGTTTGGGTTCCATGGGTGCACATGTTCACCAGACCTTGTCCTGGATGAAATCCGAATAATAAAAAAAAATAGTAATACCCAGGTAGTATGAAATTAACAGTGGTTTTATATCAGTTCATTTAGAATCCACTTGAGAGGCAGAGGAAGGAAATACAGATGTACCACTAAGACAGTGTCAGTGTAAGGTTAAATATATAAAGAAGGCTTTTTGTTCCACAGGTAGTTTTGTATAGCTCTTGGTACGGTTGGTGCTACTGTTATGACTGACTGACTCTAAGCACAGTTCTAAAAATTCATGTGTCATTCACTTCTGATGACTGTGTGCTATGCAGAATCGGAGTTCTTGAAGTCTGTGTGAGTAGCTGACACTTGTGGGCAAGCTTCTCCCCATCTGGTGCTCGAGTTTGTTGTGGTGGTGCTTCTGCACAAGCAGACATGATCTAGAGAAGTTAAATGGCTTTATCCAGAGGGACAAGTAGTTTGCTCCTAAACACACCTTCCCGACTTTGCTGCACAGGCTGCTATTGTGCGAATCATGAAAATGAGGAAGGTTCTAAAACACCAGCAACTGCTTGGAGAAGTGCTAACACAGCTGTCCTCAAGGTTCAAGCCACGAGTTCCTGTAATTAAGGTATGTGAGAAGAACAGTTCTGAACCTGGATTCCAGGAGGTGAGGAGGGTATATATACAGACAAAACACGTGCTTCTGAAGTAAAAAGGAAAGCTAAGGAGATGGGATTGGCAAGGACAGATTTTTTGAGTTGCAAGTAGGAAATACTCTAACCAGAAATACTGCATTTCTCTTAGGGTAACACCCATGTTTTGCATTGTTGGCTGTGGTGGTAAAATAGAAGCAGGATTGCGTCTTTTCACGTCAGTGTCAGCTTACCACAGCCTTTGATCCAGGCTTACCTTTTGTTCCTGGTCTCCCAGTTGTGGGAGTACAGTCAGCCTCGGGGTTGGCTCAATAAAACGGTTTCCTGCTTTCTTCTACAATAAAAATATTGGGGAGGGGGCATTGGATTTAATTATTTACTCAAAATTGTATTGATCATTCATTTATGTATATTAATTTCTTCACCAGTTTGTTTAAATGAGCTCACCAGCGGTTTTTACATCCACAACTAAGGGGTAGGTGGGGCAAAGAACAGGGAATGAGAGTAGTTGCATAAACTGGCACCAGTGCTGGGCAGTGACACAGGCAGCTCCCCTCTGCAGCTGCTGTCTTTAGTGACCTTACATAAGCTCACTGCATCTTGGTGTAATTCTTTATTTGCTGTCTTACTGTGAAGTTGCTCAGCATACTGATGATCTCCCAGTCACATCCCTGGAATGGCATCCAGTAAGTGTAATTCAGTTTAGTGGATTAAAAGTCCTCTCCTTGGATGTGGTCAGAAAGAGGAGAGTGATCTGCTGTGGTTTGTGCCCTTTGCCTACTCCCATCCTCTGCTTGGCAGGGAGCTCCCTGGGGGTCAAAACCAAAGTTGGCAGCAACCCCAGAGAGGGCTTTCCGCTTACCTCTGTTCCTCCCACAGAAATGCATCGACATCCTCATTGAGAAGGAGTACTTGGAACGTGTAGATGGTGAGAAAGACACCTACAGTTACTTGGCTTAACATTTTTATTAGCAATTACTTGACTGTGTGACACTCGGCAAGTAGGTATGTGATGGA
Source organism: Origma solitaria (assembly GCA_013397895.1). Taxonomy (NCBI): domain Eukaryota; kingdom Metazoa; phylum Chordata; class Aves; order Passeriformes; family Acanthizidae; genus Origma; species Origma solitaria. Next base: position 439,399 of record VZRL01000255.1, on the reverse strand, counting down.
AAGAATGAAAGCGACAGAACTTCATAGCAGCCACCCTGCTGCCATTTGGACCTCCCTTTTTAATGACTGAGACCAGGACTCCATCAGCCAGTCTCAGATTTACATCAGAACTGCTCAGGATTGATACATTTCAAGTATGTAAATATGGACACCAATGCCATTTAACCTAATTTAAGAACAGAAAGGAATCAGACCCTTCTCATTTAAGGGTTGCATGCTACTGCATTTAAATCAATACATTGGCTATATGATAAACAGCTGCCATCACAGGCAGTACTTATACATGTTGGCAGCACTTGGAGAGCGAGTCTGAATGGACCCATGTGTAATCTGCAATGAAAAACCATTTGTATAGTGTGTTTCATTTTTTAATGTGTGATAAATAATAAAAAAAATTTAAAAGATTTCTGTACAAGTTGCATTTGGTTTTATTGTTTTAAGTTTCATGACTTATCTTTCTAAATGTAAATAAAAGGTATAATGGTTATGAAAGCTATTAGAAATTCGTTTTGCTTTTCCTCCCCATTTTCTGGTGCTTTAAGAACATTTTATTCTCTGAAGAAATTGTCATCTATCATTATCTGTGCATGTTATTTCTTTTTGAATAGGAAATGTCTGCACTTTGAAAATAAATTTGTGATGATTTCACAAGATATGCAGAACAGAAAATACTCAGAATATATGTGGCAATGCTTGGTCATCTGAAATTGGAGCTGGTTTTAATATTGCTCATTGTGCTATAAAATGCATCACACTTACATAAAAGCTGCCTGGAATAAAGGGGGTTTAGGTCCCATTTCTTTGATTAGAACAGGAACTTGAGTGTGTTCCTAAAGATTAATTCCCATTAAATGCAACCTGTGATGGGAATTAAAATATTTTGCTGTTGCTACACATATCTTGATTAACCAGGCCTCATTCCATTCTTCTCACAACATTTTATGAAATAAGTATGGGCTTTCCACATGATACAAGCAAAATGCTGCCATTCTCACAGGTCTCTGTTTTGGTAACTTATATTTTCTAATCTTATGATGAAAAGAAGTTCTGTAGGCATTTTACCCTTTAGAATCTGTGATTTGTTCAGTGTTTCTTCTCACAGAAAGAGAGCCAGGTGTTGTGTTTCTGATGTTTTTCTCTTGAGGGAAACTAATGGTTATAGTTGAACTCTGAGTTTAAAAAAAATTATGGAGCAGTACTAGATGTGATCCAAACTAATTTGGAAAAAGGGAGGGGTAAGTGTAATCTGCACTTGAGATTTTGTATGCTTGTTATTTCTGAAGGAGATAAAGACTGCCATTATGGGCCATAGAAGCATCTCGCTGCTCAGTTTAAAATTGCTTTTGGAAATTTAGAAGTGGAGCTTGTGATGCCTCTTTAATGTTTGGTTTTTTTTTAAGATGCTGTTTTGTTTTTGTAAACCCTTATTGCAGAAAGTTCAGGGCTAATAGATTTTTGTAGCAGGATGTGGTATGATGACAAAGAAGCAGCCTGAATTCCTTTCTTAGCTGGAAGGCCAGAAATCATCTCCTCTGCGCTGCCTTTCAAAACCCAGACTTTGCCCTGGGCTGGTTAAAGCAGTGCTTTGTGTACTGTGCTTCAGACCAGGAGCCATGCTCTACCCAAGCAGGAAGGCAATCAGGTTTTTACTCTTGGGCTGTTCTTTTTCTCATGAACTTTTATTTCTTCCTTGGGCCACCACCAAGCAGGAGGGCATGTGGCAGCTGCTTGCTGCACAGGGAGTGGGGAAGCAGGAAGAGCTAAATCAGTCCCAGGCTTGGAGCCCCCTCAGTGCAGAAGGTACATGGTCACCATGGACAGGATTTCCTGGAATCAACTTGGCAATAATGCCACCCTCTGTCTGCCCTCCCACTCAAGCTGATTTGACCAGAGCATTGTGTTTCTACCTCGCAGGAGGCTGCAGAGTTCACAATCCATGGGCAAGTAAGAAAGAAAGGTGGGAGCCCTGTACAAGACCCTGCCACACATCTCTAGCTGCAATCTAAATGATTCTGGATAAAAACTGTACCTTTCTCTTCTGCATCTCTTAATTTTTTTTTAATGGATGTGTAATTACTGTTGTATTCATTCAGTTTGGTGTTTCAGAGAAGCCACAGCAAGGGCAGCTTGTACCACAGCTTTATCGTGAAAGTTTGTCACAGAAATTACAGCTATTCTGGCAACTGTAGGAGTTTCTGGGCTGCAGCCATTACTCCAGAGAACATGGATGTAGCTGCATGGCATGGGAGCAGAGAAACTGCAAGACCACACCTGTCTCACTTAGGTGCTGCAGCATCACAATCACCTGACTGACATCTCCTACGCTCTTTGCATCTTCACACTGATCATAAATGTGACCCAAAGTACCAGTAACAGAAGGAGGCATGGATGGAGTTGCCTTTGCTCAGAAGTTACAAGTTAAATTCACATTGCTTCCTCAACAGGCTGACACAAAATTCCAACTCAATTCCAGTAAAAATGAAGAAGTTCAAGTATCCTTTATTCAAGGTTGAAAAATGTACCACACCACATTATTGCAAAAGTTCATAGGTACAAAACACTTTGCAGCTGGTGAGAAGGCAATAAAAGTTGTTTTTTTTTAAATTTGTTACTATAAATTACTGTTACAGTACTTTGCAAATACAGAATTTCAAATTGCATCATTTTTATTTTTCTAAAATTGCCCACAGTACTAGAAATTCCTGAAGATAAGGCAGCTGTTTGTTTAAAAGAAGAGGTAGCTGGTGTCAAGGGATTTCCATTTCTCTTTCAATGCCCACATACTTAAGGGCATCAGCTTGGCTATATCTGAAATTTTAAAAAGACCAAAATCACAAATAAAAAACCAGTATCAAGGGACATTTCAGCTTCATTGTTCTGATAGGACGGCACCAGAGCCTATAATACTCTCATACACAGATTTCCCATAATTTCCTCACCAGCTGGGGCATTTCCTTCTTGTGTGAATTTGCAGGTGCATAACACTGCTGACCACTCAAGAAGCTACTTTTAGAGGTGTTTGATCAAGAGGAGAAAAACTACTAAAATTCTATACTTTTTCCACCTTGAATCTCACAGTTCTGAAGTTCATTTTCACTACTGGACAGCAACTGCATTTCTCAAGGCCTACACAGTATTGCCACTGGACAGCTTAGTTTTGGTCAAGTGAGATGAGTGTAGAAGTAACACGTTCTTAGCAAGCACTACTCTGTCGTAATGTAATGCTTGCCTATTTCTGAATGATAGGGGAATCAACCCCTAAACTGATCTCTAGGGAACCCTACCAGAGAAAGTCTGTCCTCATTTGTCACTACACTTTGCTCTATACAAGCTGCTGTTCCAAGTCCGCAGGCTCTCAACCAGCTGCTTTGCTCAAATCAGTCTTGCTATGGCATCTGGCTTAGCAAAACCCATGTGGGGAGTGCTGCTACGCAGCTGCCAAGATCTGAATTTGCAAGGACCATGCAGGCACAGTAATTAACTATGAGCACAGAGATACTGAAAACTAATCCCATCTGTGAAATCCATCTACCCACCTGTAGTCAAAGAACAGTTCTTCACCAGTCTGAATGGCTCTTTTAGCAAATATTCCTATTCTGTGATCACCATTAACCATCATAACTGTTTTAAAAGAAATTAGGTATGTTAGTACAAATAATAAAATGCATGCTAAAAAAGTATCTCACAATATTGCATACACTGATGAAAAGCAAGTAAATGTAAAACTTACCTTTTGCATAGCAGTTGGGATTTACTGAATGGTTTGCAAATCTAATCTTGTTGCCCTTCCGTGTTGCATCAACCACAAAATCTAGGGGGGCAGAAAAAACAACAAAACCCACAAATTATGGATAGGTCATCTACAAACACATTTTTGAGTTTAATACCTAGTGTGCTTGGATCTTAGCAGCTGGAGAAGGTAACTGCACAGCTTCCTACATGGAAGGGCTAGCCCATCAGCCTACAACAGCTGTACTCTGCTGCTCCACCCTGCTTTCCCTTTACCTCCTGCCACAGTGGCACCACCTTAGCTTCTTATCAAAGCTTCTCTGCCTTTATTCCACAAGGACAAGCTCCATAGATATGCTAAATCAACACTGACATAAAACAGTGGGTTTTTAACTCGTTTAAACTATATTGTAGTATTTTATGGCTGACATAGTGCAGTCTGTATTTTGCTCTTCTAGTGGCAGTAGCCACATACCACGTATCTGTATGTGGCTTTTTTCCCCCCAACACAATTACCATCATAACTTACTGCTGATTTAAGTCAGTAAAAGTATTTCAGATAATACCTGGCAAGCCTTTGAAATTCTTTAGTCTGCTTAATGTCTGCACTTAATTTTACTCCATGAAGTTCTACTTCTACTCCTCTTGTATAGATGCTTGTGTAATAGGCTCCATCACTACATCTACTTGACTAGCATTTAGAGAAAAAAAACCCCAAACACTAGCTATCAATAGGATGAATCCACACACTGATAGGGAAATATGTGTGGAAGAAAAATCTCCTTGTTAGTTGCTGTCTGCAGAAGAACAGGGCTGAACAAAACGCTGAGCATACATACTCTACTTATGCCAAGGGTTGCAACTAATGCATACGTACCATTATTCAAGTTAAACAGAAAGCTGCACATGTATTTGTCATACACTTTTCCTCTTCTGTCTGCCTCATCCTGAGAAATAATCTGAAAGAAAGCATACTTGTAAAAAGGAGAACTCCTCTGTTTTGTAACCATAGCAGCTTAATGTCATCCCCCCCAACATTCTGAAAGACAGGTGGGAGTTTTTTATTCTCTGGGATTCAGAGTATTCCCAAACAAAGTATTGTTTTCAGCAGGCATTCTGCACTTACCAAACACTGACGCTTTGCTCTTAGCATAAAGAAACTCCTTCAGAGCACAAGAAAAAGCAAGAATTGCTTCTCAGCTCAAAATCAGGCCTGCATACCTGATTCAGGGCTTTATTGCAACAGAATGTAGCTTAGTGAAAACACCTACTGACTTTCAGTACTATATTAAATGATTTACCACCAAATTCCAAGCATGTCTGAACTGAAATTTCATCTAAGATAAAAATGACATTCCAGCCTCTCCTCCTCAAAAGAACCTATTTCAAAATTTTTGTGACATTTCAGCTGTGTAGCTCCTGGTGTCTGAGCCGGTGACAGCAGCATTGTACACTTCGTCAGCCTCATGGCTCTGTCTAAACATGATACCAGGTTACAGACAATGGTATCCCATGGTTGTTCCCTGTCAATGCATAACTTCACCAATTAAGCTTATAACCACTGCTCTCCATCCTTACCTCACCACAGTATTCAGAGATGAATTCATTCTTCTGTACAGGATCTTTGATAAAAATTCCCCAGCCTGCCACATCTGAAGGTGCCAGTAGTAAGTGCTGTGGAGCAGAAAAAATAAAAAGTTTAGACATGATTGGCTTAGATCTGAGTTCAGGCTTTTTTCATTTTGTTTTGTGTCACTTAATTGTATCACTTAGTGAAATGTATATGATGGGACTCCAGGAGAGCAGACAAATCCAGAGTCTTCTAATGATCAAACCCACAATAAAATTACAGCTTGTGGATCAGAAGGTGGATGTAAAAGAAAAATTACCTCAAGTATTTGAAAACTACTAAAAATTTTAGTTTAACCTTGAAATGAGAGTGTTACATAAAAAATAATTTACTAACGACTTCTACCTCAAAAGGTCAAGGTCTGCAACTTCAAAAGGTCTGCCTGTTATTGATTAGCTGAGTAATCAACTGAACTATTTTGTGAGAAGATGTTCCAGAGTAGAAATAAACTTTGGCTTACTGATTTACTGATTTATCTATCTGTCAGAACTGAATGGGCTTTTAAGATGTCCTCAGTAGACTGTATACAAGTTTATGCCTTAGAATCGACAACAGAAGAAAGAAACAGGTTCTGGACTCTGGAATGAACTTCCTTGTGCTGATCTGGGGAAAGACTGCTGAGATATCACTTTAAAACAGCGGCCTGTTTGCAACTAAGAAGCTAAGTCTGAATGGGGATAAGGAGACACTCTGCTGCAGTGCGGCACAGAAAACACTAATTGGTACACAACAAGATGTAGGTAGACTTTAACAGCAGCACATGAGCAAGCTAACCAGTGACAACTCCCTTCCTTGCTGTTTTGTTTGGTTTGGGTTTTTTTGTTTTCCTGTTTGACAAAATGAAGGCAAAGAAATTCCATTCTCTGGCTTGAAAATATAAGACGACCTCAAAACCCAGGCAATAGGCATGCAGTTGTATAACCCTGGACATACTTTTTTGGATCCTCTCTGAATGCTGCAGTTCTTGCAAGAAACATTTTTGCTGTCCCAGTGGTCAGCTGCTCCACACGTCAGGCAGAGGTCAGGATCACACTCACGGACAGCCAGGTAACAGGGGCACTGCTTGGTGTTGCATTGTGCTTTACAACGACACCCAGGAAAACGATTTTGGCCTACAAAGGAATGTGTGGAAAAGGAGAAGAGCAAGTATGAAAAAATACAGCATAAAATTAAGACTGTGCAGATTACAGCATATCAGAATATTGGCAACACAGACACTGCGGTAAAATCCTTCCTTCCCTGATTTTAATTACTCTTCCTCAATTTTAAGTTTGAAGACTGCTTCTGACTTCATGCAATGGCGAAATACAAGAGCCAAATTAAACTCGGCATGTGCTCACACTATTTGACATGATTTGCTGCTCCTGTACCACTGTCTACAGTATGAACAGAGTGGTAGTACAGAGCTCGATGGTGGGACAGTGAGAGAAGTTTATAGATAACTTTTAAATGTTTTACTTACATTCTGAGCTGCACTGACAAAACTTCTCACAGAAGTTTTGAGCAATTACACATGGGCATGAGCTATCACAAGGCTGACGTGGGTGATCACATGGCTGGTAGTTGTAAACATGATTCGATGATCCATCTAAATAAAAAGAGCAACATTTTGTAAAGTTGAAAGTTGCGAACAAACAATATACAGTTCCCCTCACTCTAAGGCAGAAATTCCCTTTTAGTCATTTACCTAAGAAAGCCCAAACATGAACCAAAAACCCAAACCCACAACAGGTGGGGTTAAAAGCCCAAAAGACACCAAAGCAGAATTGTAACATTAGCGAGGTGTTTTACACCATTAGCTGCCTTCCTAGTGCACCTCATTCTGCCATTGCTCAGCTGCTTTGAGTATTCAGAGCTGAAAGCTGTTTATGTGGAAAACTGAAAAACGAAACTACAATGGTATAATTTCCTGTATGAACATGTTTTGGAATAGCACTGATATTATTCACCAAAGTAAATTTGCTTAAACACCTGAAGCAATTTTTAATGTGGAACAACAGTCAACTCTCAAACAAGTAACACTGACAGTGTAATTCCTGGTTATTATACCACTGTGCTTTCCCAAGTCAATTTTCCAGTACAGACAATGCTGAAAGTCTTCTAGGCAAGAAAGGAACTACCAGGGACTAGTCTAGAGCTTTACCTATAGAGCAGCTAGGAGAATTTGGTGCCATATAAATTATATTTGCTATTAATACTCCTGAGCTTGTGTTGGGTTAGCATGAATGTGTAAATTTGTAAAAATGCTCAAGTTAGCAATCAGCAACAAAAAAGGAGAGAGACAAACTGATCAATTATTTATGTTGCTAGAAGTCCCAACCACTCTCAACAAATTTTCAGAGAATTATTTCTAAATGAAGCTGGTTTAAAAAAAAAAAAAAAAGAAGAAAGAAAGAAAAAAATGTACTTTTTAGTGCAACTCCTATCCTTCATATCGTTTTTACCTGTACTTCAGTGAGGCCATGCTGGAAAGACTGTAAACTCAGCCTCCTTCCCTTTTCATTCAATTACACAGAGCTCTTCCAGTTATGCAAACCTAAGAGTACCTTTTGTTCCTACAGTATCTGTAGTGAGTTTACTGTTTTTACTTTTCATTCCCCTGTAATTTCTAGCTCCCCGTGGAACATATATAATGGCCGAACATTAAAAAAACAACCAACCAGGCCCCCCCACCCCCCAAAAAAAAAACCAAAACCAAAACAAGCAATAGCAGAATCTTAAAATTTCAGGACATAAATTGAATGGAAAGATGCTAACCCTTTTTCAGCTGTATCTTTCTGCAATGAGCAGCCCACAACCTGCAAAAACACAAAACAAACAAGAAGGTTGACAGGAACTCCTCCTGCAGTGGGCTGGGAAAGGCAGCTGCATCTTGCACCCACACTTGACTTAAGATGGGAAAGTTTCTGGAGACATGAACACCTGCTAACTGCACACAAGTCAGAGGTGGTTGCAGCAGAACCACCCTGTCCCAGTCACTTGGGCTTGACAAGATCAGAGCTCTGCAGGCTGCTGCCCCCACTCCCCACACCATTCCTCTAGTCCCGGGATTGTACAGCTGAGCATTCCCCACCCAGCCCAGGCTAAAGATGCTTAAATTCAGATGGCCTTGAAGGAAACCCTGCCAAGAGCAGGCTGCTGGAGCTGCTGCTAGCAGGCAGGAGCAGCAGCAGAAGGAAGGATACAAAATTGCAGATCTGGAGGGTCATGCCAAAATAGGGGGAGATGAAAGTGGGACAGCTGTTTGCTTCACAGGGCTTGGCCCCAGCACCACTGTGGTTGTGACCTACAGATCACAGCCAGGTCCCTTTGCCTAAGGAGCTCCAAGTATTTGACAACAGGAGACAATGTCTGCCTGGCACAGCCACTCTGATGGAACCTCAGTATTCCTTCTGGCTGGACGCTTGTCTCCAGTTGTCCTGGCTGGTTGCACTGCACTAAGCCTTTTCCCTTCTACTTTACACTCCTTTCTCTTAGGTCCTTACAGTTTTCCTTCAGTGTCCCCTTTCTCAGGTAGCTCAGCCAAGCACACCTTTTGCCAGAAATGGTGTTTTTGTTGTGTGTTGGGTTTTATTGCTTGGGTTTGTTGGTTTATTGTGTTTATTTAAGAATAACATGATTTTGGTTATCATAACATAACTCACTATACTTGAAAGTTCTTGCAAGTTACAATTATCCATTTCAGATTGCAAGCTCTTTGGCCAGGGAATGTCAGCTATTTCATAAACAGGGTGTCAGATACAATCAAGCAAAAACACCTCTCTGGATCTTTGGTACCAAAAGGAAAGCCAGACTTTTCATTTCAGTAGCCTTAAAATCAAAAGAAAAACCTATTGTTTTAGTTTTTTTTCTTCAATTATGTGCATTTAAGTTACCACTTGTATTTCAGTAAACACACATAACAAAAAAATTAGATTAAGGATTTTTGAAGTATATGGTTCTTGGACTTCCTTAGTGTATCATATAACAACAAGAAGACAATATGGGAGGAGCCTCATCCCCTGGCCAAATCATACGCTGCCAGCTGCATCAAGCAACCTCACCTTCTCTGCAGATTTACTGAGCAGCCCAAAACACTTATGAACACAAGTACAAAAAATTCCCAGCAGAAAATACCTAGAAAGCTATTCTGCCTCTCATTGAATGTAACACTCAGGAGTTTGCAGTCTGAAAAAATACTTCCTGCTGTAACTACTTAAATAGGACTTTTTAGCTGCTACTTCTTTCATAAAAGTATAACAGCTTCTACTTCAACCTAATAGTGTGCTGCGCCCTCCAACAGCTTCAGATAAATGAGGTTCTCTATGAAATTGCCCTTTTAAAGCTTTACTGTGAGATTTAACTCAATAACCAACAGCCCATACAAGTTAGAAACCCACAAAGGCAGATTTGTCCAAGTAACTAAAGGATGAGGGGAGGGAAGGAACCCAAAGACTATCAACATCACAGAGCACTGTAATGAATAGATGACATTCCTATTAAGAGTGACTCACTCTAGAAGAAAAAGCTACCAACATGTATTTATGAATTATGAGACATTGACTCTGCAAGAAGACACTTCCCATACAGTGAGTGAGTCCCACTCACTGAATGGAGTGCAATTTTTGCTTAAATTACTCTAATGCACATCAAACTTCTTTCTTTCTTGCCTGCCTGGTATTTGGAAAATGTAACAATACCATATTTTTGAACAAGTTTTTCACAGTAACTTGTCTGTCACTCCAAGATAATAAGGACCTACTAGCACACCAAACCCTTAAAAGCTTTCTGTGGCCAAACTTCTTAAAATACCTTTCATTAGCAATTAGTAGCTTTACTTTTTCTCCTAAGGTAAGCACTACCTTAATACTTTAAATGTCCACAAATGTACACATCAGCAAAGCATTTAATAATAACAACTCAAAGCAGAAAGAAAACTACAAGTGGCAGTCACAATGGGAAAGGCATCCATCTGCTCTGCCCCTCTTCTGGAGAGACTGGTGTCACAGGAGGGAGAGAGGCCAGCAAGACAGGGGCTGGAGACACACAGTGGCAGCAGGAATTGTGGGGAATGACATAATACAACAGGAAGCAGGCTGCTAACACTGACCAGCTCGACAGGAGCTTTGACTGGCACAATCAAAGAGTACATTCACTGGCTTGTAACTTCCAAAAACTGCCACAAAGCACTGCAAGTTTCCCTGGTTAGTGCACAAAGCTGAAGCCTGAGTAAGCACCATACTAAATGTAGAGTCATTTTTGTATCTGCCCTGTAATCTGCCATCTCAAGCAGAAAAGGTAAGACCTGGTCCCATGCACCCAGAAACAGAGGCAAGGAAAAGACAAAGCTGAGAAAGCACTCACGACTTGAAGCTTCGTTTAAAAAAAAGCCAACTGGAAACTCCGTGGCAGGTTTGCAAGCAAGCCGGTGGATTTGTACATCTGGTTGCTGACATCTGCAGGAGAGCCAGCTTAGAAAACAAGTGTTTCCAGAAGCATCATGACAGAAGCTGTCAGAGATATTGCTCTTCTCTCCTAACAACCTACTAGATTTTGCCAGTGGTTTTAGGCAGCAGCAGTGTCAGCCAAGCCAGCACTAAAAGCACACTCTTTGGAAGAAGCTACTTCAGCATTTCTTGCCCTGCACAGAGATACTCTGTATGCCATCAGAAAGAGCACTGAAAATTCAAAATACATGCTGATTATGTCAAATATGTAGTTGAGTCTTCGCAGTGTTTGATTTTCTGGCATCACTCAAAGACGTCAGTCTCCCAGATCATCTTATCCACAGCCTCCCCACCACTCCAAGACTCAGCCCTCCAACCAGGTGGCACATAAAATCTGTGCCAATGCCTCAGCTGCACCTTTTGCCTGATAACAGTGAGACTCTAAATCCATACAAAAAGGCATCCTGAACTCTTGGCAGAACTACATAAGCTATTCAAACACATGCAGTGAACAGCAGTCCAGCAGAAGGTAGGGGACAGGAGGAGGAAAATGAGAAAATGGAGAGAAAAAGAAGAAAATATTTTCAAATAAAATTTACTATGTGGCATCTGAATAGGGGATGAGGGAGAAGAGGAAAACCAAAATAATAACAAAGCAGCTTTACAGGGCCTTAAAATCAGTACCAAAACAGAGCAAGGAGTGCTGATTAGTTAAAGCAAATATAACTCAGCTCCCAGCAATGGAAGAAAAACATACACATGAAAGAAAGAAGAGTACTGAAGTATACTCTCCCTCCAGCACACACCCATGCTTTTCAGAATTCTTTTTTTCATTCAGATTTTTTATTGGCATCTATGCAAAGTACTCACTTCTCATCAAGGCAGAGTTTCTCAATATGTTAATCTGATACATAGGCCAGGCTCTGACATACTGGTTCTCCAAAAAGCAACTATATTAAAAGTCTTCTTCTCCCACTGATCAGCCTTATTACGGCTACTGTAACAATATAACTCAGGAATGAGGGAGACAAGATATTTCATTATCCAAGAGGGATGCAGTCTTGCCAGTTAGTTACTCAGTATGCCCATATGGGCACCAAGATGACATGGGAAACAGGCAATGTCTTGCAAGAAAATCTGCTCTCAAATCAGTTACAAGAGGCCAGCAAAAGCAGCCTTTTGCTTCTGCTCTTCTCTTTGGTGATGCTGCTTTAGCTCAAAGCCTGTCTGCCACACGCACACATGGACAACCTGTAGGCAGGTTTCCTTTTGCTCTGCAATGGAAAAGGGCAAAAGGAAAGGAAGGGCCTTCCTGGCTCTACGACTGGATTTACTCTAAGAGTGAGTAAACTCAACTAATAGAAAAGTAAGAAACAGAGAGACTTCCAGATGGTTGTCCCAGTTGCTGGCTGTGGGACATCTTCAGACTCAGATTACAGTAGGATGTAGGCAGGCTAAATTGCTTTCCTTTTTAAAAAGGCTACTGCCCGTAGAAGAATGGAGACAGCTTGATTGCTACATATTCTGGGACATGAAATTTATAAAACTATCTCCTCCTTCCTTCAATAAGAGTTTAAAGAATTAAAGGGCATTTCAAAGCTAAATTGCTACCATGAAAGGTTTTATATTGGTAACTAATAAAAACAAAATAAAGTCAAGAAACCCCATGCAACTGTGTGTGCTTTTATTTACTTGGGGAAAAAAACCTGAACTAAAAAATGTCTCAAAACTCCTCCAAAACAATGTCAGCCTGGTAATCATACAATCCATTTCAGCTGCAAAAATACATTTGAGCCTTTTAGCTGCTCTTTTTAAATAGATGTGGCACCATTTTTATAGCAACTTATGTGAATCTGACAGCAAGCTAATTCTCAGCTGCATATTCCAAACTTGCACCATGGTTAATAACCTAAATTTAAACAGCCAAGCCCACCAAATGCCCAAACACTTGAAAACTGTGCCAAAAGCATTAAAATCAATAGCTTTTGCTGAGAACAGAATCTCTTCCAGATGCTCACTGAATCTTTTCCCAGCTCACATTGCCTGCCTCTATGCTACAAAGCAGAAATATTCTACTCCACGTCAACAGGATCTTTGAACCAGTTCAGGAATTTCACTAGGCCTGGAAATAATAAATAGACAAGCTAAGACAGAAGCAAGAAGAATTGATGGGAGAACAACTGGAAGGATAAACTTGGGGGAAAATAAGGGAAGTTAAAGGGAGAAATAGGAAATTAGATGGCAAAAAAGTGTACTTATTTCTTGCTAAGGAAATGTTCTTGCTAATTTTCAGTCAGCTTTTTATCTCCTATGCTCTTATCTCTGGGAATAAAAATAATCAATGCAGAGTTGCATTTTCCAAACCTCAGAATTCTCAAAGAAAAATGCATTTCACTGGCAGACAGTAGCCACCAAGTTTGCAATTTCAATGGAAATTGTTTCATATGATCTTTGTGGCTCCAGAAAAGCATAATTTTGTTCTTTCTTCATTGCAACTTCACTTCAAATAATAACTTGCTAACCTGGTTCTTTAGCTGGTGTTCTAGGTGCTAATGAAATTCGGGTGCTATGAAGGAATAGTCTCTCCTAAGGAAGAAAAAGGCAATCCTACTAGTTTGCTATCTGAATCTTGCTAGAATACACTTTATCATTAAAAAAAAGAGTTTTAATTTACAAAATACCATATAATCATTACTGAATCCCATTGAAATGCTTCTAAATCTAATGGTTATCGCTGCAAAAAAATTATACCACACCATCTTGAATGTTGCAATAAGAAGCATAGGTGATTTGTAACCTAACAGAGTTTTGACTACTTGCAGCAATACACCTACAAGAATCGAGCTGTTGAAGAGCTTAAAAAGAAAGGAGAGAGAAAGAGAAGAGGAAGGTTATACTTGCCAAGGCAGTAAGACTTTTGTTTGAAACTAAAACACCATTTTGTTTTATTGATGCAACTTTTGGTTTTGGAAGCAAAAGAAGAGTTGTACAACTTTTCCTCCAAAATACTTTCTGTTCTGATCCCCTGTATCTCAAATTTATTGTTATGCTAAGGGTATTTAGTAACAGATTTACCTGTGTTTCCTTTTCTTCTTTCTGGGAGGAGTATCAACATCTTCAGCAGGGACTGGTGCAATAATACTAGATTCCTTTACTCTAAACTCATACACCTAACAAGAGATACCATAACACATCCACGATAAATCTCTCACTAGTACAAAGTTGCTCATATTCTAAGTTAGTATGATTTCCTCCAACCAAAAACTTACAGATTATATCCAGTCATAGTCTCTTTTCAATACATTTAAAGTTGATTATTTTTGTCATTTAAGAACTGATAGTCTAATTTAAACCTCCTGTAAATTTAATTTTAAAACAGTTTTAAAACTAACTTTTATGTATTTGTGGTATGAATTCTGGACCATAGCATTCTTGGGAAAACCAAGAAAATTAATTACTTTTTCCTTTTAGTAATTAATACTAGTCTTTGTATACTTTAGTTTTAAAAGTAAATCGCTATCACTCTTATCAAGTAGCTTCCCTTCTTACCTGCCTGCACGTTTTGGTCCCAATCAGTCTGGCAATTGCACAGAAGTTGTCATAGTAGGTGCCAATAAGAACTCTAAACATTGAAGCTTCTGCACCACTCCATTCCACATTCTCTGGAGGCTCAATATTTGGCTTCATCTTTATTGGTGTTTGACACCTAGAATTTGCTTCTGTAATAAATAATCGAGAGTAAGGCTATATTTCAAAATTTACATTACCCTTAAAAATGGCAAATCATCAACAGCAGTTGTGATGCAGATGCAAAAATCCCAGGTTTTTTGTTGTTGTTTCCTAAGTGCCAGAAAAAAACAGCACTTTTCACATGCCTCTTATAGAAGTTAACAGTAGCTATTATATAACAGTTCGAATGACATGACCTATACATAAATTGAGACAATACAGACATTTTTTACAGTTTGATTAAACTAATGTTACTCTTCTGTCTTTTCACTCAGTTCCATACATTCCAAACACAAGTTTTCTGGGATTGCACGGCTCAACTTATTTTGGTTATTTGTTCTTTTTGTTGGGTCAGGTTTTTTGTTGTTTTGGTTTTGTTTCATCCTCTCAAGCTCTACAGCTCATCCAATGAAGCAGCACTGACCAGCCTTACCAGAGGAACTGGATGTTTCATCTTTCTTTTCTTCCTCCTCTTTGTCGTTGTTTTCTCCCCCCGTTTCAGTCCCAGCTTCCCGATCGCTGTCCGTGTCCTTCGACTCCAGGACGTTGATGGTGGGCGTGCTGGGCCTGCTGGTGTTGTTGGGGAGTCTCCCCCTGCGGCGGCCGCCGGGGCGCTTCGGTGGGGTCTTGATGCGCTCAGCGGTCAGGGCAGCTGCGAACTCCTTCGCACCTTCCTGGACACAAAACAGCACAACTTACAGCACGAAAACTGAGAAATGCTTTCATGTGTGGTCATGGTTTGTGGGAGAACACCTCCTACTTGCATACTGAGTAACTTTCCATTGTTCTACAAAATAATCACGAGCGAAGAAATTCCAGCTAAAGGCACTCCAACCATGAACACAAATACTTTTGATGCTACCATGAAAAAAATCTACAGTTACAAAGTACCCCGTCAGTATTTTAGTTCACCTTTAACTTTGGTTGCCAAGTGAAAAATAATTCAGCATAAATTTCTATTTTCCTAGATGACAGAAAAAAATTACAATTTCCCACACAAAATACCTGTAAAAATACAACAACTCTTCTCACATGTGGCACTTAAACAATATGTGTTCTGCATTTTTAAAAATGGAAACATTGGTAATTTGTTTTTTAGTGGAAAAGGGCATTGTGTAGCAAGTTTTTTTAGATGGGAAAATTGCATCGCTTCTCATATTAAAAAATTTAAGGGAATTATGAGAGAGATTTGAAATTATATTACTAAAGATTTCACTTTATTCATTTCCATCCTGTTGCTTCTTAAGAGCACAAGTCCTAGATGGAATCTGCCTTCAGCAAATTAAAAACCCTTTATAATTTTAAGTTGTGGTATACTTTACAAGCTAAGCCTGCAGTTCCTTGACTAGACTGGGCACAATAGCAGCAATGTCATTATTAGGGGATAGTAATATTTCTTCCTTACAAATATCTTATTTCTACTTAAGACAACTGGAAGTTAAATTTTTTTCTTTCACACCAGCTGATGGTAACATTCTTCACTGCAAATGTCCCACAAGCAGATGCACTATCCTAGATCCAGCATGTCCTAGATTAAGTGCAACCTGCTATACTGCAGCTAGCACTAGCACTCAGTGAATTGTGACATATAAAATTATCATCTTACCAAATGTTGATAACAGTGAGGTCCACAAGGCTTATTATCTAATGCTGTTTCTGTATTCTTTCGTTTATAAGTATTAGGAGTTGCATGGAATGCTGTTGAATCAAAACATCACACTTTTAAGTTTTCATATAAAAATACATTAAATATCTAACCTCAAGCAGTACCCAAAACACAAGGTTACCAAGACTTTACTAAAACCAGAAAAAAATATTAACAAATGGAAAAAAAACCCCAAAAAACCAAAATAAACCTCATGTAGCGACATATGACTTACCACTTAAATACACAGAGACAGCACATTGGTAAGTTTCACATATCATGGAATGGTTTGAGTTGGAAGGGACTTTAAAGATCATCTAGATCCAATCTTCTCCTGCCATGGTCAGGAGCACCTTCCACTAGACCAGGCTGCTCTAAGCCCCATCCAACCTGGCTTTGAATACTGCCAGGGATGAGGCAGCCACTGCTGGGCAACTAGTTCCAGTGTCTCACTTCTCTCACAGTGAAGAATGTCTTCCTCACATCAAATGTAAACCTATCCCCTTTCAGTTTAAAGCCATTATACCCATTTACATTAGCAAAGACAATAATCACATTTGTTTCACGTATCAAGGAAGATTTGGTGTATAACCCTTTCCAACAAAAGAACAGACTTGTCTTTGTTGTCATGTTAAACAGAATTATTCAGGGCTTCTCCTATTAATGATCATCTCTTCAATGTGTAAGATGCAGTTGTTTAATTTCTATCTTGTCAAAAAATCCAACCCCATGCATGCTTTGGAAAGGTAATAGACCCAGTTTGCATTTTCATCAGCAAGAAGGACACATAAGCAATTTTCCCTATTAGTTTATCTGCACTCCAGCTAAGCTGACAGGATATAAGAATTCAGTTGCTGTAACCCAGCTGCAGGGTAAAAATAAGTTAGCATTGCACAGTCACTACGGGTAAGTGAGCTAAGTCTGCAGCTTGCAGAGAAGTGTCTGGTCCTGTATGTGACAGACTCTGTAGAAGTTGCAGAACAGTGACTCAGAAAGGAGCAGAACTGGGCATGTTACACATGCAACACGAGCACTTTGAGAACAGGAGGGCAGAATTTCCTACCCACCCTCTTTGCCAGAGGCAGCTCTCCTCCCAGGCAATCCCTGTCTCCCAGCAGGTTGTTTTCAGAGAGACTGACTTTTCACGGTTTTGCTGGAAGTCTTGGGAACTTCTCTGTACCCCTTCCAGAGCTTTTCTGAAGCCTGGTGCCACTAGACTCTCATCAAAACTCATATATTCATGCTCCCAAATTATATTAGCTTTTTTGAGATACTATCACTAGTTTTCTGCAATTCTCTTTTTAAAAACAAGTCATCTGTGCTCAAGGAAAAATAATTTTGTTTTTTAGAGAGAGACAGACAGATAGGTATCAACAAATACTTCTTCCCTCTAAATGTGTTAACAGTGGAAAGGAACAAAAATGGAGAATGCATGGAAATTTAAAATTAAAGAAGAGAATACTCAGTGCTAGCTGTCTGTTTGCAAGCACTTGTTTTGGTGCTAGTGGGGAGGGTGACCAGTTCCATCTTGCAGTCATCACTTCATGTTTCCCTCCCATAAAGGAGGGTGGGTTGAAAAATCCAATCATAAATTCTATAATGTTGTGCCTGCATTAATGACACCAGAGCATGGGAACCCCCCAGGAAAGCAATGTAATCTTTCAAAGCTTTCTTTTAATGGTATAAACAATAAAAAAGTATCACTAATTAAATATTACATCCTTTTCTCCAGACAAATACGTTATATTTTATAAATCTGGAAACACAAAAAAGATTCATTTTTCTATATATATGGCCATATAGATATGTAAAAATTATTTACAAGCAACTAAAGGAATGTAATTTATGCATATTGTCGCTATTAGTGCTCTTCCTTCCCCCAGATTCCAGTTAAAAGCTTTTATTGGTACATCACTTCTCATGTTTTGCATATCCTTCAAGTGTTCATATATTCTGTAGGTAAAATATGTTACACTTACTTACAATAACAAAGAAACCATGCAATTTAATGCCAAGTTATTCTACCTTTTTCCATCTTTTAAGAAACAATGAGATGGTGGGAGCCCTCTAGCTGAAAGTGGGGGTGAACCCCTATATTTTTCAACATTGCATCTTTAGCTTTGTACAGTATACCCTTTCATTCAGAGTTTGTTTCCATTTAACTGTTTTACCTTCTCTTCATAGCATAAGTAAAATAACTTTTCAGCAATGCAAAAGAGCAGTAAAACATTTGCAAGCCATGATCTATACCAGACCACTGCAATGTGCAGAATCAAAGCTATTCTTTTTACATGTCACTTGCAGATGCAATCATTTCTCTCACAAGTTCATTTGTGTGAGGTCCTAAAATGAGTAAATTTTTAAAAATCGTTTTCCCTTAAATGATGAAGAAATGTTTAGTTTGTAATACAGTGAAACAAATCAACTTTTGATATTTTTAAACCCATGAGACCTCAAAAATAGACTACATCTGATACTTAAAATTAGAATCATATCCTGTGTTTAACTACTTAAAAAACACTCAACATGGTACAGTAAAGACAACTATAGTCAAAATCTATCACCTCTGTTGCAAGATATTTTTCTGGGGGCTTGTTACAAAGAAAGGACCCATGATAAGAATAAAACTATTTGTACAGCTGTACTATGAATTTTTAAAACATCAGTAGTAATTTTTTTCAAAAAAATCACAGAAGACTGTAGAATTTCCTAAACACATAAAAGTCTGTATTTCTTTAATAATTTCCTTAAGAGAAATAATTCTAAAACAGCTTTACTGAGCATGTTTTCGGTCTTTGAAATTTATTATCTGTCTCATCCCCAATGGGCTCAACTCTCATTTTTCATAATGTGAAAGTACACAGGCAACAGTTTAGCCTGAAATGTACATTTGCTTCACAGTCAAGCTATTTGGGAAATTCTCCCTACCTGATATTTTTCCTTCTTCTAAATTCTTTGTTAGTCCAGACATTTAGGCATAATTCCTTGCTGTCAGCAAATGAAGTCGGTACACAAGTTTTTTCAGTTATGTCATCACCTGCACATAAAGGGATTGCCAGGTCGTCAAGGGGACTTGACACGTTAAAAATCTAATGATAACTTTTCCTATATGTAACTAGAACAAAGACTGGAAACTCAGTAAAATAAGCCTAATCTTAACAAAAATGGAATCTAAGAGGGGGAAATACAAAAACCAAAACCAGACCTAATAGAATTCCTGTATTTTTTTAATTCTCTATGCCTTCTCCAGAGACTTACACCTTTACACCTGTAGCCCACCACACTACAAAAGTAATTCATCAAAAATATCATCTGCAGAAGCCAGGACATCATCCCACAGCACTTGGCAAGTGCACCAAAAAGAACATAGAGGCAACTGTAGGCACGTACTAGAAGTTAAATTGTTAAATTGTTGCAGAGACACTGAAAATTGCTACTGCAGCCTTCGAATAACCAAAGCAGGTTGAGCTTGTTTGTTTGGGTTTTTTTTGATGAGTTACTTATTCCCAGAAGTGAGCCCGGTGAATTTTGACCAACAGTCTTAAAATTTCACAGAAAGCAAAAATGTAAACAACCAACCGTCTCCGTTTTTAACAAAAAAAGTTCCGTGCTCTAGACAGACACACAGACGGACAGACACACAGACAGAAAACAATCCTCTTTTCTTGGTGTAACTACAGACAAAAGCAAAAGGAAGCAATGCGTTCAAAGCAGTGAGCAGTCATTGCTGTGGTGGAATTTGGGTATGTTTTCAGGGAATGGCAACGGATGCATTGGTTTGCTGCATTCAGAGTCCAGTGTTGAGGCCACAGAGTGAACCTCGAGAGATCTCTTTGCAGTGATCAAGTATAAATACATTATTATCAATGACAGTGCATGCTCTGCATAAGCCGTCACAAAGAGCGCTGTCATAACTGGTAATTTCACCCTCCACCTGACACAAAGGTATATCTTGAATGCCTCCATAGTGAAAGTGCTATTCATCCCTCTTTCTGCTATAGCCCTGAAAGCCTGAAGGGATGATTTAGAGTTTGGGCATTTTTAAGTATGAGGCACAGTTTAAATGAAGCCTTGGACATACACCACGTAGGAAAGAACACTGACTCGCTTAAGGGACGTATCCAAAATCACCAGCAACAAGAACTTAGGCAGTCTTGTAGCATAAATACTTTGTCTTCCATCTCAAGGTTATGAACACAGAGAAAGGAGCCACAGCGCTTTTGGCTTAAAGGATGCTGCTGGTGGGAGAACAGAGGTCCTTCAACCAGTCAGAGAAATGGCTCCAGACATTCTCACTGCCTGAAGCTGGCACATGACAAAAAGTACAAAACTGTGAACCCATTCTTCACAGCACTTTAAAAAAAGTCCCTCAGAACCGGTGCCTCAAAACTGTGGACTGGTAGTATCGGGCTCCCCAGAGTAGCAGGTACGAACAAAGGGTCAGCAAAACCTTTCAGTTCCACTTCAGTCTGCAAAAATGACCATGAAAGGCAAATCAACATAGACTAATGAAATAGAGTAATGAAATACATATGTGTTTTAGAGGAGCCCCCATCTTCACTGAAAAACTCTTAAAAGTGTGTAAAAACATTGAGAAAAATGCCTAAAGTCTTCTGAGGTGCCACTAAGGTAAGTGTATTCTCACTATGCCCAGACAATGTTTTTTAGTTGACTTAATAATCAAAACCCCTTTAAAATGGCAACCAATCTCTCTGCTAGACTATTGAGAGTGTCAAGAACTCCTAAAACCACTGCCAGACAGATGGATTGCCAAGAATCAGCATACAGCTTCACTTCCCTGTCCTGCAGACCAAGGCTGCACACAGCACTTCCCGGAAATTCTCCAGGCAGCTAAGATGCTACAAGACCCACAGCTTTACGGAACACACTGTGCTGAAGCTGGCCGGACAAGGCAGCAGCTGTACCTTCAGAAACTTACTGTCCTTAAATGTTATACAGAAGTAACATCTTCCTTTTATTTTTTATTTTGTGTTTTCGAGCAAGTCCTGTCAACAGAATATAAGGAGAAAGGTCAACTAACAGACCTAACTCCAAAATGCACAAGTACTAAAGGAATTAGGAACATGAAAATCTTCCCCCCCTCCCCACCATCTGAGAACAACTCCAATTCCTCCTCAAACTGAAAGGCAACCAAGGGATATGAAAAAGCAGCAGCCCTGTGCAAAGCCTTCAGTGTGGAGTACAAACACAGGCAGATCTCATGTGTGCTGGATGAGGAGCTGCTGCCAAAGCACAAGGATCACCAAATGAACATGCACGCGCACTCACAGTGGAACATGCAAATGAACAGTTAAGTCAAAAGAGAAAATTAATTTGATATAGAGGGTATCATACTATACTGCTACAAGCTGAAACCACTTCATATTTGACTGTTAGTTTCCTCTTTACATTTAACTCTCTGTCCAGAGTAAAAATTGTCTCAAGTAGCACTTCAGAATCCCTTTATACTTTGCAAGTGAAAGCCAGCACCACTGCTAAGCTCTTGTTAGTTTGTTGGCCCAAAAGAATGGGGCAACATGAAAGCAATTCAGTGGAAAGGACATCACAATTTCTAAAACTCAGCTCTCTGAAACAGTTCTTCAAATAACCAAGTACAAGTAAAGTGGCTAGAAAGTAACATGGCAGAATAAAAGAGAAAACTCTTCATGAATGTTCATTCTCCCTACTGAAAAATGAAGCAAGTCTGATGAACAACCAGGATTTTTCATGGAAAAACACATTCCATTCTCCATGCACAAACTGAGAAAGTGTAACACAGAAACAACAGCAGAAAATGTTATTTTCTTGCAGAGTATATAAAAAGAGAACTGACATTACAGATTGGCCCAAGTCAGGAATTCTATATGAAGTCCTAAATATAAAAAGAATAACTACCCACGTAGATGCATTTGGATTTTTGAGGTAGAGTTTTCACTGCAAAATAAGGTCAACATGTATAAGCTGTTTTCATAAACTTCACAGATATTCCTGCTTTTATTTTTTCTTCTCTTTCCTTCCTATCTTATGGTACTTTTAAGTTTCCTGACTTGCAAAAAAACATAAGATATGTGCAAGAACACTTTAACTGTACTTACGGTGTAAGAAGCAATCGTATTTAAAACAGCGTCTACAGAAGAGTGTGTGAAAGGAGTGCAGGCTTTGCTCCCTCTGAACAGATTTAGCATTTGGTCCATCTATGTTCGGTGTGCATTCAGGAGGAAGAGCTCCAGGAAGCTGCTGCTCAGTGAGTTCTTTGTATCTTTAAAAGAAAATAATAGAAGTTATTTATTAAGTGTAATTTTTTTTTAAAGTATTTTATATTCCAGTACCACCACTCTACACTTTCAATGACAAGTTTAAAAAAACCTAATAAATATGTGCCAGCTACAAAGGTCAATCTGTTAGTGACGTGACAAGTTATTAATTTCATACTCATCAATAAAAAGTGTCTAGGAAAGAATGCATTCATTTTCCAGACCATCATCATCTCCTACATATTACTCACTAACTCCAAAAAGGAGACAATCTATTCTTAGAGGTGGTAAAATAAAAGCCACTGTTAAAAAAAAAAAAAAAAAAAAAAAAAAAAAAAAAAAAAAAATCTTATTAGAGACACACAAGCACCCCCTTTTCAGTAGTTTAAAAGGAAGGCTAATAAATAATTCTGTATTGTTTGACTCGGGGGAAACAGCCAAATCCCCATTCAAGTGTCACTTACAATAGTTACACAGCTGCCATAGAACTAGCTGCAAGGGGGACCATTCCTAACCAAGAAATATTTAATGAGGGGTTTATTTTATATAGGAATCTTTGTTTCATAAAGCAACACAGCAATATGCCCTAAGAAGTACATTCTTACTTCTCTTTCAATTCTTCTGCTGTACCCTTGTCTGGAAACATTGAGGAAATGGCTTCAAATATCTTGTCAGAAGGAAATCTCCGAGGTGGGTGGGTTTCTTTCTCTGTCAAGGAAGCGAAAAATTTGGAAAACAAAAAAATATACTTCTGCTCCTTTGTTACCTTCAAGAAGGTGTTCAGAGAAAGGGCGAGTTCACCAAAATTTTGATGCAAAAAAGAAGTAAATGCTTTTATTGCTAAATCACTTACAATTTTAACTGTGTTAAGTGATCTTTCCTGCTGACAGAAGTCTACTAGTAAAATTCGGAGAAACTATTATTTCACCAGCAGATGGAGATGGAAATTCAGAACTCTGCCTACTTTAGAATAATGATACATCATTTTCTGATGAGTACCAAAGCATTTATTAGACAGATACCTGACTGATTTTTGGTGCATTTGACTGCCTCAGTATGCCAATAAACAAAAATTGGCAAAAGTGCCTTTCATAGTGTTCTCAATACAAATCTTGAACTAAATGACAAAGGAAATTATGAAAATTATTCTGCTTTAGACCCGAAAACTATCACATAGAAAGATGAGTTTGAACACAGTTATTGAGTGGTTAAATAAAATGTTTTGGTTTTAATTTTTAAAGTCTGCAGATAGACATACCCATCCTGTTACCTTCCCGATCTTGTTGCTTGTCATCTCTTTCATCAGGATTGTCATCTCCATCATCATCATCTTCATCATCACTATATTGACCAAGTGCATTGACCAGCTCAACAAATATTTCATCATTGATAAATCCGCATTCTGAAATTCAGCAAAATTGGGAGTGAACAAAAAAGCACAAGGTGTATATGAAATATTTTTAATCCTCCCTACAGTTTAATTACATTAGGGAAAATGCTGTCATTTATGAAAAGCAATTTTATAGTTTTCCCCTCTTAAATTGCAGTGTATGTACCAAGACAAGTCAAAAATGCTCATCATTCATTTCTTAGACTGACAACTGGAAAGGAAAAAGGAAAAATTTCAACAATTTTTTTCCCAACTCCCATATATATGTATACTAGTATGTGCTACATACCAGTATACATATATAAATCTCTCTTCCTTGTAAGATAAAAAACACTATCAGTGACGATTATTTAAGAGATTTTATGCCAGAATCCCAGTTCCAGTACAGTTGGCTTAAGACAGTCTGGAAATGCATGCTAACAGTCTATAAAGTAATCCTTAGACAACTAAGGAATCTCCAGAGAGGTTAATGGCTGGTAGATCCTTAGCATCCACTTCCCACAATAGACCCCCACTGGCTGGGTGATAAAAAAAGAATACAGTTATATACAAAAAATTCAAGAGAAAACTGAAAGATACAAAGCTGCATATATCTACTTATTAGATTATATTCTGCTGTGACATTCAGATGGCAGAACAGATTAAACAAAGGAAAAATCATAGTTAGTGCTGACAGACTATTTAAAAAAAAAAAAAACAACAAAAAAACATGAACTGTGTGGGAACTGTTGTGCTTATCACCGTCCTTTTGAACCTGGACTGGGTTTGAATGTCAAAATAACTTGACGGAAAATAATAGTTTTATTACTATGTAGACAATGAAAACACCACTTGGATGTTTTAAACACTTTTAATATACACACACAGGTTAGTAGAAATTATCTCCCAAAAGTGCAATTACAGAGCTAGTTTAGAATTCTGACTCTTACATGGGAATGCCTCTGGATTACAGATTCCCACAGCATTTACATTTAATTACAGTCACACAATACTAGTTATTGGGAGACTAAAAATGTCTTTCTACTTTTAATATATTTTATATATTATGAAGAACCCATAATAACAGTAATTGCCGTCATAAACTTGGGTCTCAAGATGCTCAAACAGGATTAATTTTAAAGCTAAACTCCTTTGATAATAAATTAAATCACTAATAGGAGACATTTACTAGTAAAGTCATCATTTTGACATAACCAGTTTTCTGACAGTGGTATCAGAAATCAGTAAATCCGTAAAAATATATAAATGCCAAACACCATGAAATATTCCATATTCCTTATAAAATACAAAGGCACCAGCTATACTGAGGACATTAACAAGTCTACTGTAGGACTGAGCAGCATTTATGATTGAACCACAGCCTTAACCGTTGTGAATGGTACATGATGAATTTTAAAAATGTTCTCTTTCTCAGTCACTTCAGCATTAACAGGAATATAATTAATTTTAAGAAACAATTCTCTGTTTGAGTGACGGGGTGGAACATGTGAGTAATATTTCTGTGAAGGGGGAATCACAGTAGTCAAGAGAAACCTTTGCAGCTGTAAAGTTGAGGCTTGTATAAGCTAGTTCTGGGACACAGAGCAAGTGAAAGGTTGCCACTTCACTGAGACTTCAGCAAAGCAAGAGACAGATTATACTGCATTGTAGTCCAGCTCCCACATAGGCGAATAGGTAAATTACACCTAAGAATAAATATATAGAATGCACCAACAGAAGGCTATAACTTTGATCTATAAACTGACTTACAGAGAGGGGGTTTTTAAATAGCTAGCAAGTTCTTTAAAGAAAGGAAGGAAAAAACCCCACAAACCTACAAGAGGTTTTGAATCACATTTGAAATGTTGTCATTATCAGAGTTTGCATAATTCTCCTGCCACGTTCTGCTAGGCAGAACACGTACAGACATTATAGCATCGTATTCCAAAGCTCTGAACACAAAATTGAGTACCAAGAATCAGTGTATGGTATAGGGAAAAAGTTAATGTGCTTAATTTCTCCACACTACCCCTTTAAAACCTTGCAGCCTTATGAAAATGCAGAACAATTCATTTGAATAAGGAAGTCTGTTATACCAAATGTTTACGCAATGCAGAGATTCTAGAGATAATACTGTAACAATCAAGCATCAGGCCTTAAGCAACACTACAACAATTATTTATATAGAAAGAAGTGATTAGTATACTTGAGTGTTTGGGCTTACCTCTGTCTCCATGCACTTTCCCATCATAGTTCTTGATCAGTTCTTCAATAAAGGTACCATCCTGGTCAAGCACTTCATCTCCCATATATGGAATGTTATGCAAAACAGTTTCATCCTCTACCTAGGAACAACAGTTATGATCAAACAATTTGAAATTGTGTTGTCAAGTGACCATTTCTGCATTGTTTTTCACAATCCACAAGAGTCTACCTATCACAGTAAACTAACTGGGTTCATTGCTTTAGCACATATACCATTAACTAAAAAAACAAAACAAAACCCTCAATGACATTCAACAATTGTTTGCATTCTTGGTGGCTGGATCAAAATACTAACACTAGCTTAAGGTTAGCAGAGAGTTTCCACAAAGCTTCTGCTATGGAAACTCTTTAGGCTACCTCGCTTTGGGAAGCTTGCAGGAAACCACCCTTTCATTATTTTGCCAGAGATAAGAAAATATTTTACAAAAAGACTCTAAATTAAAGTTGTCTAAACAGCAAACAGAGAAACCTGCCTGACAACTTAATCTGAACTCCACTGTCTCTTTTTTTTGACTGCATATAGACTAAATGCATTAATACTCCCATATTTTATCAGTAAAATTTATGGACCTTGATACCCAGCCGCATCTTCCAATACTACAAAAGAATCTTCTATTGTTAAGAAAACAGATGTAAACTTTTCTGCTGATCATGATTCTGCAGCAGTCCAAAATATCCAAACACTGATGAATTGAAAGCCAGGAGAAAAATGTATGGAAGAACTCTGTACGTATACTGATAAAAAATGGTTGTTTAAACCACTTTGTAACGCCTATTATTGAAATAACCAGTCAGCAAAGGTGGTCGTATACAAAATAATGTGACAAAGATTTGCAATAAGCTAAGCTTTTCAAGTCAAATACCTACATCAGAAATCTAACATTATTGCTTCTGCATACAGTGAAGATAATCTGAAAAAAAAGGGTATACTCAGACATGAGAATGACCATTATGTAGGGAGACTATTTCAGGATGAAATTCCCATTATTTCACAAGAATTACTATTCTGCTACAGGCACATTGGTTGAATGCCTTACATAAAAGCATTCATATCCCTCAGAAAACATTTCTCGCTACACTAATTAGATACTTCAAATATAAATAAATTTGTTAAAGGCTGCACAAAACAATAGGTCACCTGAATTAAATAAACTTTACAGCAAGATTTTAGAGATACTTAGGTACATTGATGACAGAGATTCAGTTTGCAAAGTTACCTTTTTCTTTATTTTACTTGGGGGAGCTTATTTCTGATTACTACTGCCCTATTACCAATACCTAAGGTAGGGAGGGTAATTGGCAGTAGATTTTTGCTGGCATGCTTCTAAAATAAACACCTCCCTTTCCTCCACACCCTTCTCCTCCCAACACTTGTTTAAACTTACCATAAAATTCTGTTGAAGGGGAGACCAAGAATACATTATAGGCACAGAAGCAACAGCATTGAGTGTCTTCAGTGGGATGACTTGTTTTGGAAAATCAATGTCACTGGTAACAGAGCACTGAAATAAGAAGTTGAAGTTACACTTACATAGCAACATCAGGAAAAGAACCAAATTAAAAAAAAAAAATCACAGAACATTCTACAATGTACAAAATTCAAGGAATTTCTCAAAATTAGCCATATCAACCTTCAAAAATACATCCACTTTTTAACAGGAAAAATAGTTTTAGCAAGAAAAGAACCTCAAGGATTATTTCTGTGTCAATAGGTTTGCTAATAGATCATGATGGGTTTTTTCCACTTAATAATAAGTGGCTGTGATAGTATTTTACTCAGACTATTCAACCTACAATACAAATTAAGTTTGGTATCTCAAAACAGATTTAGTACCTGTTGCTGCTGCTACACTGATGTTAGTGTATTTGCTCAGGCCATCTGAGAGGCAACTGAATTCCCCTGGCTTCAGATCAATACACTGCAGAAATCATGTATTATTTATGTTCTAAAAATAAATAAAATTTTAATGCCAGCAAGACACCTTGTATAAATAAAACCTCCATATGTCTTTAACTCCTGCCTTGTTTCCTCCTTATTGTCTGTTTATCTCATCCTCAAGCCTGTTATTATGCTCACTGCTTGCAAAGGAAAAATGAAAATTAACTCTTTATATGCAACTCTGGACATGTCAATGAGTTTTTCAGCTACAGGACTTCTGTTTTGGAGATTCAGAGATTAATGTAGCCTACAAAGGAGAAACAATCCATAGAAGTACAGACAACAATTAGGTTATTCTTGTATCTAATAATCAACAGTTAACAGACAGATTAACTTTTCTCAAATATTTGGACAGCAGTATGAAGAACTCTGGGGGGAAAAGTTACAAGCAAAAGCAGACAGGAACATACAAAGCTGGAGGAAGTACAACAAAGAAGATTTGGAGGTAGGTAAAACAAAGTTTAGAACAGCTATCATAGCTACCTGAAAGGAAAAAAGGAAGTGGAGACAAAAGATCTTTCTCCTTTCCAGAAGGGAAAGATGAACAGAGCTTCACATTTCTAAAGAAATACACAAAGTAATGTAACAAACAATATACAGAGACAGTACCCCGGCAGAATGACACAAGCCAGATTTATTTCTTTTCTTTTTAAACTGCAGCAAATGAAATTAGATTTCTGCTGTGTATATTAATATTCTAGACACTGTCCTATGCTACTGCTTTATTCCCACTTCAGGTTAATGTTTAATTTTCTAGCTAGCAGCCATCTAGCATATTTTTCATGTATTTTTAAAGAAAAATACAAAAGTAAAAGAAGTAATTACTTTTATCTTTGGAACTCGAAGTCTCAGGCTGACAAATGGGCTACGTCAAAATGGCTCAGTGTTTGGTACTAAGCCTCAGTTATGCTGCTCTGCAGTCCTGGTATGGAACTTAGGTTAATGTCTGGGAGGCCAGCACAGGACATGTTATGGTCTCTGGTTGGCGCTCACTGGACCCGCCATGGGAGAAAACCCACGTCACCAGCAATGTCCTGCAGTCTTCACCAAACACACCAAGCCTCTCACACAACCTTCCTATTTCTAGACAGCGCCTTATGCAACTCTGAAGAAATTCAGCATATTGAGAAAAGATTTTAAAGTAATCTTTTTAAGTCCCCACCATTATTTCAACTCTCTTCTCTAATATAAATTATGGCAACCTTAAATCAAGCATTAGAGTTCTGACTCATTAGACAGACACTGGATTGAATGTAGTAATTAGTGTGCTCTATCAATACAGGCAGGAAATTAACATAAAGAATAGTGAACACCGCACTTAAAAAGAAAGAAAATTAAAAAGAAAGAGGAATGGTGACGAATGATCTTCTACTAAGAAAAAAACAAGTGAAAATTGGATGTGTACCTGTGTCAATTATTATCAGTACTGATCCCACATAATGCACGGCTACAGAGCTGTACATGAGTAATTGCATATTCAAGAACGTTTAAAAGAGAACACCCAAAAGTCCTCACCTCCTTGCATTTGAACGTGCATGCATACAAATGCACCTCTGTAACACATTCTCACTCCCTAATTCTCCACTAAAATTTTAGGAAAAGAAACTCTGCAAATTTCCTTGAAGGTAAAGTACTTTGGGTTTGCTTTTTTTAACCCATTCACAGCAAAGTCTTTTCATTCTTACCCTACTGAAAAGAGTTAGCTTTTCAGATTATTACAGATAAAACATCTTCAAACTTGTTCAGTTTGAAGAAGCACCTAAAGAGCAACTGAGAAAGAAGGTAAATTAACCTGGGATGAATATAGAAAGCTGGAGCGGGCTTAAATCATTGTTGAAGCTACCATGACAGAGGACACAATCCTGAGTAACATGTTCTAGGGTAACCCTGCTTGAACAGGGAAGTTGCACTAGATGACATCCAGTGATCCCTTCCAACCTTACCAATTCTGCGGAAACAAGTTTAGGCGCTCAAATTATACCACAACTATGAAAGCATTTTTCACAAATTTAGCACCCATTCTGCTTGTGCAACGTAAGGATTCATCAATCTAACTAACTCCTGTTAGGACCACTGTTGTTAAATGACTTTAATTAATATAAATAAGACTATCAAGTGGGTATGTTCACAGCTTTCACGTGCTTTAACTCAGGAAGAACCAAAGTAGCCACTCCTTTGTATGACTGAGGGAAAACTCCAATAGGAGCAAGAGTAAACTCCCAGTACCACAGAGACAGAATAATCTGATTAATGGATGCTGAGGTATGATCCAAGCATTATCAGAAATAAAGAAGTTTCACTTTTGTGTGTCATTCAAATCTAGGTAGCCAGCTATGTATTTATTGCTTTACAGAAGTCATATGATCAAAGTACATAATAAATAAATTCTTTAAGACACTCATACAAAACACATTGAGCTGCCAAGTCATATCATGCTGAAAAAAAAATATAAAGAAGAGCCAACTTTTCAGTAATAAAACGAAAACATGCTAACAACCTTGTAAGTGGAATTACCACAACACATGTTAACCAACCTCCCTGGTCCCGCGCAATGAGCTCACAGAAGTCATGATGTGAACAGGCTGTATCCTACGTTGTTTCCACTCTTGATTTAAGATTTCAGTTCGTTCCAGTATCTTCTGACGATTAGAATTAAACATACTCTAAAAATTAACCACAACATTATAAATAAATGAAAGATTTTAAATTTGTCTGTTAGCATCTTAAGGCATTATAACATTTAACCAGACATGTCATAACGAAAAAAAAAAAGCTCAAAACTCAAACGTACAAATTTTGTTTAAATGTCAGTGAGGTTCAGTATAGTTCATTACCCCTTTCCTCAATTCATACAATGTTCTCACATTTAGAGACTCACACATTTAGCACAGAACTAAATTCTAAATGGAATTTGGAAGAGTATGCAGCTAATGAAGCTGCCATATTAGCTCTCTACAGTCTCTTTTGATATTTAATGTCCTCAAACCAATCACATATAAATGTATCATACCTGTTTATAAGACCATAGGGTTGAAACAAGTTTTTAGTAGGTTGACAAAGTATTTAATGAAATTGTTATCGCAAGTGTTAACTGCAGGACACATACCTCAGAAGAAAATCAATACTTGCACAATTTTTTAGTAATAGAACCAAAAGATAAAGTACCTTTACTTCATCAGCACGTCGGAACCTCTTGAGCTGCCTCAGTCTCATATATTCTGATTTTACACGTTTTCTCCAACAAATTGGTCCCTTCTCAGATTTTTTTCCGGTTTGACCCATGATTATCCTACAAGAGACAATGTCATGTTAGTATTACCAAATCTGACACCACTGCTCACAGAAGTTAGAGGGAAGTTAGGTAGGACAGCAACATTA
The DNA here is from genome assembly GCA_013397895.1 of Origma solitaria. NCBI lineage: Eukaryota > Metazoa > Chordata > Aves > Passeriformes > Acanthizidae > Origma > Origma solitaria. Next base: position 408,035 of record VZRL01000255.1, on the reverse strand, counting down.
GTATCTTTCATATTAATTCCTTTAATTCCTTTCAGTCACACACTTCCAATACCATCCCAATCCAACAGAAAAAAAAGGAAAAATATATTTAGTGATAGGCACCAGAAAACAGTAATTTTAATTGCAAATCAGTGGACATTTCACATTTGCACTTCTAATACCTCTACACAAAATGGTATCTGATGGATTTAAAGGGGTGAAGAGGAACAAATCAAGTTTACCACTGCAAGGATACACACTGGAATCCTTGCAAATGGCCTTGTAAATGAACTTCTGGAGAACTATGTTCATGGCAGATAAACCTTTTACTCCTTGCAGGAGGGGTCCTCTTCACCAAGGCACCAACTCCCACTTTAGATTGCTGGAGCTGACAAAGAGGTACCCCAAGGAGAACCCAGTTCTCCCACCCAGCCACTCAAGCATGAAAAAATTGTGGAAATTCAGACAATGAATTTTGAAACAGCCAGAATAAGAGACTCAGCTCTTCTCTCAAGTATTCTGTAAGACCACGAAGTGCCCACTCACTCCACTTTTACTGATCACCCTCCTCGTGCCAAGTGGCTCATTTTTATGTTACAGGACTGTTGGCAATGAAGTTGTATTTTTACGTTATAATCCAAATGTCTTGCTAGAATATGCCAATCTGCTTCGTATTTTTCAAAATCAAGGACCGTATGCTACAACTATGCTGGCAACGACTATTTTGACAGCATCCTGAAACTAAACCACTACATCAAAGACTGGCTTCTTCTCAAGAGCTGCACTGCAAAACCTACAATATTTCACTGAGTAACTCAAAATATCATTCACAATAGCCATCGAGGACTGAAAGGCTGAAATATCCAGTTCCCCAAGGTTAATACATTCTCAAACAAGCGTAATCAATTTGAGCAGACACAATTCCAGCCCTTCTAATTATCAAGGCAGGTCAACATGAACAGAGGTGTCGAATCCAATGCCCAGTACCACCTTTTCTGCCCCACACAACAGCTCCCCTGACAGTCGTAAGTACAGCTGTATCCAAGTTACTGGAAGCTTACTGCTCTACTTTCAGCAGTTCTGTACAGGTCAGATTTGAGTTCTATCAGACTTTATGATGATGATGACAGGGAGAAATCAATACAGAACCTGTTTATTCTCAAGACTATGCATAAAAGGTAGTAAGTCTATAAGAGCCTGAGCACATTTTCATGCAAGACTTAATAAGATATAATTACCATATTTTGTATGAAAAAATGTTGGGGTTTTAGATTTAGAATGATAAATAACCTACAAACACACAGCAGAATTGCCAACCCAGATCATGGGAAATACCCTTTGAGGAAAAATGACACACAAATAAGTATCACATAATGCACCTGACTAGACAGAGGGGGAGGATGGAGAACCAACACAGGGAGGTAAATCTAGAATAAAGTGTCAAACACAGTTACCCTGCTTCCATGCACAAAACAGCAAGTCAAATCCAGCTGTATCTCATTCACTGCAACATCAGTGGTGACAAAAGTTAAAAAAATAGAATGATAAATAAAAAAATAATCTTGGCCATTCATGTTAGAACACAGGTAAGACAATCAGTGATTCGAAGTGCATTATGATATTGATTAAAGAGTAGCATAAAAGCATTTTGAAGTATAGGGAATACACTGTACTTTATGCTAAACTAAGCAAAGCAAAAATATTGAAAAACAACCCACTAACTGGAAATACATTAGACATACAGTAAGTACCACTAAATAACAGACAATCTCAATTTGTAAGCAATACAGAACATCAAAATTGCTTCAGTTATGATTCAGCCAAAAGACACAGAAAATATATCAATGAGCTCAAAAGATAAATAAAAGCTCAGCTGACAATACTGAAGTAACATAGCTCATAAAACTGAAACACAGATTACATTTACTTACTTTAATACACCATGAACCACAGCCCTTCTTATTCTAGTTTCCTGGATAATAACGAATGACTCTGGCTTAAAAAAAGTTTTCTTAACTGAAATTAAATTCCCAGATAAGCCCTGCTCATCAAAAGCAGATCTATATAGAAATCACACATAATTGGATTAAAAACAACAACAAAACAAAAAGACAAACCCACTAGAATTCCCATCTTAAATACAGCCCCAAGAAGACCCCATAAACAAGGATCTAAGACCTTAGAGAAATACATCCCCATCAAAAAAAAAATCCAATCTATTGAAATTTTCCAGTAATGAACATCATTGTTACCTGTTATTTTAAATTGTTAACAAGATAACATTTCATAAGATTTGTACTTCCTTTTAAAACAGCACAACTTACACTCAAGTCATTCATCCAAAAACAAACACGACTTATAAGAACACTCTCCTCTTGCACTAGTTTCAAGCTGCTACCTGGGGTACAGCATGGACAACTTAATCGTCAGGGCACCAAATAACACGACAGAAAATGAAAAAAAAAATGCATTGTTGCTTATGTGAAACCACGAGAAGAAAAAGTTCCCCTAGATAAAGCCATCATATTAATGTGCAACAGTCAGTGGGATATACATCCTACATTAAGGCCAATATGATTGAACAAATTAGAAACTACCTCTGAAATGGCAAGTCCATATTAAGAGAAAAAGCACTGTGTGGAAAGAAAGCATATGCATAGATAGAAAAATTGTACCTAAGGAAAGAAAAGGTGCCCTGGATGCATGTTTGTAAAAAATTTTCAGGGATTGTAAAAATTAATAAATTAATGGTCTCTGAGCAGCAGTTTTTTGAGCCAAGTGATCCATGTTTGTATGTTTTTGGGCAGCAGAACCAAAGTAGAATTACAGTGTTGCTAGTATATGCACTGTGGTAGGAGACAATTGGTTTTGTGTCCCAAATCTCAGAAGAAAGTACAGAATAAAAATAAACCAAGGCAGGGGGCAGGGCAGGAAGAGCATATTCATGGAGTTAATTCTCATACTGCAACTGATCCATCATCTTCACATTAGGACTAGAGACAAACACTACAAATGATTTCTCATGTCAGTTCAAAGGTTGTCCACACAATTAGAAATTTAAGAAGCTGGACCTGAGAAACTGGGATAAGAAGTTCCACAGGCAAGGAGAGCCAGTGTTGGGGAGCAAAACATGAGACAGAAGTATGAAAATATGGTGCTGGATATACCTGCATCCCTGAAAGCAAAAGTAATTTGGAGAATTCAAAGACTTCAGGGAAACATCAACATAAACTCAGTCTCTGGGGCAAGTTCAGGATTGTAGACGCTGTCTCAAGCCTACTAGGGGTCTCTTTGCCTACTACCTGAGTGTAAGACGAACCTCTTCTGAATCACTTTCTTGTGCACGTAAACAGTAGAAATGGTGAAAGTACTCTGAACTGTAACAGACTACACATTTCCCACTTTGCTAGACAAGACAAAAGCTTATACATCTTCCTAAAACTACATTGTATGCGAGTCACAGCTATGACTGCAGAGCAGGCGAGCTAGTGAATGTTAAGATCAATTTGTCGGAACTAGTCAACTTTTCATATAAAATTTCAGAATATTCCCAACAGCAGCCGAAGTGGCACAAGTTAAATCCCATCTGTCTAAGAATAGTTAAGCCTTTCTTAAGACATTACAGTTTGAAAGAGTTTCAATTTAATAAATAAAACATGATACTGGATTGTCTTAGTGCAGTGGTCTGATTCCGAAAGCCCCCAGGCCTTGTGCCTCTTCCTCGTCCCCAATTCCCCTTCTGAATTCCGCTAGTTATTTGTATTGTTTTAAAATCTTATTCTTTCCCATTTTTTAAATCCTTTTGATTAAAATGGTCCAGAGAAACCATCTAAATGCCAAAGACCCAAGTCCTGAGAAGTTTTATCCAAAAAAAAAAAAAAAAAGAAACTATGTAGCAGCCAACACAGTTATTTTTCAGCAGAATATTGCAAGTCCAGCACAGACACAAAGAAGGCAAGCCCAACTCCAAAGCAGTGATACTGTTTCTAGAGAAAGCTCTTCTCCCAAAGTGCACAGTGACTTCCATGCAAAACCTGAGCTGACCTCGACAGATCTTACCTGCCATCACACTAGGGAGGGAAACCTTGCCATAACTCCCTGCACCCTCTTGGCAGAACAGGGAACACTGTTGGACTGTCTCATTCCACATGGGGCAATCACCACAATGCCACAGCGAAAATGGACATAATTATACTAACAAGAGGACCAATGTTATTCCAGACCCCCAAATACAAGAAAAATAACAAAGCTAACCCCTCTTAAGGGGAATGATAAGGGGCTATTAGGAAGAAGACATACTAAAGCCACCTAAACACTAATTTAAAAGAAAAAGCTACAAGGAAATAGAAACAGACATAGCTATTACTTTTTGTTTCCACTCACACTTGTGTAGCTGGAAATGAAAAACAAAAAAATGGCAGTGTCCTGTATATGCTTTCATATACATTTGTTTTTTTAAAGAAACCCTGCTGAGCATTTCATAATTCTGTACAAGACCCATATCCTTTACAGTAAGTTTTTTACGAAAATTCATGCCTGTAAGGTTAAATCAGGCAACATTGACTTTCAGCAGACGAGTTGTGTACAATACATCTAGAATTTACGAGACAAAGACTAGAACAATTTCAGCTCAAATTGCTCCTGTTTTGCCTACAGAACATAGAAATAGCCTTATTTAAAGACAACGTCCTATTTTTCTTTGATCATTTTGGCAATATCCATCAGTGACAGACAAGCACACAGATAATTCTCTAAATTAGGCAGCCTATTCAAACAGTCATACGGCTGTCAAAAACTATATTTAAGCTCCTCTGGCTACTGTGCCAAATTTCAGAAAAAAAGATAAATTAATGAAAATTTTCAACTGAAAAGCATGGGAGAACAAATGAGGGGGCCTGCCCTTTTGAAAGAACACTATTAGTTTGTAATTGTGCTTAATATTACACAATATTTTAAACTGCACAAATATTACATTATCTTCCCACTACTCGGGATTCTTGTTTGGAGGTATTTATGAATTGAAACGTATTTTGTACAGCATAGCATAATTTCTAAGTTCTTTCTTTGTGACTTAAACTACACTCATAAGGTTATTCATATACTTTAAATATATGCTACCACAATACCGCTCTTCAGAGCACTCTTAACAACTAGTTTCAGTGCAGGGGGAGGGGGGACAGTGAGGTTGGATGAGAATATAAAACCCAGTGCAGAAACTGCGTTTGAAATCCGATGCAGAGTAATGAAATAACCAATCACGGTTTTCGGATGCCTAGAGTAACGGGAGAATCATGAAGGAATAAAATAATTCAGATGGAGCGTGGGGCAGCTAGGGGAGAAGTACTGCTTCTACCTCCCAGAAAGCTAAATGCCTTCACAGATGCTTCTCAGAAGCTGGAGCTCTAAAGGAATGTATTTAACTGCAGGACTCTGCTCAATGGACAATACCACAGTGCTGCTTGATCTCTCTTCCCCCTCACCTTCAGCATGCCCACAGCCCTGCCTGCAGTGACGTACTGCCCCTGACTGGAAAGCTCAAAGCCTGCACCAGAGCTGGCTTCAGGAGCTGTCATTTCAAATACCATACACTTACTAATTTAGAGTCAACACTACATCATGAAGGTACTCACCAAAGTAACCTCCTCAGCAGTCATGGCACGGTACCATCACCCCACCCTTCCCCACTCTTTATTTTCACCCCAGCACGGCTCATTAATTGGATTCAACTGACCAAAGATAAATAAAAGCTCACTTTCGCAATTGTTTTCTGAAACGTAGATGAGTTTCATGATCCCATCCACAGCTGCAGCTTCCTCAGCACAACTATAAAGCAGGAAGAATTTTATAGAAAATCAGACCAACAGTAGAGAAAAACTAGTACAGGCAATGAAACCACAAACAGGCACTGGTTTCATACATCAGTTTGCTCTAGAGTGGCAGGCACGCTCTTTAGGTGTAAGCTGTTATCAGATCCAGACAGCATACAAAGTCTTTCAGCCTAAGCTTATGCAACCTTACTAATGGACAAATTATTATATAATAAACCCTATCTGAAGTCAACATAGAACTCCTTCAAGCATCTATGAAACTTAAAGAGAAAAAAAACAAACCAAAGAAAACCAACCACACCCCACCACACCCTTCTATGTTTTTTCACAAACTAAAAAAAATTTTACTTGGGCAGCAAAATTTAGGACAACTTTCACATTCAACCCAAAAAAGCAGAATTTTAGCAACAGAAGAGATTAACAAGATTTTTCCACAAGCCTGCAAAACATTTCAATACTTGCGAGAAAACAGAAAAAAATCAAACACCCCCAGAAAGAATGCATTTCAAATATCAAAACCCAATGCATTAAGCTTAGACCTAAAGTCGTTAATTTTACCAAACTCCTTCATAAAGAACTCACATAATCTTTTTGTTACAGGACTTCATACAGCACAATACAACAAAATGATTGTTCAACTGCAGCTAACTATTTTTTAGATATATTAAACTAAACTTCATTGCTTAGAAACTCTTAGAAATTTCCGTTTAGTATTCTACTTCATGCACCCTAAAGGCAAAACAAGATAATACTGTCTATGAACCTATCTTAAACCTTTCTGGAGTAAGAAGTTTCCATCATACTCTTAGTACAATTATTAAGCACCTGAAAAAAAACAAACAAACAAACAAAAAACCAAACCAAACCAAAACAATAAAACACATACATATCGCCAGACTTAAAAAAAACTAACTAGAAAATTTATTATAAATTAATGCTCTAATCTACGAGATCTGTCTTCTATATTTATACCAAAGTTTTGTTAACAGCACAGAAAGATTCAGAGAAAGAAAACATGGTCAAAAACCAATATTCTTCTTTTGGATTAAGTAAGAAAAATCGTTCACTGCTGTGATTTCAGAGCTGCTAAATCTTTCCACATTAGGTTATGCAAGCTGTAGGATGGGGGGGGAAATGACACAGAACCTCAAAGGGCTTTTTACCTGGACTATTACAGCAAACCACAAAAAGATACGACTAGAAGTTTTATAATTGCCACTCTGCTTTCTGGATTTTCTAAAGCAAAGCAAAACATGGTTTTCTTTCTAACTTATCTATGTAAAATATCACATTCTCATTTCCATGGGAAGAAAAATATTCCCAAGGCCACAGTCAGCTTGGGTATTCTGAAATACCAAACTAGACCAATTAACAAAAATCTCTATCTCTGAAATACAACATAGAAAATATTAATATAATTTATTAATAATATTTCACTACAAAAACAACTACAGCACATTTAATCTTTTACAGAAATAATCAGAGAAATAGATGGGAGTAAATTGTAGTGTGTTTTTACTATTTTATATCACAGAAATGTGGTATTTTAAGTTTGTAATACAGTTCAACCTATTTTTAAACAAGAAATACCTAAAAATACTAATATATGCTTTAAAATTTATATCATGTTGTTATTCCATATGCTGAAGTACTGTATCATTAAAGGCAGTCTAAATTTCAAGAAAGAACTTACATCAAATGCCACCATCAGTTCAACTGCCTTCCCCCAATGATATTTGGTGTCAGTTTGACCTGGAAAAGACATCATCTGTCCACTATATCAGTGGTCACTCATTTTCACTTCCACACAGCCTTCTCTACTGTGAGTGCTTAAGTGCTTATGATTCTGTAATCAAACTAGGTCAGGAGGAAAAAAAAAAATCTGTCTGAACAGCCCAGAAAATGAACATACTTGGTTTTTAAATACATTTTTTCAACAAAATCAGCTCCATACGCCAGTTTGTTCAGCAGCCACAGATTTATTCAAGCCATAAATTCTTGAATCCACACGAGGGACAGAGGGGCGACATTGGGGCAGAAACACGAGGCAAAGAATTAAAACTGGAGAGGGCAACAGTTCAGGCTTCAACAGAAGTGTTTGTCAAACCATGCTATCTCTCTGACATTCAGTTTTACCGGTACAGAAAATTATTCTTAAAAACCAGAAACAGGAAACATTTACTAAGCCATCCATACCAGCTGTGCCACTCTCTGGGCAGATAAAAGCCAGCAGCTTGTGTTTGCCTGCAAAGGCTTAACCAGTACTGGGTTCTCATTGGTAGTATCTAAAAGAAAAGGATCAGTTCATTAACTGATCTAAGCAGGTAACTCCAAACAATTTATCTGTCCTTCCTCACTCCAACAGGCATCAGTGCTTGTGGATGATGTAGGTTAACAAAACATTCATGATCAACTCTGACAAGATTATATGTTCTGCAAGAATCTTGATCACTCAAGAGATGGAAATTACCCAAGCTATTATCAAAGACAAAACTATTAACTTTAACTAATTTGATGTAAGGAGGAGAACTATCACCAGCCTCAGAGTACCAATGCCAACCCCAAAATGAGGAGCAATGACTGTGAGTGAAAATTCAGAATATGTCTAATTTTTCCTCCTCAAGTGAGTAGAAAATCCCTGGCTTGTAAGTAGAATTAAAAACCTGTTCTGCAATGTGGGTAACAACCACATCCAAGATATTTTAGTGTCGGCCCTGACAGCAACACAGACTGATGATGCCTATAGGCTTTCCAGGTAATATAGCAGCTCCAAAAGCAGAAGGTCTGCTGCTATAAGTAGGCATGCTTTTATTATGAGCAGTCTCATCACAAGTAAGCTCCTATTATTGTGACAGCTATTTATTTGCAATTACTATTTGCAACACTAAAATACATTTCAATCAGTAGAATCCCTTTTAAAATACCCTATCACTACAATATTGTGGGGTTGTTTATGTACCAGCAACTTGAAGATTTTGCCTCCACTGGAACTGCTGTTAAACCCAACGCCAGTGTACTTTCTCCTCCCTGAGGTAATCAATGGTTACTAGCATATTAGCAGTGACCTAACAGAATTTCGCTTTGAAGAACATTTCAACCAAAACTAAACTGCACATTCGCTTACATGTTTGCTTTTGGAAGCTGATGACAAATACATCCTAGTGTACTTCTCAGCTAGAACTGGGAAAGGAAATGGGATCTTAAAACGGCATTCATTTCCTCTCTTCATTGTCTACACTACTTCAGCATCTCAGACTTTACATAGCAAAAATACAGTAAGTTATGATTTGAAGTAACTGATCAGCACAATCAATCTTCTCTGCACTCAAGCAGAGTCTTCTAACGACCAAAGCTATTCATGCTGGCATCATAAATATCCAACCTGGCAAGAAAGAAGCAGTACCATGAAACCAGAGTCAAGAGAAAGCAGAAAAACCTCTCCTCTTCAATGTTAGCAAACCATTACAGCATATCATCCACTTATCTTCCACACAATGTAAAACATATTGTTCACACTGTGTAGTTTTTTGTTCTTTACAGCACACTTTGCACAATCAATGCAGTTAATGTGTTAACTACTTCTGCGGGAGTAGCTTTCAAGAAGCTGTTTCCTGCTATCTCTTGATCAACTAAAAATTGCTCTGAAAAGATGTAGTCAGTGGCAAACAATAGCAGCAAACTTGTCTACATTAATGGCCAGTGCAAGACAAACGAAAAGCTAGTGTAGGTTGCTTCAACTCCATTCTGCTTCATACATCTCACATCCAACTACAGCCACTTAACAAGTATTAGCACAAGTCTAAGGCTTCAAGGCATGTTCTATTTACTCCTAAAAATATTATTTTATAATACCACATGTAAGCTCTCAAGCTCCTGAACATACTCTTAAGAATGTGTCATACTTTTGTCTGTTTCTGGGCCTTATCAAAATTGGACAAGTCACTCCAAGAATTTCAACCACTGCATAATGGAATTAATTCCCTGAATAGCCTGCTTCCCCACACAAATTGCAGCTAAACCCAGACAATCACAGAATTTGGGCACTGTTCTAGCTCTTCTACTGAGACATGCTAACCTATGCCAAAAGGAAAAAATAAGAGGCAACAGACAAGACTCAGGAAGAGATTTAATTTCAATACAGTAAGAAAATTCTTCCTGGTGAGTGTGGTCCAGTATAATAATATATTAAGCAGAGGTGTTAGAATCTCCATTCTTGAAAACATTTTATTTCAGTGTTGGCCTAGCCCAAGTGGAAGACTGGATAAAACAACTTCTAGACGAAAACTATTCTATAAGTCAATACATCTCTCAGCCAGGCCCACCATCTCAAAACCTAGGACCACACTATTTTTAAAGCTCATGATTATGGAGTCTGTCTTTTAAATTTCAGGTAATATACATAAGATGAAAACAATCAACACTGCATCCAAACACTCTTAGTATTTCAATCTGCTACAGACACAATGTAAAAAACACTACTATTAAAGGAACAATAATTTGTGAATTACAATGCTTAAGAGCTTAATCAGACTAAACTCTTCAGTCTGGTGTGCAATCACTGATTGTTACAATCAGCAGAAACATTAGTCTCCTTTAACAACTCCATCAACTAGCTAGTTCACATACTCCTTCCCACTACTACTCCATGTGTTGGTTCATTTGAAAAATGCCTTGTCTGGTTAACAGTACAGTTGGAAGTTCCAGCTCTATCTCTTAGAAACTGTAATTAAAAAAGACAGTTTGGAAAGCCCTTCACTAATTAAGAAAGTAGTCTAACTAGAGGGCTTAAACTTAACATTATGTTTAAGATAAATAAAAGATCACATATAAGGGCTGTTTTTGTCAAATTAGTTGTCTTCTTATCCTAATGGGGTTCTGCTTCTCTTATAGCCCAACCTTTGTGCCTTTGAAGTGTCACTCTTTTCAGACCTTTTACTTTCTGCCATTTAAGTGACTACAGCCTTAGCTTGCACTTGGCATGCTTAAGATCAGAAGCCTGATCTCTACCCTGGAACATTAAATGGTTGGTTATCTTTTGGGTTTGGGTTTGTCTGGGTTTTTTTCCACTTTTTTCCAGCTATGTATGAGTGGCTATCAGTGAACTAAGAGTACAGTTTCATGACATACTTAAACTATTTATTTGTAGTAGTACTACTATGATGAAACTAACTTATTTATTGTAATGACTTTATTTATATTTGCAGTATTATTCTCCAAACTAAAACTAGTTACCACTGGAGGGGTTATAAAACTATTATAACATAGGCAATACCTTGAATCTGAGCTAAGCAATGTGTCAGAATTTCCTCTAAATGGCTGATTTTTCCCTTTGCTGTGATAACAAGGCTGATGCACCCTTCTGCATACATCCTCTACAGGAACTTCTGATGTGAATGGCGGACATAAAATATGGCCCAGCTTACAGTACACTAAGTTACATATACATACTGCAACAGTTTCATGAAGGACTACAAGTGCTCTGGTATTATGAAAAGCTTCAGCATGAACATATACTTTATAAAAAACAAAAAACTCAAAGATTGGCAAAGTCATTAAATAGAAAAGTACTCAGGAGAAACACCACTTAGGGCTGCAGACACTGTTGTGCCCATAGGGAGCAGCCCCTACCCAAGCAATTGTTGCAGCCAACCACCATTCCAAAGACTCACTGTCACTGCTCTCTGCTCTGGTATGTAACATAATTACATGTAATATTTTACAGCAGCTACAATCCTGCATTGTACATCCAGATGTTGCTAGGGAATGCTTCTTAGATATTAGGAATTCTAACCTTCAGTCCAGATTTGGTAGGAGCACCTGTTTTCCTTCCACATATTTAACACCTGACTTTGGCTTGCCTTGATCACACTACTACTTTCCTTCGTCAGTTACTGTTTCCAGTCTGTTTTTAACAATTAAATTAATCTCTTCAAACACAGTTCCTCATTAATGCCCAAACATACCAGACAAAAACTGCATGGAGGGCCAGCCAGCTTTGACTTTCAAGAATCACCCCTACTTTATGCTGGCATTGCTACAAAAAGGAGCACTTTCACTTGCACCTGTGCTATCATTTCTCTCTTGAGAGCAGGAACATTTTTGCAGCCATTGACAGAAGCAAGGAAATTCTCTGGCTGAAAATATCTTGCTGCTTTTGACTGAAGAAAATGAGCATCCAGCCACCCTGGCCCCACCTAAAGACATTGACCCATGGCCTTAGGCACTCAATTTTCAGCTCCTTGTGACAGTACTAAATGCCTACGTCTGCAGATCAGTTTCTGGATGTGCTCAGTTCATACCACTTATTTTTTGAAATGCTCTCCTCACTTAGTAAGTCAGAGCAGTTCAGTTTACTGACACACAAGACAAGAGGGAAACATGTCAGCTTGAGGGCTCACAGAACTGACTTCTTTTTTTCAATCATGCTCACCATCTGATTTTTTTTTAATATAAAGGTTAGTTTGCCTCTTATAGGATTTTATTTCTTGATTTCTCCCCTAACAGTTCATTCACATACATAGTTTAACCCTATGTTGTATTAAAAAAACTTCTCAGGACTTTCTACTGTTGTTAGTATATACTGACCAGGCAGATATTAGAAACTTCCAAGCACAAGGCAGAAAGAAAGGAAAGAATAAGGAGTCAAGCAGCTCTTGGATACTAAATAGAAAGAAATTCTGCTTCACTCCCTTTTGCTTTCTGGAAAAACATGAGAAATCTTAATTTATCTTCTTGCTCATTTTAGATGAGAATCTTTTATTTTCCTGCATTAGAAAACAAAGTAAAGCAATTGCCAGTATTCAACACCCTTTACTCTATCTGCCAACATGTTAAAAAACTTTGCAGCTCTGAGTTTACACGTAACTCTTGACCTTCCAGAAGTACTTCAGAAAATACAGTCAAATTTGTGTTCCTTTATATCTAAAATAATTTTAATCAATCTGCTTCAGAAATATAAATAATAATAATTTTTAAAACCCACAAGAATTCACCTGGTCATGACAAAACCCCCCAATAATTTTAAAAATTTTTGGAACTAATTATACATTGATTAAACATGATGTACCTGAGCAAGATCCCTTAACTGTTCTTGAAATCAAGCTTACTGCAGATTTTCTATGAGACAAAGAAGGAGGGCATCAGTTTGTTGACTTCTTTTTTCCTAATAGCATACTGCCTTTGGATTTATTTTGACATGATCTCATTTTGTAGGAGTTCTTCATTTAGAACATTTACTCATCAAGAAACAGTGGTATGGATGCTTCTCTTCAGTTTCATTCTCTTCAGTAGAGAAAAATAAAAATGTTATGTCTGTTTATACAAAAACAAGATTTCAATACATTTCCTTAAACAAATATAACAGTAGAATACAAAAGGTAACATAGCATAATTTGTTTTCAGACAGTCTTTAAAAGAAAAAGATAAATCCATACTGGAGTGTTCTATCTGTATAAGAAAGCCTGCAACTTTCAAAGCTATTCTTCCCTTCAAAAAATCCTTCTGTGTCCCTACTTCAGGATTTAGAGAAATAAAAACAGACATGAAATCATTACTTAATACCACTTAAGGAGTAAGAGTAACCCATTTCAAAGAAAAAAATTTCTAAATCCCCTACATTACCACTTTCTTCCAGCACATTTCAACATTTGATACTTTTAGAAAAATACTGGTTTGGAAATAAAAATAAGAAGTTCAAATACCCGTCCACTTGGGTGGGGGGAGGAGGAAGAGAGAACAGGGAGATCATAACCAAGTATTTTATATTAAAGACTAAACCAAATTGGCAGTAACTGAAACTGACCAACATCTCACTTCACTTTGGGCAACAGGAGCCGAACACCATGCAGCAGGTAATGCAACTATTTGCCTTTCACTTGGATATCTGCATCTATAAATACTTCTAACATTTGGATGCATGAGTAAGACTATTTGGCTCAAAAAACAAATAAAACATTTTAAAACTCCAAGCAGCACCACAGCAACAAGAAGTTTCAAGCCCGAATTTGATCATACTTTTTTTACAAGTCACAATTAAAACCATCCCATGTTCCTCACAGCAAACCAAGCCCGGCTATTTGTCAGGAGAAAGCAAAGTTTTATGCATAAAACTTGAGCTTCGCCTTTGAGTTGCTCAAATGCGTACCTCCAGAATTTCTCTCTTCACACTCATTCACAGACACCCAGAGCAGTTAGATGACTCCCACACACATTGCAATTAACCTCTGTTGCCTAACACCTCCATCTCTTAAAAATTTAGCTTTTTTGATATCCTGGATAAATCTGGCAGAAAAAGTAACACTTGCTGGGAACACTTACGACATGTCTCCACAGGCAAAATAATTTATGATGTGAATTTGAAGAGCAGGGATTATTCCACCAGAGCTTGTTTTGTGGACATACCTTTTATACTCTCAAAATTAAAACAGTCACAGGTCCTTCTGTTTAATCCATACTTGCAAAAGCAACACACACTCCATACAGGAAAACTCCTGATGCAAAATTCAGGTTCAATAGTTATTCCATACTCTTTCCCTGCATAGGCAAGTAGCCTAAACTTTGAAAGATATTATACTTCCATATATGCAGAATTTACTGTAGAACAGCCTGGCAAATTTGAAGCTGAACTTGCATTTGCCATTTGCCTAAATAACTCCAAAATGAGCTTCAAATGACGAAAGTAACCATAAGAGTTATTTTAAAAATGATCATTTTAAATTTCACAAAATAACGGGGTCTAATGCATGGCATGCCTATTCTGTATTAATCCCTATACGGGGATTAATTCACCTGCACATTACATTAGATGTTGCTTATAAAGGAAAGAAACACTGACACTACTTTTCCAAAAGCTTGATTTAATGCAGAAAACTAATGAGAAACAATTTATCTTGAAAAAAACCAAACAAAAAGCCAAAACAAAAAAAACCCCAACATGCCAACCCAAAAAACTTAACCACCCTCCAGCAAAAAACAAAATGTCTCCCTTAGGCTGTGGAAGAGAACTGCAAATGCTAAGTAAGGTCTTGGGACCTTTTGTCTCCCAGTTTCAAGGCAACCATGTACTGAACACCAGTAATGGTTAAACTGCTTTGAGAATAAAACAACATATGTCTATCTCTTCTTCCAACAATTACTGGATTTAGCTTTGCACTAAACACATTGGCAATAAATACTCACTAGAAATATGGCACAAACTAGCAGACATACAACAGGAAGAAGTTATCACAAAGGACAGAATTTACACTGTCCTGGTTATATACTGTAACATTAAAAAAGAGATTATAATAACGACTTTAATCCATTTGCCATGGTACAGTTCCACGGGTAAATCAAGTATCTAAGACACACATCCATATGACTTCTGACAGAAGCAGCAAATGAATTTCAGCTCTAAAATTTTTTATCTTATTAGTAAAAACGAAATCAGACTACACACCAAAAATATAAAGGTTGCACACTAAGATCCATGCACACTAAGAAACATGGAAAGGAAAACCAGCACGCATTAAAAAAATTGAAACTATATATGAGTTGTAAGGTTTGAGTTTCCTTCCTTTCAAATACTTTGTTTCTTTAAATTACATCTGATGGCTTTGGGATTTAAACTGAACATGCAGGCTGTGAAAAGAGAATGCATGGCAGGAAAAACTGAACTAACCATGTAAAAGGCAGAATGGAAAGGAGCCAGATACAACAAAAAACTGACAAGGGAAAAAGGCCTGGTTCTAGATCAAAACACAATTTTAAAATATAAAGAAATCATACCCTCCTGTAAAGATTTATTTTCAATTCATATCTTAGAAAGCCTAGGATGTGGACTGCAATTTGTACTATTTTGCTTGCATAATCACACATACAACGTTATTTAAGCAGGCACCATATGTATATACAAAAAAGGAAAACTAGTAGCAAAATCCAGAGTATTCTGTAATTGTGTATCAAGGAAGTCTTTATTTGCACACACTAAAACACCAGTTTCACCTCATTTGCTAATGAAATCATACATATCGCAATTAGAAGCTTTGGAAGTACTACATCACATTTTCAAGCAAATGACAACACTGTGCTGATCCACTCACATCATTACACTGTTATTTTTATCCACAGCATTCAGATCATGCGCAGCATCTATCTAAATGTCCAAATGGCCTTCTTACTTTAAGAGTACTACCAATTTTACCATGAGATAGGAAGCACAGAATGCATTATAAATCATTCCAAGTCAACAGTGGTTTTCACAAACAGGGCAGAGGCATAATAAATGAAAAATCCTATATCTAATCTTCAGCCAGGTAGCCAAAAGGTTTTTTAAATAAGAGTGTGACCACACTAATCTGGGGGTGAGCGTTGTTTGTTTACACTTTTTTCTGGACACAGGAGGGACATTAATAGATATCCTCTCTCAATATTTTTAAATTACAATCAATTTACAAACCCATGGCTAAATAATTCATTATATATTTAAGAATTCCTTCCTTTTTTAGTATTTTTACGAGAAGCTTAATTTGTCAATTTTATCTGCAAATTATACTTTTCAGTCTTCTTCTTAAGAGCTGCCTCTACTCAAGTTTACTAATGTTACTTCACCTCTTAATTGAGAACCAAGTCCACAGTTTGACCCATCTTAGTGGAAATCTAGGTGTACAACTAGAAAAAGACTGTGACAATCAAACTGCCTACTATTATCAGTTACAGAAAGCAGCATGTTTTAGAAAACTTCCCTGTTTCTTGCTTGGAGCTCAACAGAACTGTCCCTCAATAAATTTCATTTTTAGTTTCACCTCATCCATAAACAGACATACACAGCATCATCCCAAAGCCTTTAACTGATCTATGTGAGAACAGATAGGATACCCACTCATAATTCTGTACATTGTTCTCCTTTTAATCTTTAGCTCAACAAAACCCTTGGGCATATACTCAGACATAAAAAACAAACCTGAGCATTTGACTAACTTGTAACAAGCATTTTCATCATCCCCCCTCACCCCCACCCCGTGAAGCACCCAAGAAGAAGATTCTCTTCTGCATACATTTTAAATGAGATTTTACTGGTTTGGGTATATTTTATACAAGATTTTAGTTTTTCTCACTGTTCTCCTTGCAGACATAGCTGCTTTAACTAAAATTATTTCTTAAACTGTGGTCAGTGCAGGAGTAACTCATCCATTTAAAGACTGACTAAGCCACTCCAGAACAGTTGTACAAGTCATACACTTAGGTGTTAAATGTGTAGATACATTTATAGATAGATACATTTACAGATGCTGTCTTCAATCAGACACCACTTCAACAAGCCCCGCACAACTCTCCACAGACCTTGCTGACGGAATGAACAGAAGGTTGGAAGCAGATTTAACATTAAAATAAACCTCCTGTTACTGACCTACAGCTTCTGTTAACAGTGGTCTTGTTTGTTAATGTAAGTATCACGCAAACGCCTCCATCAAATCATTAAGAATTGTATTTACAGCATGCAGCCCATTTCCTCCACTCTTCAAAAAATCTGGTAAAGTGAATTTTACTTGGATAAGTAATACCGGCAAAATTACTTTCTCGACTCAGTGAACTTCCTTGCTTGGCAAACGCCAGGTTCTATTCCTGAGATTTTCAGCATCCCTGCTGCGGAAAACACTATTCCCCCTAAAGCTTCACAGATACCTTTCCTCAGGTCAGCTAAGATGCATCTGTAAGTACTAACTGTAGAATTACGGAACTTCCAGATTGCAGCCAACACTAAAGTTTTCCACAGTACTTTTGCTCAAACACAACAAAGCAGACATTTACTAAATGTGCCTTCTGTCAGTATTGCAGCCATTTTTAAAAATAACTCTCACTGTTCAATCACATGAATATAGAACTGTCATCTAAAATTGTTCTTCAATTTTAACATTACAGCTGTGAACTTATTAAAACGTATCCCTGATCTGTACGGCTAAGGAAGCTGAATCGTCTCATGAATGGTGACAGAACACTTCTTTTGACTAATTGCAAGAGAAGTTTTAGAGTGCACCAACTTTCCGGGGAACACTGTTGACCTGCACTGGATTCTAGATGTAGTTTATTCTGACATAAGCTGCTTTACAGAAAGGGGCTTGCACTCTCTCTATATCTAATACAGCTCATGCATTCAATAATGCACTACAAAAATTCCCTTCTCCCTAAGCAAAAGTTTCTGGGCAGGTATGAAGTAGTGCAGGAATATTTACATTTCACCAATGAAGGTTGCAGTGTTACAGAGCAAACAAAAACCAATTTGCAAGCATATCTTCAAAGAAATCACCATATTTCAGCTTGCTGGCAATTTTAGCAAGAAAGGAAAAAAACACAGCAGGGGGGAGAAAAAAGTTGACCTTGAATTTCAAGTCTCTGGCCTAAGTTTACACATCATCTCTTTAGCTCATTTTAAACTGAGCAGAGACATTTTATGACTTTTTGAAGGTGCAGATTTCCAGTGTCTGCCACTTTTCAAGGTGAAATGATGTATTTTAAAAATCTATGAAAAAACACAAAAGGTTTTCCCAATTTTTCTCCTAAATTAAAGTCTTGAATCCTTTCAAAGTTCCAGTCAAAAATAGCAGTTGGCATCTCATGGAACATTATACTGTTACAGATTTCTCCACAGGTTGTTTAACTTTAATTGTTACTTTCATTTCTCACGGAGATGGAGGAAGGAAAAAATTTTTTTTCCTTTTTTTCCTTTTCTTTTCTTTTCTTGTAAAGGAGACTCCAAAACAAAAAATTTAATGGTTTTTATCCAGTACTTCGTAAAGTACTAGCTCTTAAAAACATTCAACACATCATGGAAAACTTTTGAGTCACATCTCCTAAAATACTGAGAGCATTTTTTCTGAAAGACTTTGTAGGTTTCAAATATTCACATTTTAATAATCACTACTGAGACTATAGTACACTATGTACAAGTAATACTCACCCTTCTGAAGATGCTTTATTGTTACCACAAATAAACATTCCCCGGACTCTCAATTTGATATAGACACTGGGGATAAACAAAGAACGACCTTTAAATTTTTATAAATTGCATAAAGAATCTGAATGTGCCAACAAAAAAAATATTAACCTATTTATGAGAAAAATCCCCACTTAGAAGTGAAGATTACACTAAATGCGCTGGTAAAAACTCTTCACTGAAATGTGTATTAGTAAGAACCAAACTCACAACAGCTGAAACTACAGTTGCTAGACTTAAACAAAGAAAAACTTATCCTGCTACAATTAAATAACATTCTCCAAACTCTTAAATGCTTCTTATCAGGGACACCAGGAATCAGAACTTCCAACTTTAAAAATCCTAAACACTTTTCTCTTGTTCTGTTAAAATCAGTGTGGTGCTTGTAAGTTAGAAGTATCTTGAGTAATGCACAAGTTTGTTATCCCATTCCTGCCGCATATCTACGCACGCATTGCTTTTCTTTTGTGTATGAATAACAATTTTTGAATCGCCATTAAGATCTGGTAATGTTAAATACATGTGCATGATGCCACAACACACCGATTTCTTTATCCAACCACACATTTGTTGTTCAGGGACGGTTCAGCCCAGTGCCCTCCTTCGCACCTCCCCAGGCACCCTAGTTTTCGACAGCGCTCCGTACCGCCGTGCTTGGCGACATTAGACCCAAAACCCCAGAATTTTCAGCTATTTATGAACTTTCTTGCGGCGCTTTGGAAGATCGGGATCGCACGGCGCCCTTCGCGATTCGGAAGTTCGCCGGAGCGGCCGCCAGACTGAGTTACCCCCTGGCCCCTACTGAGCCCCCTCCCTGAGCCTGCAGCGCCCAAAGCCAGGGGCGGGAGCCCCCAGCCCAGCCCCGCCGTCCCGCGGGTGCGAACGGGCGGCCCGGGGCGCGTTCAGCTTCCCCGCCCGGCTCGCGCCGGCTTCCGGGAGCCCGGGCGAACCTGTCCCAGCCTCCCGGGAAAAGACGGACGAGCTCTGTGCCGCGCTGCCTACGGCGGGCACACGGATTTCCCCTGCCCGGCGTGCGCCGGGCTCGCACACACTCCCTCTGCCCGCGCCGGAGCCGCCGCCGCGTGCCGCCGGCTGGAGCGGAGAAGAGGGGAAGGGAATCGCCGGGTCTCCCCCTGTTCTCCGTCTCGCCCGCCCCCCCCCGCCCTTCGGAGGAGTGGCGGCGAGCTCGCCCCCAGCCCAGGGCTGCGCCCCGCCGGGCGGGGATCGGAGCCGCCGGCCGGGCTGGACGGAGCCAACTTAGACAAAGGGCACTCCAGACTCCATGTCTCCCCCCT